>OX608076.1:2854952-3452452 GCA_951509635.1 Eupeodes luniger | reverse complement strand
GACTATGCTGAATAAACTATTTACTATTGACTTTTAATTCTGCGATTTAACTGCCTTTTCCGAGATATATGTACGTCAGGACTTCCAGATTAAATCACTTTTAGTCGAAATATCGTTGATGTTCAAAGAAATGGAAAACAAGCATTATGTAGAGTTTCATTTTAACAGCTGTACGCTATTTGAATTGCTGTCAATTTTGAAGCTGTCCTCTTTTGACATTTGACAACTATAAACAACGCCATTACTCAAAATGCTACGATGCCCACTTCAAAAACGCATTGAAATTGTTAAAATTCAACAACAACAAAAAAAACCACGAAGCGATCACAATTGCAAGAAAAGTTTCCTGACCTTGTTATTCCTTGAAAAAGTGATCACATACGGCCACCAAAATCTTGTGATTTAACACCTTTAGAATTTTTAGGACCAGTATTGGATATGGACAATTTCATGAAATTATTGTGCAACCATAGCCGTGGTGGCCATTTGGCCACCTGATCAAATGATTTCTGTTCAAAAATATTCATTTTTTTGTACGCATACAAATTATATCTTTTATTATTATTTACTCTCCAAATTTGCATCAATTTAATAGAGATAAGAAGAGTAGCAACTGTTTGGGCTGAAACTGAAATTCGATTGCACTCTGATTTGAAGTTGGTGCTGATTGAGCGACGTGGTTCAAGTGTGTCAACGTCCTACTAGGCGCTTTAGATGTTTGCTTCAGTCCTTTAGAATGATGTCTTATTTTCGAATCATTTACAATTATTATATTTTCGAAAACAAACAAGACAAATAAACGCAACTTGTTTACAATAAATCTTTATACTCTTCGTTTAATACTAGCGTTTGATAGAATTTTGATGATCTATTGCGCGGCATATCTTACTTCAAAAGAAAACCGATAACACTACTTAATTCAGAGCTATAAACACAGTGGCAGACGCGTAAAACAACAATAAAAAAAACTCAATGACGTTGAAAGACTGAATGGTTTTAATTTTATTTATATCAATTTAGTTTTTTATACATAGGTTTTTCTTTTAAAAAAAGTGAAGAAATAAACCGAAAAACAAAAATCAAAAATTAGACCATTTTAAAACACTCCTCTTTGTGTAGGCGATGAGGCTCCTGTTCCAGATGATGGAATTAAACCAACATTCACAGAAAGGCCAGTTATAAGACAAAGCGAAGATGGCGGAAATATAACGTTTGAATGCAGATGTGTAGGCGAGCCAAAACCTACAGTTTCTTGGTACATAAATAAATATTCCTTTTTTTATTATAAAATTTTAAATTCTTCGACAATTATGAACTTTAAACTAAATATTCAAAAATACTAAATACAAAAAGGTATCATCGAAAAGAAGAATTGAAAGAAGGAGGCCGCTACAAGATATCACTGGAAGAGGATCAGAAATTATATCACATGGCAAAATTAGAAATAACTAATGTGGTTTCTGGTGATCAGGGAGAATACCAAACGAAAGCCAGAAACAAACATGGTGAAGGTGTTGCAACGATAAATTTAAATTTCGAAGGTGGTTCAAAAAAGTAAGCAGAACAATAAGTATACCTAGCAAAACTAAGATAATTTTCAATGCAAAAGAAAGAAAAAAAAAAAAAACAAAACAAAAAAACAAGTGGACATTTTGAATGTGCGTATTGTTCGTTCAGACTAGAATAAAGTGCCAAAGGGCTTTATCCACATTTCTTCTTTAACTTTGCAAGCAAATACCTACATGCAGATTCGTTGAAAGCCTTTAATAAATTGTATGTACATTTAAATTACTCTAAAATTATAAAATGAATAATCATCAGTTTATTCTTGAGCTCAATTTCGGGCGTACTGTCAAATATAGAGATTCTTTTTTAAACCGCGCATCGAGAATGTGTAATGCTTTCTGTTTTTCCTTCCCATTTTGATGTTCAGAACTTTAAGAACAATCTCCTCTTAAATCCTTGCCAATTATCCTAACGCTCGCACTGTGTTTAAATATAAACATATAAGGGGTACTAATTACTCCTTGAGTGCCTGTAAATTATAAAACAAATATTTACCGTGTTACATCTACAAACCGAACCGGTATGAACCACGGTTCATACCGGAACTTATTACCTACTTATATGTACATGTGTTACGAGTTTATAAATACTACACAAGTCGAATTTAAAATACTTCGTGACTTTCTTTTCAAAATAATCGAAAGTTGAACTTTTGCCTTAAAGTTGATATTAAAAGCTTTCAAGATGGTATATACATACCTCTATGCCAGGTATTAAAGTTATACCTTTTAACAGTTTAAGAACCTCCCCCAATTTTAAAGAACCAACGCGTACCATACCCCACTTTTTTCTTTAAGCTTGAAAAAAAAACATAAAACAATGAATAAATAATCTACTTAAACCTATTTGAGAAATTTAATTATAAAAAACATATGTACAAACTAAAATTGCAATAGAATTCCCGATGGAAAATCTCCACGTTTTCCAAAGAAACCGACAATCCGACAAGAAGACGATATTCTTATCATGGAATGTATATTAGAGGCACATCCGTTGCCAGACATCACATGGTATCGAGGCGATAAGCAAATCAACGATTCCTCAAGAAATAAAATGTCTCGTAAAGCAACTGCGAAAGATATTTACATTCTTACATTAGAGATAAAAAATCCAACCAGAGATGATGGTGGTAATTATCGATGTAATGCATTTAATATGTATGGAGAAAGTAACGCCAATATCGCGCTGAATTTCCAAGGTATCTAATATAAGCACACATATTAAACAAAAATGTTTTCAATTAAATTATATGTTATTTGTTTTATTTAAAAAAACAAACAAAAATAATGGCAAAATATATTTATTTTTTTTTATTTCATTTAATTTAATTGTATTTTAATTTATTTTACCAAAAAAGAAGACCAACAAATATTTCATTAGTAGATAGGGTACCGTTCTTGTTTTCATACTCCCCGTTGAGAATAATTCATCTAAATACTGGCAGTTAACATTATATAAACATACATATATATCGCGCATTTCATGCTCAAGCATTTATTCTAAGAAAAATTGCTCAGACATTTTTTTGCTTTTTATGTTATAGCAATAATACTTTTTTGAAACTAATGAAATTGTTTGCGTATCTTCAATTCAATTTTTAATTTTAATTTTTGTAAACAATTACCAAACTTGAAATGAATTTTATTGAATACAAATTAAACAAAAAATGTGCTTGTGTATAGGTACAAACGACGCCAATGGATTTGCACCCTCATTTACCGAAAAACCACGTATCATACCTAACGACTCTGGTACACTTATAACGATGAAATGTAAGTGCAAAGCGAAACCAGAGCCTAAAGTTACTTGGTACAGGGGCCAAGATGTCGTTAAAGAAACCAAGAAAATTAAAATAAAATCGACTTTAGTTTCCGAGGACTTGTACGAACTCACATTAGAAATTAAAGTAAGTATTACGATTCCTAGAATAATTTGAGCAATTCTTCAAACATTTCATTCAAACGTATTTGTCAAATTAATGGCGTAAAATTTTAAACCACCTATTGTTAAGGGTTTAACAATTTACTAGTTACCAATTTGCTAAATATTTAGCAATTTACTAAGGCGCCAGTTATATATATTGAAAAAAATTTCCTGATTGAAATCCACCGACAAATTTTTACTGACAGAAATCTGTCGTTGGAATTGTGTGAAATTTGAACACAAATCAGTGGAACGATTCGTTTTACTTTTGGACATAAAAGTACCAGCTGTTCAGGAAAATGAATTTCCGTCCGGAAAATAGAAAAATACATTTTTAGAGAAAAATAAATTTGGAATTACATTTTGTATTCTTAAAAAAAATTCTTTGTGTGATTTCCGAGCAATCAGTACATAATTTTCATTTCTAATCAAAGGGAAACACCGTCAAATATCGATTCAAAAATGTTTCCGGATCGATTTCAATGATAGCTATAACTGGCCCCTAAGGGAGTCCAAATTGTAAACCTTTCTTTTCGTTTTGCTAACTAGTAAATTGCTAATTGGCTTTTATAAAAAAAACGAGCATCCAAACATGTATAAAAAGTGACAGTTTGTGAAAATAAACAGAGCAAACACGCTTAAACGGTCCTATTAATTGGAATGCCCAACTGTTACTGGACCATTCCATCCACTGCTCTTATAAAAACAATTTTTAAGATGTAATATGGATTTAGCAAATTGCTAAAAAAGATGACGTAATTTTAACATTAGCAAATTGTTAAGAGATATTAAAATGTTAAAATCGTTTAAAACTAAGTACATCATCTTTTAAGCTAAGTATATTGCTAAAAATGACTAACATTTTACTAAATCGTTTAAAATTTAGCGCCAATGTCTTTAATTTTCTATAGTTCCGTTGAATCTAAGTTTTTGAAACTAAATTATTTGAATCTTTATGTAACCGCATTGTTAAACTTCCACTTTTTTTTAAATAGGACCCAGGTGCATCGGACGGTGGTACCTATAGATGTAATGTCCAAAATGAATTTGGGGAATCGAACGCCAATCTTAACCTAAATATTGAAGCTGAAGCTGAACCTGAAGGTGATCCGCCAACCTTCATTGAAAAGCCACGCATCATATCAGAAAATAATGGCAAATTAGTTATTATGGAATGTAAAGTTAAGGCCGATCCAAAACCAGAAGTTATTTGGTTCCGTAATAATATAACAATCAAAGATACGAATAGAATAAAAATGTCAATGGACACACGGGGTGGCGAATATTACATTAAACTTGAACTTATCGATCCACAGCTAGAAGACTCTGGATTGTACAAATGTAATATTAAAAATAATTTAGGTGAACTCAACGCCAATTTGACTCTCAATATTGAAAGTAAGTAAATTAATCAAAGTTGATAAGTTTGGTCTCATACCAATGTCACTTTGTAAATATTAATCATGCATTTTACAGAATCTGATGAATGCGTTGAGGTTGTATTCAGAGTGATGCAAATTTCCAAAAAAAAGTTGAATCTAGAATTCAAAAACCTCGAATGTACAAAAAAAACCTCAAAATGTTTCTTTGAGATTTTGTTTATACCTTTTTAAAGTTTAACTTAAGCAAAACACACAACTCAATGTAGGTGGTCAAACTTTTCGAGGTTTTTCTCTCTAGATTATACCTAGTTTTCGAGACTTCGTGGTAAGCGTCTAACACTTGAAACTTTCTGTTGCCTACTCATTGCATTCTGTAATAAGTGTGAATAAAAATTACAAGATTTCTTTTTTAAATAAGTATCATTTTGACAGTTGTTGTTTTTTTATGTTTTCTTACGATTGGTATTATTCATTTTCTTTTACAGTTGTTCCTGTCATAAAAGACAAACCGAAAATTATTAAAATCATTAAAAAACGCACTGTAGTTATTGAGTGCACAGTTGCATCTAAATTCGAACCGAAATGTACTTGGTTCAAGGAAACAAATGAAGTTCACCAAAGTGAACGTCATGTCTATCAATGTGAAAAAACTAAGGAAGGTGAATTTGCTGTAAAGCTTGAAATTAACGAGGTCCAAGAGACCGACAAGGGCGCCTACAAATTGATTGCTAAAAATGAAAAAGGTGAAGCCGTTTCACAGGTTGTCAATTTGGTTGACATTCCCGAAGAAGAACGCAAGCCAGTTAAGCCCGAAATTACACGCAAACTTGTCGATCAAAAGGTATACGAGGGTAAAACCTTTGAGTTGCTTGTTGCAATTAAAGCAACTGATCGCAGTTGTAAGGTCACCTGGTACAAGGACACAATTATTGTCAAGGAAACTAAAGATATAACAACAACATTTGACGGAACTACAGCTCGTTTGACATTTAGTTCTGCTAAAACGGAACACACTGCGACATTTAAATGTATGATTAGCAACGAAATTGGCAAAGATGAATCATCTTGTAAGATAGTTGTTGAAAAAATGGATGCTAAAAAGAAGAAACAAGAAGAGGAGGAGAAGAAGAAGAAGCAACTTAAGGAAGCGGAAGATAAACATAAGGTAGAGTTGATAGAAAAAGAGAAAGATGAAAAGCTTGAAGTGAAAAAGAAGGATTTGAAGAAACTGATTGAACAGAAAGAAACTAAAACAATATTTGATGTGAGGCTTAAGCCTACGAGTAAAAAACAAAATGACGAGGTGATAAGCGCGATAAAGTTTTTTTTTTATTTCTTTTTAATTAAATTTAATATAAATTTCATTCCTTTTCTAGACGTGATATTCCACTTTTTTATATTCATAAACTTTCAAAAAATGACAGTTCTTTTTAATTTTTACAATTTTATAATTCTTTACTGTTACAGTTAGTTATTTTCTTTATCCTAGACATTAAATTCTGTGTTTATTATAAATAACTTTTTTCCTTGTTATTAACACAAAACAAAACCAACAATACTAACAACACAGGCTGAAGAAGAAGAAACAGAAAATAAAAAGGCCGAAGAAGAAACAGAAAAGAAAATGGTCGAAGAAGAAACAGAAAAGAATAAGTTCAAAGAAGAAGCACAAAAGAAAAAGGTCGAAGAAATGCAAAAGAAAAAGGTCGAAGAAGAAAAGAAAAACAAGACTGAAGAAGAAAAGAAAAAGAAACAGGATGAAGAACAAAAAAAGAAGATCGAAGAAGAAAAAAAGAAAATCGAAAAGGAAGAAGAAGAAAAAGAAAAGAAAAAGACCGAAGAGAAAAAGAAAAGCTATGAGGACAAGAAAAAGAAACAAATCGAAGACGAAAAGAAACTCGAGGTACAAATGAATCAAGAGAAAGAGAGCCTTGATCTCAAGAAAGATGCGGATAAGAAAAAACCTGAAGCAAAGAAAATTGAAGTTGTTGAAAAGGTAATTAACTTCCAGCTGCAACTAGGCGAGATCTATGCTTTCAGATCAAGCTGATTCTAATGAAGAAAATATGCACAGCATAATAAATACAAAAAATATATCTGCAAAAATCCCAATTTTGCTTTAACATATCTTGCAATTTATTTGATCTTTTGCCTTTATTTTGTGTACTAATATATTTTATGATTATTTGAATTCAACTTCGACAAGAAAAGAAAGAACCCTTCCTTTGTCTTTTTTATCTTTTAAATATGTTTCATTCTCTTGTTTGTTTTACCTTGTATACAAATACCTACATACATATGCATATTCTTCTAAGCACACTGATTTCAATCACACAAAAACAAGACGGTATTTTAAGATTGTTTTGTTTGATATTTCAAAAATTGCGAGGTTTAAATAAATTAAAAATGATAGTTCTAAATCTTTTGCTTAAACAGTTCAATATTTTGATACATGTACAAAAAATTATTTAATTAACATCAAAATTTTCTTTATCGTATGACAAAATTATTGTTCCTAATATCGGTGGTGTTTCCTGTTCAAAAAATCACCTTAGACGAGATTTATCATGAAGGGTATAATGCTTCAAAAGCTTAAATGCCTAACTAAAATTATTGCATTATACTTAATACGTACACACAACTTATACCTCTGAAAAAAGAGGATCCTTCGGGAAGAGTGCATCTAGACGATAAAGTTTGGTATCGAGTGAATTTGAACTTGTAATATGAGTTGCAATAGTTTTAAAACCATAATAGGTATATTAGGTTAATTTGAACTTGATTTTAGCAAAGTAGCCAAAAAGCATTTCAATTTTCGCCAAAATAACTGTTTCTTTATTATGAGATACAAAATGTAAAAAAATTAATTTCATATGAAGATATAAACAATTATTTTGGTGAAAAATGGAAATGCTCTTTTCTAAGTTCAAGTTCCACTATCTCAATTTTCCTATGAAAGACTTTGAAAATAATGGTACTCATATCTCGAGCTCAACATCACCTTCAATTTGATACTAAACTCAATCGTGTTCACTCTTGGCCTAGGGTCCATAGTAAAATGAGCATTCCATAATATGCAATTCCTTTTCTGTTTAAAACAAAAACTACTATATGTCAGTCCTCTACGGACCGTTGCACCGCCTAATTTATTTATATGTCATATCATTTTGGGGCCACAGTTGATCAAATTTCCTAGATAGGTTTTGAGGCTTTATCTGGAAATACAATTGTCAAGAACCTCAAGCTTAGAACTGACGATTGTCAAATTTTACAATATTGTGGTCTGACAATAACAACAATGGGCTCCAAATACCTTACAATGAAAAATTGTCAGTTTGCACGATTTGCACAGATCTTGTCCAAAAGTTTAAAGATCTTTTGAAGATTACTTTAAAAACTCACATATTTGATAAGAATAAAGCACACAAAGGTTAAAGCTGGTTATGCGCCTATTTAAGTAAAAAAATTAACTTACACATTCTTTACACTTCCAATAATTATTATTTATTTTAATCGTATTATATTAGGACAAACCAAATGGAATTGAAAAAGACACAGTTGACACACAGGTACATATACATACAATTACTTTCAAATCATTTTTTTGTAAAATATTTCTTCTTTTTTTTAATTTCGTTTCTATTGTTTATTCTTTTTTTTTATTTACTTTAAATAAAATGCCTATTTAACATTCGCTTATATACACAAATCTTTTTACAGAAGGGAAACAAAGATCCAATTGGACTCAAGAAAGTCGAACGAAGGGTAAGTCTGAAAAGTTTAAAAATAATTTTACTAAACATAATCAAAACTAAGTAAACATAGACCCAGGTTGAATAGAGTTAATGGCATATAGTATCGAAAATGGGAGACTTGAGTTCGACTCAGTTCAGACTTCCATATTTGTCACTTTATTGCCTTTTCTCCTGTTAAAAATTTGGCCAACACAACACAACACAGATGTGCAAGCTAATCAGTAGCTTTTATGTAAACATAGGAAAAGCTAGTTAAATTATTAATTAATTAATTAACAATTACAAAATTATGAAATTCAAGAAAGGTGAAAAGTTTTTGAGCTTGAAGCTTTTGGGAAGTACAAAAAAAAAAACAGTTTTACGTGTTGTTAGATATTTTTGTATTCATATTTATGTTTCTTGTTCTTGTGTTATTGTTCTGTTCAAAAAACAACAGGAGTCTGTTTCCATAAAAGAAGAGTCCAAAATGGAAGTCCGCCGGCAATCAATTGTTCAACAAAAGGAAACTACCATCGAAGATGGTAAAGTTTCAAGACGTTCTTCTGTACAGGTAAATATTCATTATTTGTATATGTTGAGAATTGTGTACTCGTACCAAGAAATGATTTTGAAAAAAATACTTTCAACAATTAGGTCGAAGAATCAAAAACAGAATCCAGACGTTCATCGATAATAGAAAAGAAGGCGCTAGAGGTAAGAAATTCATTAAACTTCACTCTACACTACTTCCTTAAACATGCACTATAACAAGATAAACAAACTCATACATCCCACAATCCAAATAATTTTATATTTTGAATTTATCCCTAATCCAAAAACAAAAACAAGGCAAACGAAAGTACGAAACTAGAACCCAATAAAAAACCCATTGCAATTAAAGAAGAACTCCCAGAATTGAAACCAATTGTTAAACGAAAACCAAAGGTAAGATTCCAAAAGGATTTCGTAACTTTTATGCCGAGATACTCTTCACCTATGCCTATGGCTCTTCAATTTTCTTCTTCTCCTTATGAATTTGTGTATTTTACAGGGTTTTTGGTATAAGGTGCACCCGAGGGCTACAGTGAGTAGGGTTTACAAAATTGTCCCTCCCACCTAAACGGGGGGCAATAGACCCCCCTCCCATAAGATTTGTTCCTTTCTTTAACGTAGCCTTCTGGTGCCTCTTGGTTCACCTTATACCAACATCCTGTATAATATCAAGGCTACGACTTATCTTAAGAACGCTCTTTATTCTTTGTTGTATTCTAATTTCTGAAATGAAATAAAGATTTTCATCTAAGAAATTTGTAAATTAAATAATTATTTCTGACTTCGAAGCTTAAGGCGCTAAAAAACTTTTGCTTTCTTTGTTTGTATTCTATGCATTTTTATTATATATAATGTGCGATACGAAAATTCTCGAATAATTAATAATAAGAATGAAATTTAAATTTCAAAAACGAGTAGAGCTATTCTACGAAAATAGAAAATGGTGTTTTTAAAAATTGTTTCGTTCTTTTTCGTGCACATATTATATATATGTACCTATATTTCTGTATTTTCGCCAATCTCACTTTTTAAATGTAAATACAATATTTTTTTTTTAAATTAATAACGAACACACATTTGGTTTTTCTTTCCCAACGCCTTCACATTTTTTTTTATTTCACAAATCACGAAATTTAAAACAAAAATAAAAAATAATCGAGTAGAAAGTAGAAGAAATTCAACCATTGGAAGAACTTCCAAAACTTCGCAAAACATCAATTGTTAAAGATGTCAAAGAAGAACCAAAACCAGAACCAAAGCCCAAAACGAAGGCAAAGCCTAAGGCTAAAAAATACGAAGAATTGCCAGAAATTCCAGACTACGAAAGGCCAGTTTTGGAAAAATATGAAAAATCAGAATTTGAAAAGTCCGATTTTAGTCGGGATTTAGGAGTTCCAACGAAAATGGAAAAACCACAAAATGCTGAAATTAAAAAAGAAAGCGAACAAGTTGCTATTAAAAATGGCTTGCCAAAGGTAAATTTTGTGTGTGTTAAGAAAATAGATTTTGTATTATACACGAACTTTTTTGTGTGTTTGACTTTTGTATTAAATGTAATTTGTTTCTACTGTTGTCCCTATACCCTTAAATGTTATGTGTAATTTTTGTAGAAAGAGGAAGTTAAACCACAAGCCCCAGAGCAGCCAAAACGTCTTTCAATTGGTAAAGGAAAGCTTCCTGGTGATGCTCCCGAAGAAGACAAGGCTGATCTTAAGCCAGTTATTATTGTGCCAGAGGTAAGCTTTGTGTTTTTTTTACAAATCATTTGCATACATGAATCTGCATGAAGACACACACACATTTACTCAAAAATAAATACAGTAAAATGTTGAACATAAATGTAATCAATGTTTTTCGGTAATATGTTTAATGTTTATTATTCATTAAAAAGTTTTTTTTTATTGTTATCTGTTATTATAATAATACAAAATGTATATTATATAAATGTTACCTAAGAAACCAAAGACAAAACCGAATGCTGAAACAGAGTTAGCTTTGGACGAAGTTCCAAAACTCAAACAACGACGACGTTCTTCATATTTAAATGTACAAGCAGTTAAAAATGAGAATTTCTTATCAGTTGTTCTTAAACCTGTTACAAGGGAAGCCAAAATGGCAAAAGCACAACAAGCTAAACCTATACTTAAGGTAATGTTCTGTGCAAACATACAAATAATTGTCTGTTTTTGATCTGAAATCACTTTCAACTATTCTCTTTTTCTTTAATAATTTGTTTTATAATAACTAGAGCTTTTAAAATGTCTATGCATATAGGGGCTTTTTCTTGTAGCCTATTGGGTCTCATTTATGATCCCTTACATGGTCAAATGATTGTTATAGGCCCAATTCCAATCTATTGATCGTGAAAGAGTTTTTCTTTAAAGAAGCACCTCTAAACTATTGCATTAGTTGATTTATTTTTCTTATATTGGAATACAAACCCTTTCACCTTCAGACTAAAAAACTATGTTTCTCAATATTTCTGTAACTGAATATCTATTTTCTTTCGCTTTGGACATCTTATGGTTTACGTAAGGAAAATTTTCTCACTTCACTTCTGCTGTTATATGTATTTACTGTAGTCTATTACAGTCTATTAAGTTGTGTGAACTTTGAGGGGTTGGTTGAACTTCAAATGATGTTTCTTAGTATTTACATTTTTGAAATGCTTGTCAATTTGATTTTGCAAAAAAGCAATCAGCAACAAATTTTTGTCAACATAAATAAAAAAAAATTCACCCCTGAGTTCAAACAGCTGTTTCTTTTCAAAAAAAAAACTTAAATTATGTTTAAACGTCTTTATTCAATGTATCTCTATATCTTTGTTGAATAATTCCTTATTTCAAACATTTGTAGCTATTTGTAAAAACATGTGTATATAATCTTTTATTCAAACAACGTCTACTATTTTCCAAAAAAATATGAAGGAGTCTGCCAAAATGGAAGAATTCAATAAGAAAGCTACCTTTGCTAAAGTATCTGACATGCCAAAATTCGATCATGTGAAGCCAGAGTTAGAAGCATATACAAAGCCAGATTTAGAAGTATATACAAAGCCTAAGTTTGAAAAGCCAGTAATTCCTACAGTACCAGTGATTCAAGAAAATGTTACTCCTCCAGAGAAGGTAAGAAACAATAAGGTCAAGGAGACAATCTCTGCATTCAAGAAAGCAGCTGAAGCCTTTTCTGGATTCTCACAGCTCGAACAAATAAATTTCTCTATATGCTGCCTATTTATAATTGCGTTGACTTAACTAAAAAATATGCTGCAGTATTTTAATAATTGTATTCGTCTCGTTTTGTATACTAATGATCAATATTTACATTTAAAAAATAAATGTAAAAACTTTAGGTTGTTGACGGTAAGAATTTTCAAGTTCAGTCAAAGAAAAAAAAAATGTTACTATATTTTTTTAAATAAAAAATGAAATGAAAATCGATATAAGCAGATAAATTTTAAAAAAATATCTGACAGATAAATTTCACATTCTACATACATTATACAAACAAAATACTCTCAAGAAATATTTTTTGTAACAAGACACAATATACTATTTAATTTGAATATATTATTCAACTATTTCTTGCATTGCTAGTTTAATTTCAATTAGCATATTTTTTATGCTCAAAAATATTTTTAACAAAATAGGCATAAATATCTATACAATATCCTTGAAATAAAATTATTTGTATTTATTATTACATAATAAAAATATGTCTCTCTCTTTCCACTTATGTATCTATAATAATATATGTGGTATCGACACCAATCTTGTCTAAATTGAATACCGAAGACAAACGACACAAGTATCTATATTTATAAACAAAAAAAATATTAGTATTTTAAAACGAAGAAAAAAAAGAACCACTAGAGTCTCCTTGCATATTTTGAAGAATTAATAAAATTACAATCATTGTACTTTGATATGTCGTCGGTTTCATTTTTAAGATGTTTTCGTTATTTTTTTTTTAATAATTAAAAATAATTAACAATCAAAATATATAATAAAAAAGAAGAACATTTAAGACTTTTACTTAACTAAAACATATTTTGTGATGCCAATTAAATTATTAATATACATACATTAAATTATCGTTGGTTCGCTAACACAAAAATATGGTGAGATAAGAAAATAAAAATGATGCTAATTGAGTGAAACTATTTGAAAGTAAAATTTCTAAAAAAATGTGTACAATATTTTAAACACGACACAATCAATTAAAACAGAAAACTCTAGGCAGTGAATATTTCAGGACAAAACACAATAGTCTAATATAGCCTTGTTATGATTCGTCTAAAATAAATAAGTTCTCTCTACTAAACAATTCTGACTGAAAAATAATTTAATTGCTTTGAATAAAAAGTGTCATAACTTCAAGGTTTCAAATTAGCACATTAAATCATTCCTAGACAAAGAAACAGCTTGTGTTATTAATAATTAAATGATAAACTGTGTATTTAAATACAACCTTAAATTTTTTTAATTTTTCACGAATACAAAACCCAACGTCTTGCGAATTCAATTTGTATGTCTGAATTTTTTTATCTGCCTAGGATGCATAGTAAGAAAAAATTAAATAATAAGTATCAGATGCTTTTCGGTCTTTAATAGGAATTGATTGTATGAATAATATTTTGTAATGATTTGTTTGGATCTTTAAGAAACTGAATAAATATAGATTTGAATATACCTTCTCAAAAATATTAATTTCATTATACAAGAAAAGCGACTATGCACACAATTTCCGAGCTTACTGCTTATAATACTATCAATACTTTTCTACACTGCATTTGCTTATACAAAATTTTGAATAATAAAAATACAAACCAGTATTAAGAGCTTTTGTCTTTTAAATCAAATAGGATGAAAAACCACGAGTTCCACAAATCAAGGCCCCTCCGGGCCCTGGTGAACCACCTAAGATTGAAGTTATTCGTGAGAAACGACCATCTTTAGTGCCTGGACCACCAAGTCGTCGTGGTTCTTTGATTCCACCACCTGAGGAAATGGGTAGACGACCAAGTTTGATAATCAATGACGAGGTATGTAAATTTGTTTTTTTTTTCCAATCAATTATACTTCTAACTAAAGAACAAGCAAAACTCTTGGTATTGTTAATTTCTTAATTGTTTTTAAATATAAAATTTAAGATTGTTTATAGTTAGATCAAGCGATGAATACAATTTCTTCTCTAAATAAATTTTTAAAAAATATTTTTTTGATTAATATGTCTTTCTTTTACAATTATTTGATATTTCTTATATCATTATTATATAAATATTATTTTAAATTTTTATATATTTTTCAACAACAATTTTCTTTACAAATGTATTTTCTTCTTTTTCTTTTAATGCTAAAATATTGATATCAAATCTCTACACACGTATACAAAATAAAAACAAAAAATAATAAAACACACAACACAACAATATAATTGGAACACGAATTACACACACACACATCTAAATTAACAAATATATTTTTAAATATGTTTTGATATGACAAAAAAAAATACTTCAAAACTGATCACAACCATAATAATGCCCAAATCAACAAACAACTATCATCATTAATATAATTAAATATCACCACCAAATACAAAAAAAACTGCAACCAAACACAAAATTTATTGAATCAAAATGTGTGTAAACAAAAACCCTCAAATCTACTCCTCTACCCTGCCTTAACTAAAATTAATTTTGGGGTCCCAAAAAAAAACAAATTCCTGACTAAATATACAAAATTACTATCAACTGTAAAATGTCAAAATTATATAAAAAAGTTTAAACGTAAATTACGGCCGGGTGAAGTTCTCGAGGACAAAAGGGTAAGAAAGGGTTGCACTAACTCTAAATTTCAGGAAAAAATTGCTTTATTTCACTGTAAATACATATTTTTTTTTTAATTTACTTAGAAATTGTATGAATGTTTTTATGCCAACTTAAATATTTTCATTTGAACTATAATCATATTTCCGTATAAATATAAGAGCAATTCATTATATCTTTTCCACTTGATTAAATTTTCTTCTTTTTCGGAGTAGGTTGACGCTTGTTTTTATTTAAATATTTTTGTATTATTCAATATTTAAGCTGTGCTTTGGTCGCAATAGAATTTGTAAAAATTGCTGGTGATTGGGCTGTTATAAATTAATTAATAAAATAATTCTAAATTAAATCACATAAAGGTTAAAAAAGCAAAATTAAGTTTCTTAATGTTAATAGAAAATTAGTGATAGAGTTTATTTATGTATATTAATGTCAAATGATGTTTTAATAAGAAATTTTACACGTAGAAATTATTCATTTAAAATAAACACTTCATTAAAACATTTATTTACATAACCATAAATGCATATTTTAAATTTTATAAGAAATGTTAGCATAAACCAAGTATAGATACCATATCCCAGAAAATAGAAGAAAAATAACACCTAACTCTCACATTTATTCATAAGGGCAAGTGTCGGACTGTTTTTTTTTTTTAATTAATTCATAAGAAATTCTTTTACAATTTTGGTCCTTAAATACACATTATAATGATGTGTATTTACAACCTCACGCCCTTGAGAATTGAGATAAAAGAGGGGTTCTTAGGTTTTATTTTTGAACAATCAACAAACAAAAATAAGCACACGCCAAAACACGGATGAGAATATATTATCCTATACATTCACATAAAACCATATTTTAAAATAGTTTCTTAAAAAGAAAAGTGCAAAATTATATTAAGTACACCATCATAATTAACATCATAATAAATATATATACCTCATTATTTTAGCCAATTTATAAAAAACAAAAAAAAATATGAGAAATGAACTAAAAAAATCGAATTAAACTTTTGTACATTGGTTTATTTTTTGCGTTGATCGCAGGTGACAAATTATGTTTCTTTTAATTTAGTTAAGTGGAAGTGCAGTATTACTTGATAAAATTATACACCTCGGAAACGAAGCCTTTTTTTCGTCGTCGTGGTCTTTTTTTTTCAAAATAAATTTAACATCACTATTTTTATTTATTTCATAGTCCAATCGATAACTATCTACAATAAAACGAATTAATTTACAAAAATAAAGTTAAAAGTGAATTGGTTTTTAATTCAATAGTGTTTTCTTTTTTTAATAATTTGTATGTCGTAGAATTCAACCGATGTGAGTGAAGTTATCAATATTAAACAATAATTAATTTTATTTAAACACAATTTTGTACACCTGAATCAGAAACCCAACGTACTTATTTCTTTATCAAAAATAAACAAAACTTTAATATACAAAATACGATTTAATAAAGTTAATTTACTATATTTTTTTAAATTTAAGATAAAGTGAATGCAAAAATAATTTCTATGAAAAAATTAATTATTTTGTTTCCATTTTGATATTTAAAAAATCTATTGAGTTTAAGATAGTATAATTTGGTACGGGTTTCGGCAAATTCGCATTTGTAAAAAGGTCACTATTTCTTAGCTTTTTTTTGTTAATTTCAAATTAAATTAATACAAATAAATAAAAAATTATCATAAATTGGCAATATGGTATGTTTAAATTGAACATAAATGAAAAACAAAAAGTTATCTTCGAAATTACGAAAAAAGGAGTTAAGTTTTAGAGTTCAACTAAAATAAGTAAGACAATTTATAATAGACAGCCTTGAGTGACTCATATTTTATCAATTTTTTAGAGGAAAAGAAATAATTACTTGCTTTATATCAAATTAACACATCGTTCAAATCATAATTTTGTTGTTCTTGTAAAAACTGGAATAATAATTAATGGAATAATAATTATGCCAAAAATAACAATGCTGCCAAAAATAAACTTAAATATATAAAAAATAAATAAATATATAATTGATGTCGTCTTAAGATACATGTTATGTCTTTTCTTGTATACATTTAAATTAATATTTTTTTTTAATTTCACTTATTTGCTACACGCTCTATCTCTCTCTCACACACTCTCTATCTTTCTTTTTCTGCCTCTTTGCATCATTGATTTTTGTTTTGTTTCTTTGTAATGCAAAACATTTTCCTTACACAAAATAGATATTTGTTTATGAGATTTATAAAAATAAAAAAATAAAACACTTTTGACAAATTAACACACTCAGAATTGTATCTTCTTGGCTTAACCAATGTATTCAAAACCAATTTCGATTTTAATCCTTATCAGGTAAATAAACAAAATTTTATGCTTGCCTAAAGCGATCACTTATTTTTTAAATTAGAAAAATTTTTTAATTTTCGAAGCAAAACAAAAATCATATTGTAACTACATTTCTAAGCAATTATTTGTGGTATTTTTTACAACGACGGGCGGCCAAAAAATTAGACACAACAAAATTAAAATTCAATTTAAATTTTATCACATACCCAAATCTAAATTTCCCGGGTCAATAGATAAATTAAAAAAAAAAATAGAACAATTAAATGAATGTGATTCAAAATTCCTATTCCAATTACACACACTACACTTAAAATGTTTTATTGATACCCACACATTTTAACACATTTTAAGCTTAAACTTTAATTATTTGTGCAACAGAAAAATATGATATAAGGACATAGGGGTAGATTTTGAACAAGTTTTGAATGAAGAAAATGTCTTACTTATTTATTTTATAAAATCGATTAAGAGTTTTAATTTTTTGAAACCATTAAAAACTAAAACTTTTTACTTTACAAAATTTATTCAAAATCAAAATAGTAAAAGTATACAAAATGTATACAACAAATACACACAATATAAATGTTTAAAAGACAAAATAAGATAATTTCCAATCAAATTTACAGTTGTTGAGACCCGGAGAGGTTGCAGGAGAAATTCAGGTGAGGCATCCTGCCAACAAATAAATAAAACCTTTTCCCAAAAAAAAGGGTTTCATATTTTTTTTCTTTTAATTAATTAATATTACTGAACCAAAGCACACACAAATTAAAAAAAAAATATTATGACAAATAATAACAAATAAACAAAAATAATACGCCCTATTACTATTGTTATTATCTATGATAGAAAAATATTAACGAAATAATTAACGAGTACAAAATAATACCATTTTGCGTGTTTTTACTTTTAAAATATTAAGATATTATAAATTAATCAATTATTATTATCACAATTATTGTTTAATATAAGAAAGAAAGAAAAATAGAGTTATATAAATCACGTTTTAATATTTTACAAGCCCCATAGGATGTGTGGCATAAGAATGAAATAAAGTTTTTTTTTCAATAAACAAGAATACCAAAAATACACAACACTCAATTCACACACACTCCATTTATGCGACACACGTATCACATATGCAATTTTCAATATACATAATATTGTTTTCAAATGGAAATATTTGTGTAAATATTATATTTACATAAAAATTAAAATGCATAATTATTTTTTGAAATATAAATATATACAAGTTTATTTTTAAAATTATTATAGAAAAAAACATCACGTCCTGGAGAAATGGGTGATACCAAACAGGTCTCTTCTCTCATTTATAATTTCTTAAAGATAGAATTTCGTAGAATTTTTAAATAAAAAAACAGTTTCTAATAATTGTAGACGAGCTTATTCAAAAATTGTAAAAATGTTGCGATTATTTTTTGTTATTTTATCTGTGTTTCAGCGATAGAACAAAATAACCACCCTGTTATTAAGGGCGAAAGGCATTTGTTTATTTTTTTTTTTATTTGACTGTTTTTTTTTAAGTTTATATTTTTTTTTTATAAATATATTTCTATATTCCATGTATAAAATTTTTACATTATAGTTTTCATTTTTGTAAATAATCAATTAAATTTAGTACCAATTTGATCGATCGTTCGTTGCATCTTAAGCGTAAGAGTCAGTGTAAAAAATCACCAATTTCTATATTTTATGTATTTTTGTGTAAAGGAGATTAAACCTTTATATTTTAAAGAGGGGTTGGGATTGTGTATATTTAGTGTTTTTGTTCCCTTCCAAAAAAAAGAAACCTCTTCATTGAACACAAAGTTTACAATATCCACAAATTCTATAAGTTTAATCAAATATATTCTTTTTCAGAGTACCGAAGGTTAAAAAAAGGATTGTTATCTAATTTTGTTTAATATAGTTGTATCGGTTTAAAAAAAAAAACGATTCCGTCAGAAAAGATTCAAGAAAATTTTGAATTGCAAATTCAGTTAAATCTATTGCTTAACGCTATTTAAATAAAAACAAAAAAAACTTTTCTTAGGTACTCAAGGTACAATCTAATCGAAAATTGATCAGAAAATAAATAATTTATTGAATTCTTGTAATATAATATTTTTCTTTCTTGAAAATGAAAACGTGTTATTTTGAGTTCAATTTTAAATTAAGACAACAAAGACTGAAAGCTTTTTAATACCACCATTTATATTTACATATTAATCAAAATTTGATTGGATTTAATATATTTCGTGATGAAAACAATTGAAATGTTTTAAGAAATAAAATAAAATAAAAATATGATAATTTAAAAAAAAAAGTTTTAAAGACAACTTATTTTTAACTCAGATGTTGAAGTTCTTCCATCTGAGATATAATAACCAATAAACGAATTACAGCTACATACTCGCGGCTTTTGTCTGAAATGTCAATTATTATTATTTTAAATACTTATCTAAAAAAAACTCGAAAACATACCAATTTTTAGGACTCTGCATTTGCTGCATGCATTTTCTATAAATGTTCTTTCTATTATTATGCTTAACTATTTTTAATATCAATGCATTCGTCATTTTCATTTTTCAATATAGGCAATTCTTTAGTTTTATTATTTTTACGAAAATAAGAGCAAGACCTTTTCGTGAGTATTGGGTCAAAACTGATGGAAACATTTATTATAAAATTAAATTTTCCATTAAACAACCTTAATTTTTGTTTGCAAAAAAGTTTTAAGATTATTTTTTCTTTAATCTTTCTTTAACGAAAAATAATGTAACTATGTACATTTTGAAAAATTACTCATATTAACAGTAATGATAAAATTATCCAACTTCAATACAAGACTTACTCGAGAAAAGGTCTACAGTTTATTATTTATTAAATTCAAAATTTAATCCGGAAATTATTTCTGAAAAATTATACTAAAATTATAGAAACGTTTAGTTGAAAAAAGGGCAAACTGTCGTTTTTTTATCTTTAAACAAAATGTTCATGGATTTATTTAAACTCATACATTAACTATCACATTTTTTGATATCTTCTTCTTTTTTTAAATATTCAATAATTTATAATATCATCATAATTCATTATACATTTTTCTTTTATAGCTCCTTCAACAAGTGCCTTGTGCTCTTCTTCTATCTGCCAGCAAAGCTTTTAATTTTATATTTTACTTTCATTTGTTACATTTACTTTATTTATTATAAATATAAATATAAATCTTCTTTCTTCTGTTTTCATCGCCCAGTTATTTCTCTGAGTGTATATACACATGTTTAATCTACTTATTGTGTAGCTCTTTTGATTTTTTTTATAAATACCTATATCTACGTTTCTTTTTTATGTAATTTTGTCTTGTCATTTGGTTTATGTTAAAAATGTTGTGATACTGCTTCGATTTTTTTTTTAATTTGACTAAATTTTGTTATGTATCTAGGGTATATAGCAGCTACTTTTAATTCGTTAATGACAAAACAATAATTTTATTTCTCTCTCTCTATTTTTTCTTTTTTTTCTCCTGATGCGATACCATATTTTATATCCTTGTCGTAAACTACATGTAATATGTATTTTGTGTATATGACAATTGATAAATGAAACTTCCTATTTATCAAACTCATCAAACACCCAAATGAATAAATATGCAAATATAATATAAAATAACAACAGAGGAGAAGACCATCGGTCGATGTTAGACGACCAAGTATTCAGGATCTCGAAGAACTTATTAATAAACCATCGACGCCATTGCATCCAATTGGCGATGGTGGTCCACCAACAATCGTTGACGTACAAGAATCTTATTCAGCTGTTGAAGGTAAAACCATTCCACCAACGAGCAATATAGATACACAAGAAATAAACATGCAGAAATAAATAAGCCAAACTAAGCTATTTTTAAACTTGTATAAAGTTTTGTGTGATATACTAAGGCAAAATGCGATAAAGTCGAAGACAAGAGAAGAAGACGATAGAATCTTCAAACATCCTTGATGGTTTCCTGAAAGAAATAATAATTGACGCATCAAGTTTTGCCTTAGTTCCACATAAAACATTTTCTGCTAATCGCATTCACTTTGCTTTTCTGATAGTGTTTTCATTTTAATTTTCTTCTTGCTTTATTTTGAAAATCCAAACTGGCATTTTAAATTTTTGCTTCTTAATTGTTTTTTATATTTTTGTATGGTTATTGTTTTTTTTAATTTTATACCAAGGACTTTAAACAACTAACTTTTAACCCTTTGTCAATTACATTTTAAACAAATTGATTTAATTTTCGTCATGAACCTCTAGGAACACATCAGAAAAGTATCAAATTTGTGGTTCCACAGCGAAAACACTGGAAAAAAAGGGTTAAATCAGTTTTGAATTGAGCATAATTGAGTCAGAGAAGCTTTTAAACAAGTTCCTTATTTTGATTTTATTCATCGATTTTATAAGATGCGTATGTCTAACTTTATTATGGTTTAGCTAAAGTCTATCATTAAGCAATCCTCTAATTTTTTCCTTTTTGAAACATAGATTTTAAAAAGCATGGTTAATTTAATTTTGATTTTGAATCGACTTCTATTTTTACGTTCCATTGTTATGGATTTTTTAAAAAAATATTTTTGTAATTTAGCTGGAAAATGTAAATACATGTTTCAATTTTTATAGATTTTTTTTAATTAAAACAATTTATATTTTTTTCTTAAGAAGTAATTCAACTCTTGACTGATTGTCAAATATCTGTACAATGTTCAAAACTTCTCCACTCATACACTCAGGTATTAGCGGTTAAAATCAAAGTTTTTAATAGGGCGTCATTTAGTAAAGTTCAATGTAATAAGTAAAAAAATACAACAGTTAAAGTTATGTATACAAAAAACAAACACAAACAAATTGATCAAAAACATAATTTACTTTAGTTTTCCTTGAAAATAGAAAAAGTCTAAAACCTTTACTACATTTCCAAGCTTCAAATAAAGTACAAATTAGTTTTGATTTTATAGCATTGCACTTTACGGTGCTCCATGGCCGTAGTTGATATAGAAGTCTGCAAGTTCACATACCACAAGCAGAGCTAAGGAACAGCCAGCGTGAGCGGCTTCAAAAGTAAAGCGGTTTTCTTCTTTGGATTTTATTTAATTTTAGTGATTTTATTTCACTTTAAGAATTTTCGACTTTATTACATTGGAATTTATTTTATAACATCTTTAAGTAGTATTGTTTGCTTTTGGTATGGAAACATACATTAAGAGCATATGGTACTGATAGAAATATAATGCAAAAAATTAACTTTGACAGTTGAAAACTGGCATTTTATTTTCAATAAATTTTATTTTCAATAAATTTACGGGCAAATCGTATTCAAATTTTAACATTATCATGAAAATATTTTAAATTTCTCTTGGAAGTAAATACGTGATTAAATACATTTTTTTATAAGTATGGAATATAATTCACACGCTTTTTTGAAACAAACATTAAAACGTGTATTCATTTAAAGTACAATGAATTAATATTACTTTATACCCATTAGTAATTTTATGATCATCTAGTCTTCTATTTATTAAAAACAAACTAAAAACTCTTTGACCTTCAACAAATCACTACAGGAACTATGTAAAGATGGTAGCAATAAATAAAATTAATTTAACTTCTATTACTTCTCTTAGAGACTATTTAACAATCCTTAATTTTTATAGTTTCTGTAATGTGTTTTTTGTACAGATAATGATGTTAAATAGAAAAAAAAACTTTAAACTTTGCGTGTAATAAAAATAAGAAAATTCGGTAATTTCGTGGAATGCACCAATTTATTACGTTTACCTTCAATGTCGATGATTTTTAAAATCGCCCACATTCATTCGTATGTAGGGACCCCTGAAAATATCAAAAAAAAATTTATCGCCAATCAACTTTAAAGGCGTATTAATAAAACTAAGTTCTAAGCATATTTAAATCATACTCATTGTGCTTATACGTTACAAGAACAAAAATGTTCACTTATAATGTTTAAATATACTTCAACATAAAGGTTTGTTTGTAAGTTAATTTTTGAGATCCAATGATGAAATATTGCTGAACTCGAAATTTCAAAATGAAATTTATGTAATACCATGACCATCCCACCACGACTTGTAAATACATTCAAATTGATTTACTTGAAACAAGTATAACTTCCTTGAAATTATTTGCTTCTTATACTAACAAACAATAAATGGATATGCATACATCTTTTTCTTTTCTTTTATATAAAAAGAGAAAAAACTGCTTTATCTAATTGGTTTCAATTTCTGTTTTTACTTATAAAAAAAAAATACAAATTTACATTCAATCAACAGACTCAACTGCTTACATGACGGTTAATGTAGAGGGCGCACCAGCGCCTACCTTCAAATTTTACAAAGGTGTATCTGAAATTATGGAAGGTGGCCGTTTTAAATTCCTTACCGATGGCCAAACAAATTCAATAACCTTATGCATGCGAAAATGTAAGCCCAACGATGAGGGTAAATATAAAATTGTTGTATCGAATATACACGGTGAGGATTCGGCGGAGATGCAATTGTATGTATCGGATTCAAGTGGTATGGATTTCCGTGCAATGTTGAAAAAACGTCGTTATCAAAAATGGGACAAAGATGAAAAAGACCCCGATTGGGGTGATTTAAAGGAAACGGAAAAACCGTTACCGGCCCTTAAAAAAGTCGAAAAGGTACGTTCGGCTCTAAAAGAAAAAAAAATCGAAATATCCTATCATTATCCTTTTTCCCCTCTTTATGAATACAAAATTAAAAAAAAACACATAACACTTAAAACAATAAATTTATTCCAAATAATTGCAATTACTTTCCCCATTACATATATCAAAATAATTTTGTATTAATTTTATTTTTTATTAGACTGGTTTTATTTATTTCTTTATGACTATTTTTGTTTTATCAAATGTAACAAAAATTGTGGGAAAGCCATAACACGGCAATTGTAAATTGCGCATGTTTTTTTTTATAAATATATTTTAGCGCTATGCTGATGGTTTAGTTTTTGTTAATTTGGATTTTGCTATTTTTTTGATTAACAAATATCAACACAAATAAAAATAGTTACATTTGGGCAAAGTAACTATTTATATTTTAATTATATGATTTTAATATTAATTTTTTTAAGAAATCATAACCCAATAAACGGTTTTACAAAGTAAAACTAAAAACACATCAATTTATTGTAAATAACTCATTTTTTTAGTGAACTAGTAAATAATATTTTCATTAAAATGTTAAGAAAAACAAGCACAAAAAGAAACGCAATGAAACATTTTATGGTCTGTACTTACTCCGTCCGTGAACATTTTCTGAAAGATTTTTTTTTTGAATTTTGATTTAGTTAAATTAAAATAAATTTGACTTTTTATAGAATGGATACTCAAAAGGTATTTTTTTCGAACCATTATATTGCACGATGTTGTATGCAAAAATGAACGAGTTTTTTTTGTATTAAAATGAGTTCCAGTACCTTAAGCATTTAAGCCCGCAACATTCTTGATTCCTTCAAATAAAAAATGTATTCAAATTTTTTTAAATTCAAAAAAGTCGCTTCTTATAATGTATGCAGTTTTTTTTTTATAATATTTTGTGTTTTTCTAGTTGCCTTGTAAGAAATATATTAGCTTTACACTTTTTTTAAATTTTCAAACGATTGATAAAAGCTCTTCCATTTTGTACGAGTTTTGTTTGCGTATATTAAAATTTTAAAATTATGGATTATGAATATGACAAAAGTAACTTTTTTGACTCTTCAAATACATAGTTTATTTGACTCTTGGGGCTTATATGCTATAGGTTATTTAAACGAAATAAAAAAAATACCTATTTAAAATAAGGAAACAAACAAATATATTCCCATATCATTCATTACAAATTATATAAAAAGTCTTTGGTAATTCACAAAAATAACATGAGTCTTATGATCTTTTTTCCAAACAAAAAACTGTTTAACACATTCCAAATTAAACAAAAAACAAAAATTAAAAAAAAAAAATGAAAAATTAGCCGCCATCATCACGTAGACCATCTTTAGCCGAACTGATACCAGATTGGCCGACACTGCATCCGTTTCGTCGAGAGGAGGTTCGACTATTCTTCTTCAAAAGTAGACGTACTTAAAACCAAAATTGATTTTTTTCTTCTTCCTTAATTTGAACTTTTATTCATGATGTTCTTCTATTAATTTCTCTCTTTATCTTTTTCTTTTTTCTGTTCGTCTCTTTTCATTTAGTTAGTGCTTAATTAATATTCATTCAGCAAAATCTGATTTGTTTTAAATTATAGGAATACCTATAACACTTAAGAGGGGATCTATGCGCCTTTAAAAAATAACTAAAGTATTTTTGTAAAAAAAAATAATAGTCATTATAACAATAAATGTGTGTAACTTTAATTCTAATATTATCGTTCAGTGAAAACTCCCTCAGTTCGTTAAAAAATAGGAGTCATGGCACCTGGTAGTCAGTGCGTGAACCTTCAATTGAATATGCAATTTCGAAAAGGGCACATCTCTGAAAATTTAAAATATTTAGGAATTAAAAAAAAATAGTTATTTTTCAAACTAGTGCATACATTTTATTTTTTTGAATGTACAGGCGGTGACGTTTATAGTAGAATTAATACCAGAGATGTGCTGTTTTCGATCTTAATTGGTGTAGACAAGAATTTACCTCACATTGGTATAAAAAACGTATTTGACAAAATATCCGACATGTGCCCTTTTCGAAATTGCATATTCAATTGGAGATAGATTATTTTTCGATTTGATGTTCAATGTATTTCCCATAAGAGAAAAACATTAAATTTATATCAACGGGTATTAATATTATGATTAAAAAGAATAATAATAATAAGTTTTATATACAAAGGTGCCAGTAGTTTAAATAACATTGCGCAACGACGACTTATGCTTTGGTGAACCTCTTGTCTAGTTTGGTCTCCAAAAAATTTGAATGGAGAATCCAAACATTTTCCTTTTCTCTACTCTTCTCTTCTTTTCTTTCTGTTTTCCCTTCTTGTCTGTCTATATCAACGTTTGTTTTAAATATTCCAATATTTACAAGAGAACTTTGTTTCGTGGTTTTTGTATGTTTATGATTATTTTGAATGTACATATTATATAGTTTTTACTTCAATTATATTCTTTATAAATACAAAAACTAATTACTAATAAATTACCAAGCTGGTAATTGAATTTCTTTAATAATGTTCTTACAGCTTTTACTTTATTAAAAAAAAATAATAATAATAATAAACGCAATCATTTTAATAATGCTTAGCTTATCGAAGAGGAGCTTGTGTCAGCTTTTATTTATTTTCTTTATTATTTTTTATTTATTATTATCTAAACAAACAAATAATTAATAAACTTTGTATTAATATCATATAATAATATGCCTCTCTCTAGCAAAGTAATAACAATCATTGTTTTGAACCTGAATTAAATTTCAAAACAAGGATGTGTTTTACAAAAATATAATGTTAACATTCTCTTAAAAAATATTAATATTTTCAAAATAAAATATTAAAATATAAAAAAAAAAACACCCATAAACCTTTTTCAAAAAAGAATCACAAAACCAAATCCAAACAATTTCTTTTCCCATTTTTGACAACGCTTTCTATAACAACAATCGTTCTTCGTTCTACGTGTGTTATCAACGTGATCGTGTTTATTGCTGCCTCCTTCTTATACATCATCTTTATCTCCGTTAATATCTACTCGACGTCAACAATAAATTAAAAAAAAAATATCTATAGAAACAAGAATCGTTCTTAAGTCCATTGATTGATCAATTTGCCAAAGAAGGCAAGGACAAGAAGGTTGTCTTCGAAGGCAGATTTAGTAAGCCAAATTGCAAGCCCAAATGGTTTTTCCGAAAGGATGTAAGTATAGAAACAAATTTAAATTAGTTCGTTGAGATACACAAAAGTTTTATATTTTTAAATACGAAAAAAAAAAAACATTTTGACAGTTATGGAATTATTATTCAAGATTCAATTTTAAAGCCCTAAATTTTTCTGTCAATTTTTTTTTTTTAATTCAAAATAAATTCCAAACAAATTAAAAAAAAAAAAATGTAACAGGAACTCTTTACTGGAAGCAAATGCAAATTCAAGCAAGAAAATGATAGTTACCAACTGATCATAATGAATCCCAAAGTTGAAGATAGCGGCAAATACACTATTGAAATCGGCGGCATCTCATCCACTGCATTCCTCAATGTTGAAGAGGCCGATCCTAGCTATACTTTCACAAAACCACTGAAAAAGAAAATAGAAGGTTTTACACAACACGAAACAGTATTAGAATGCGCTGTTAGTAGTTCTATGGCTAATGTATCATGGTTTAAGGATAATGAAAAGATTGAAGGCAATGATGCTCGTTATTTGATATCGAAAGATGTCAATGGTAATTTGAAATTGATTATTAAAGACAGTGTGATGGAAGACGCTGGAAAATATTCGTGTCGTCTCGATCGTCAACCGGATAAGACTGATACAACTGTTAAGATAACAGAATATCCTTATAAATTCGTTAAAGTACTCAAGTCATTACAATGCATTGAAAAAGATACAGTGACATTAGCTTGTGAAATTGATGATGCAACTGGTGATGTTCAGTGGTTTAGGGGTGATGAAGAAATCAAACCTGGTGACAAACGTATGCAAATTGTTAAGGACGGCCGAAAGCGAAAGCTCATCATTAAGGACTGCAAGGTGAGCGATGCTGGATTATTCAAGTGTACGACAAATGCCGATAAGACTGAAGCTGAAATTATTATCAAATGTAAGATCGAACCTTATATATGTATAGTGTTGTGTTGTATCTTTAATTACTTACAAAAATATTTCATTCCAGATGAGAATCGCTTCAACAAGAAACTTAAGGATACATCTGCTGTGGAGCGTGAGAAGCTCGTTCTCGATATCGAATTACAAGATTCAACTGCCCCAGCTGATTGGAAGTTTAATGGTGAACCAATAGTTCCCAGCGATCGAATTGAGATAAAGAACTTGGGCGGCGGAAAACATCAGTTAATTTTCAATGCCTTAGACTTAAGTGATGAGGGTGAAATAACTTGTGAGTCTGGTCAGTTGTCGTCATCATGTAAATTATCGGTAAGCAAGGGTGAGAGCAAGCCTGGTATTGAATGCCCAGAGGAATTCGCTGGACCTATTAACCAACCATTAATAATTGAAGTACCATACAAGGGTAAGTTTGAATTCAGTTATTTTTTTTCCTTGCAAATAAAAGACAGAAAAAGACTAAATTTTTGATGTCATATTGAAGTTGCCGGTACTAAACAAACTCCAGTTGAGGCTAAGCTCTTTAAGGACGACAAACAATTACCAGTAAAAGACGTTGAAGTTTCTGTGCAGGACGATAAGGTTGTATTTAAAATCAAGAAACCCACTCGTGACCAATCTGGTCCATACCAAATTAAACTTACCAACGGCCAAGGTGACGACATTAAGAATGTCAATATCATCATGCAAGATGTGCCAACACCACCACGTGATGTTGATGTAACAGAAGTCTTCCAAACATCGTGTGTTGTCTCATTCAAACCACCAGAAGATATGGGCGGTGCTGATTTGATAAAATATATAATCGAGAGGCAAGATATGAGCAAAAAACAGCAATGGGAAAATGTCGCTGATGTTCTACCGGGTGAACCATTGAAGAAAAAGATTGAAGATCTCACCCCGAAAAAGCAGTACAGATTCCGTATTCGTGCTGTAAACAAAATTGGTTCCAGTGAGCCAGCTGCATTCAAGAATACCGTTTTAGCCAAGGATCCATGGGATGAACCTGGTAAACCTAAGAATGCCGATGTTGTTGATTGGGATAAGGATCATGCTGACCTCACATGGTTGCCCCCAGATTCAGACGGAGGTGCACCAATAACTGGATATCTGCTTGAATACAAAGAAAAGTTCAGTAACGATTGGGTAACAGGCAAAGAAGTGCCTGCCGATTGTTTAGCAGGAACAGTCGATGGCCTCAAAGAAGGCCAACAATACGAATTCCGAGTCCGTGCTGTTAATAAGGCTGGTCCCGGCGAACCAAGCGACACAACAAAAACCATAATTGCTAAGTGCCGATTCGTCAAGCCGTTCATTGTCGGTGATCTATTGAAGAATATCACAGTCAAAAAAGGACAGACCATCAGGTTTGACATTAAATACGATGGTGAACCAGAGCCCGAAGCAAAATGGGTTAAGGGAGAAGAGCCAATTCAAATCGATGGTCAGCGTATAACCGTTGATCAATACGAACGTAATTCTGCAATTACGATACGAAAAGCTATTCGCAAAGATACTGGAAAATATAAAATCGTTTTGACAAACAGCTCGGGAACTATTGAGTCAGTTGCCGATGTGATTGTGCTTGATCGCCCATTGGCACCAGGTGGTCCACTCGAGCCTGAAGAGGTGCGCTCAGATCATATCAAACTAAAGTGGCGCAAGCCAGAGGACGATGGCGGTTGTCCAATCACAGGATATGCTCTTGAGCGTATGGACGAAGATACCGGTCGTTGGATACCGGCTGGCGAAGTTGGTCCCGATGAGACATCATTTAATTTCAAAGGATTGTCACCCAACAAAAAGTACAAGTTCCGTGTTAAGGCAATTAACAAGGAGGGTGAATCCGAACCACTCGAAACTTCCGACAGTATTTTAGCTAAGAATCCCTACGATGAACCCAGCCGTCCAGGCAAGCCAGAAATCGATGATTACGATAATCAATCAGTTACATTGAAATGGAAACGACCACCAAGTGATGGTGGCCGCCCCATTACACACTATCTTATTGAGATGAAAGACAAATTCTCACCTGATTGGACAGAAGTTGCTAAAACTGAGACACCTGAGTGTGTTGCCAAAGTTGAAGGCCTTAAGGAACGTATGGTCTATCAATTCCGAGTAAGGGCTGTCAACAAAGCTGGCAAATCGGAACCATCCGAACCAACCGACAATCATTTGTGTAAACATAAAAATCGTAAGTTTATTTTTCTCATTCATTTTTATTTTTATCAACACTTAACAAGAAAAAAGTCGTGTGTATAAGCTTTTGCAATTAACAAATAAATATTAATGCTTAATTTAATACTATAGGATTAAGTTTTCAGAGAGGTCTGGTAGGTGAAGGATTCAAGGACTACTTTTTTAGTAGTTTTTATTCAAGTGTTATTTTATTTGATACCTCAGAAACATTTTTAATGCTTTGCTTTAAAACCACAAGCTTCAAGCGTTTCGTGCTCCATCATTGTTTGCATTCAAAAATGAAAATACACATACAAAATATTTATTTTCTTTCACTCTCTCTTTTTTCCTCTGCACCAAAAATTATACCTGATAAAAAAAACAATAGTTAAACCTCAAATTGATCGTTCCACATTCAAGAAGGTCACAATCAAGACTGGGCGTACGCACAAATGGTCAGTTGATGTTATTGGTGAACCCGTGCCAGATCTTAAATGGAGCTGGCGTGATGATATTCCGCTAACAAACACTGACCGTATCAAAATTGAAAATGTCGACTATCACACTGATTTCGTTATTTCAAACTGCGTGCGAAAGGATAGTGGCAAATATACACTCAAAGCTTCCAATCGAAATGGAACTGATAGCGAAACTGTTGAACTGATAGTATTGGGCAAGCCAAGCTCACCGAAAGGTCCACTTTCGGTTACGGACGTTCATGCCAAGGGTTGTAAACTTGCATGGAAGAAACCAGAAGATGATGGCGGAGTTCCAATTCAGGAATATCAAATCGAGAAAATGGACACTGCTACTGGAAAGTGGGTGCGTGTAGGACGTTTGCCTGGCGACAAAGATCCTCCAGAATTTGATGTGACTGGCTTGAATCCTGGATCGGAGTATCAATTCCGTGTGACAGCTATTAATGCCGAAGGAGAGTCAGAGCCTCTGACAACAATTGTCGGTGTTGTAGCCAAGGATCCATTTGACGAACCAAACAAGCCCGGTACACCAGAGGTTGTCGACTATGACAACCATAGCGTCCAGCTCAAGTGGAATCCACCGAACAATGATGGTGGTGCACCAATTGAAAAGTATATAATCGAGAAAAAGGAAAAGAACAAGCCTGATTGGGAAAAGGCCGGAGAGGTGCCAGGCAGCATGACAGAAGGAAAGGTTGATGACTTAAAAGAGTACGGAGAATATCAATTCCGCATTGTTGCTGTTAACAAAGCAGGGCCATCTCCACCATCCGACGCGAGCAAAATGCAGATTGTGAAATACAAAGCACGTAAGTGAAAATTTGTAAGACTTTTTTATATTAAAATTAATGTATATTTTTCTATAAAGTGAAACCAAGAATTGATCGTACCAATTTGAAACCATTCATTGTTCGCGCTGGAAAGCCCATCAAATATGACATCAATGTCCGCGGTGAGCCTGCACCAAAAATCATTTGGTATCAAAACAACAAGGAGCTTTCTTCCGAAGGCAATGTTGAGATCAAGAATATCGATTACAATACTAAGATAGCCATAATTGACTCCGTGCGCAAAAATACTGGCCTTTACAAGATCAAGGCTGTAAACGAACATGGTGAAGACGAGGCCGAGGTCGAAGTTAATGTGTTGGCAGCTCCTGGCAAGCCTAAGGGACCACTCAAGGTTAAAGACGTAACGAAAGAGGGATGCAAGCTTGCATGGGAAAAGCCTGAGGATGATGGAGGTAAACCTATTACCGCCTATCAGGTGGAGAAATTTGATAAGGCTCAAGGACGCTGGGTACCAGTCGGTCGCACATCTGGAAATGATACTGAGTTGGACGTTAAGGGCTTACAAGAAGGTCACGAATACCAATTCCGTGTGAAGGCAATAAACGATGAGGGTGAATCAGAACCCCTAGAAACTGAGCAAAGTATTATTGCTAAGAATCCATTCGATCCAGCTGGTAAACCAAGCACACCGGTCATTGAGGATTACAATGAAAATATGGTTCAATTAAAATGGGAACCTCCAAAGAACAATGGTGGTGCCCCAATCACTGGATATGTAATTGAAAAGAAAGACAAATTTTCGCCACATTGGGATGAAGTTCTCACCACTGACGTAAGTTTTACCATTTTTACTAAAGATTAATTATTCAATCAATTAATGAGAACCTTTTTCATTTTCCTTTCAATTAGGGACCACAACCATCTGCAACAGTTGATGGTTTGAAGGAAGGTAATGTTTATCAATTCCGTGTCCGTGCCATTAACAAGGCTGGACCTGGTGAACCAAGTGACGCAACCGAGCCACACCTTGCCAAACCTAGAAACTGTAAGCGAAAACTTATTCGATTCGCTTCCTCTCAAGTTCATCACTTTGCTAAAGTGCTTTTTCCGATACCTGGGGCTATTTAACTTCTACATTTGCAAAACTCATTGCTTACTCTTAAAAAACAATCACTAGTTTATTGCTTTATTCCATACAAAGAGCTTTTTCCATGGTATTTTTAAACCCTGAACCGTGCATCTGCTGCCAATTATATTTTTCTAATGGATTCGTTATTGCAAAGCTTTTAAACACGCCAAGCTTTATCTTGACTTTTTTGTTTATTCTTCTTAAAAAGATGTTTCTAATATGTTTGTTTCCAAATCTATTATACACCTTTCTTCTCCTTCCTTCTCCACCTTCCCACCTCTTTTTCTTTGTATTCTTAAATCAACAGTGAAACCAACAATCAATCGAGAGAAGATGAAGAATATTAAGGTGCGCGCTGGCCAAGTTGTCAAACTTGACGTTGATGTGCGTGGTGAACCACCACCAACACTTGTTTGGTCATTCAAGGAAAAAGAAGTCCTTGCTACCGGAAATATACGCATTGAAAACGAAGATTACAACACAAAACTTACAATTTTGGATTCGTCAAGAAAAGAAAGCGGAGTGTACACGCTACGTGCTGAAAATATCAATGGTGTAGATGAAGCAACTGTTGAAATCTTAGTCCTTGACAAACCGGCCAAGCCTGAAGGTCCACTCGAGGTTAGCGATATTCACAAGGAAGGTTGTAAATTGAAATGGAAAAAGCCCAAAGACGATGGTGGTGTTCCACTCACTGGCTATGTCATTGAGAAAATGGATGCTACGACCGGTCGTTGGGTACCTTGTGGACATGTTGATCCTGAGAAAACCGAACAGGAAATTAAGGGACTCGAACCGAACCATGCCTATCAATTCCGTATCAAAGCTATAAATGAAGAAGGCGAGTCTGATCCATTAGAAACCGAATCGGCTACTGTTGCCAAGAATCCATACGATGTAGCTGCAGCACCTGGTTTGCCGGAGTTAGAAGACTGGGATGAACACCATGTGAAATTGAAGTGGGAACCACCGATTCGAGATGGTGGTGCTCCAGTTACAGGTTATATCATTGAAGCTATGGACAAGGACTCTGGCCAGTTTGTCAAGGTTGCTGAGACTGAAGGACCTGTTTGCAAGGGAACTGTTAATAAACTTGAAGAGGGTCAGCAATACAAATTCCGCGTCCGTGCAGTGAATAAGGCAGGACCTTCTGAACCGTCAGAACAAACCAACTGGCATACAGCTAAGCCTAGATTCTGTAAGTTTCCAATAATTACCCGAAGTATACATTTTATTAAAACATTTCTTTTCTTTATTTAAAGTGAAACCTCACATTGACCGAACTAACCTTAAAGCAGTTATTGTTAAGGCTGGCCTTTCAATCAGCCTTGACATTAATATAAAAGGTGAACCAGCTCCTTCAGTAGAATGGTTATTTAAGGATGAACCTCTTGTCACTGACGATAATCTACGGGTGGATAGCGTAGACTATAATACGAAATTCTTTGTGATGCGAGCCAAACGTATTCAAAGCGGTAAATACACAATTAAAGCCAAGAACGAAGTTGGCGAAGATATTGCTGAATTAGATGTTACAGTCCTGGGTAAGCCAGGCAAGCCTCAGGGCCCACTTGAAGTGAACGACATTACTAAACATGGTTGCAAGCTTAAGTGGAAGAAGCCTGAAGATGATGGTGGAGCACCGATTGATTATTATGAAATTGAAAAACTCGACCCACATACCGGTCAATGGTTGCCATGTGGTAAAAGTTCGGAGCCTGAAGCTAAAATTATTGGTCTTCAGGAAGGTAAGCCCTATAAATTCCGAGTACGTGCGGTAAATAAGGAAGGTGAGTCAGAAGACTTGGAAACAGATAAGCCAATCATCGCCAAAAATCCATTCGATGAACCAGACAAGCCAGGAAGGCCGGAACCAACGAATTGGGATAAGGACTTTGTGGATTTGAGTTGGGCTCCACCCAAAAGCGATGGTGGTGCACCAATTCTCAAGTATATTATCCAAATGCGAGACAAATCTGGACGAGCATGGGTTGATGCCGCAACAGTTCCAGGTGACCATACCTCTGGTACTGTGACCAATGTGGACGAAGGCCATGAATATGAATTCCGTATTGTGGCTGTGAACAAGGCGGGACCAAGTGATCCTAGTGATGTTTCAAAATCAGTTACTGCTAAGCCTCGATTCCTTGCACCACGTATTGACCGCAAGAATTTGCAGAAAAAGATACTACGTAATGGACAGCTATTGCACATTGATGCAGTAGTGAAGGGCGAGCCAGCTCCTGTTATTACATGGACTTACAAGGACGCGCCTCTAAAGTCGATCGATCGACTCAAGATTGAGAATGAGGACTACAAGACTACATTCATCATTTCAAAAGTCAGACGCTCCGATAAGGGTATCTATACTGTTACAGCCAAAAATGATTCTGGCGTTGACACAGTTGATTTAGAACTTGAAGTTCTTTGTAAACCCTCTACACCAAAAGGACCACTCAAAGTTGGAGACATTACTGCCGAAAGTGTACATTTATCTTGGGACAAACCAGAAGATGATGGTGGAGAACCTGTAGACCATTATGTCGTTGAACGAATGGACACAGAAACTGGACGATGGGTACCTGTTTGCGTTAGCAAGACACCTGAAGCAGACGTTACAGGATTGACTGATGGCAAGGAATACATGTTCCGCGTAAAGGCTGTGAATGCAGAAGGTGAATCTGAACCCCTGGTAACTGATTCGCCAACAACCGCCAAGAATCCATACCAAGCTGCTGATAAACCTGGAAAACCAGAAGTCAAAGATTGGTCTCGAAACCATGCTGATCTTAAATGGAGAGCCCCATCTGATGACAATGGTGCTCCAATTACGGGTTATATAATTGAAAAAAAGGACAATCTCACAAACAAATGGCAAAAGATCCTAGAAACGAATACACCAAAATGCGAAGCTAGAGTAAATGACTTAATTGAAGGACAGAAATACCAGTTCCGTGTAAAAGCCTTAAATAAAGGTGGTCAAAGCAAGCCATCTGATCCATCGGATACAGTACTTGCTAAGGACCGTTTTGCTGCACCAAAGATTGATCGCTCAAACCTAAGGGATATTACCATTAAGGCAGGTCAACATGTGCGCTTGGATGTTAAGGTGTCTGGTGAACCACCACCACATAAAATATGGTATCACAACAAAGCCCGCATTGAAGACGATGACTCGATAAATGTTGACTTAGAACCATACCGCACCAAATTAAGCATACCAATAGCTAAGCGTGCTCACACCGGCAAATACACACTCAAGGCTGAAAATGATTCGGGCCATGATGAGGCTACCATTGAAATAACAGTCTTGGATAAACCAGGCAAACCTGAGGGTCCACTTCGTGTTAGCGACATCCATAAGGAGGGATGCAAGTTGAAATGGAGCCCGCCATTGGACGATGGTGGAGTACCAATTGACTATTACATTGTTGAGAAGATGGATACAGAAACAGGAAGATGGCTACCAACTGGCCGTTTCAAGGAACCTTTTGCTGAACTCAACAACTTGATTCCAAATCAGGAATACAAATTCCGAGTTCTAGCGGTAAATACTGAAGGCGAATCTGAACCACTTGAAACTGAAAAGGCAATTGTAGCAAAGAATCCCTTTGGTAAATTAATACCCTGATATACTTCTTAGACATTAACTTTTAATTAATTTGATTTCAGATGAACCTGGTAAGCCTGGAACTCCAGAGGCAATCGATTGGGATAAGGATCATGTGGATCTGAAGTGGAATCCACCCTTAAATGATGGTGGATCACCAATAACAGCATACGCCATAGAAAAGTGTGAAAAGGGTACAGGAAAATGGATTAAGGCTGTTGAAGTAGCTGCTCCACCACCTGGTGGTGAATGTAAGGCTACTGTACCAAGCTTAGACGAAAATACTGAGTACGAGTTCAGAGTTCGTGGTATAAATGCCGCAGGCCCCGGCGAACCAAGTGATGCCAGCAAATCAGTTATCACTAAACCCAGGAAGTGTAAGTTGATTTATTTGACGTTCTTTGCGATTTTCTTAACTATTTATTTTTTTCATTAAGTGGCCCCTAAGATCGACCGCAGAAACATCCACACGTACCATGTCAAGGAGGGCGAGCCAATCTTCTTGGACATTAAGATCATTGGTGAACCTCCACCGGATGTAGTTTGGTCACACAATGGAAAATCAATTCCAGTTTCCTCACACCGACGTATTGATAACATACCATACAATACAAAGTTCTTCAACGACAGTCCAAAGCGCAAAGACACAGGAACTTACAAAATTGTTGCACACAATAAATACGGCCAGGACACCGTGGAGTTCGAGATCAATATCATATGTAGACATATTGAACCAATTTCAGCTTGAATAAATTTTACAATGGACATTTTCATCCTTTCAGCTAAGCCTGGAAAACCAGAAGGACCACTGGAAGTATCTGACATCCATAAGGAGGGGTGCAAACTTAAGTGGAAGAAACCGAAGGATGATGGTGGTGAACCAATTGACGGCTATTTGATTGAGAAATACGATCCCGAAACTGGAATCTGGTTACCGGTAGGAAAATCAGATGGTCCTGAATTCAATGTTGAGGGTCTTACGCCGGGACATGAATATAAATTCCGCGTTAAAGCTCTCAACAAGGAGGGAGAATCAGAGCCGTTGGAAACATTTGGAACAATTGTAGCCAAGGACCCGTTTAGTAAGTCGATGATATGATGGTTATCAGTTTAAAAAATAATTATAAAATTTTACTGTTCAATAGCGACTGCCTCTAAGCCTGGAGCACCAGAGCCAGCCGATTGGTCTGCTAATCATGTGGAGCTTGCGTGGTGTGAGCCCGCAAGTGATGGTGGCTCACCAATCACCGGTTACATTATCGAAAAGAAAGACAAATATAGTCCGATGTGGGAGAAAGCATGTGAAACAGATACACCAACCCCAGTTGCTACCGTACATGGCCTGATTGAAGGCAATGAGTATCAATTCAGAGTCATAGCACTTAACAAAGCTGGCCAATCAGAACCTTCGGAGCCAGGTAAGACATTTACGGCTAAACCACGCTATTTGGCACCGAAAATCGATCGTCGCAATCTACGCGATGTGACAATATCAGCTGGAACACCAATCAAATTCGATGCAAATATTATTGGAGAACCAGCACCGAAGGTTGAATGGAGATTCTCCAACTGCCCATTGCAATCCGGCAAGAATGTGACAATCGATAGTCCAGATTACTATACAAAATTAGTTATAAGGCCAGCAAGTCGATCGGATTCTGGCGAGTATACCGTAACAGCGACAAACAGCTCTGGCAAGGACACCGTAACGCTTAATGTTGTAGTTACCGATAAGCCAACACCTCCATTGGGACCACTTCAAATTTCCGATATACACAAAGAAGGCTGTCATTTGAAATGGAAACGGCCAAAAGATGACGGAGGCACTCCCATCGAATACTTCCAAATTGACAAAATGGATCCGGAGACTTGTTGTTGGGTGCCTGTTTGTCGTGCCAACGAGCCCCAAGCAGATGTTACCGGTCTGACACCCAACGGTGAATATAAATTCCGTGTTGTGGCTGTAAACGCCGAAGGTGAATCGGCACCACTCGAAGCAGATGAGACAATTATTGCCAAGAATCCATTCGACGAGCCTGGTAAGCCCGAAAATGTGCGTGCAACCGATTGGGATAAGGACCATGTCGATTTGGCATGGACTCCTCCGATTACCGATGGCGGATCACCAATTACCGGATATATAATTGAAAAGAAGGATAAGTATGGACAGTGGGAGAAGGCCGTTGAAGTTCCTGCTGACCAGAGCAAGGCAACAATTCCGGACTTGATTGAAGGACAAACCTATGAGTTCCGTGTTATTGCGGTTAACAAAGCCGGTCCAGGTGAGCCAAGTACAGCAACTCCGCCAATTATAGCTAAACCTAGAAACAAGGCACCACTCATCGATAGAACCAATCTCCTTGAAGTCCGCATTAAAGCTGGTCAAAACTTTACCTATGACATCAAAGTTTCTGGGGAACCTGCACCAAAAACAAAATGGCTTCTTAACAAACGAGAAGTTTACCCAAGCGACCATGTTAAAGTACAACACGTTGATTACAATACAAAACTTGTTGTACGTAATGCAAGCCGCGCCGATTCGGGAACCTACACTATAACAGCTGAGAACATCAATGGAACCGATACAGCTGATGTGAAAGTCATTGTCCTTGACAAACCCGCTCCACCAAATGGTCCACTTAAGGTTGAAGATGTGCATGCTGATGGCTGCACACTCAAGTGGTCACCACCGGATGATGATGGTGGTCAACCAATTGAAAGTTACGTTATTGAGAAACTTGATGAAATCACAGGACGCTGGGTTCCAGCTGGCGAGACAGATGGCCCAACAACCAAGTTCAACGTAGATGGATTGACACCAGGGCACAAGTACAAGTTCCGTGTTAGGGCTCGTAATCGTCAAGGCATTTCAGATCCATTGACAACGCCTCATGGAACAGAAGCCAAGAATCCCTACGATGAACCTTCAAAACCAGGAACTCCAGTTATCAAAGATTACGATAAGGACTTTGTCGAATTACAATGGGCACGACCAGAACAAGATGGGGGCTCACCTATCACTGGATATATTATTGAGAAAAGGGACAAATATAGTCCCGATTGGGAAAAGTGTGCTCATGTTGATGGAGATGTTACAACTGGAAAAGTTCCTGATTTGGTAGAGGGTGTGAAATATGAATTCCGTGTTAAGGCTGTCAACAAGGCTGGGCCAGGAGCACCAAGTGACGCTACTCAGCCTCACATTGCCAGGCCTAAGAATCTTGCACCGAAGATTGACCGTCAATTCATGATCGATATCAAAGTCCGAGCTGGTCAGACCTTTGACATTGATGTACCTGTTATTGGTGAACCTCCACCAACCAAAGAATGGTCACATAAAGACAACATGGTCCTAAACACGGATCGTGTCAAGATTGTCAATGAGGATTATCGCACAAAATTGCGGGTTATTGACGCGAAGCGCTCCGACACCGGCACATACACACTTCTTGCTCGTAATGTGAATGGTAGTGACAAAGCAAATGTTAATGTTACAGTCTTGGATATTCCATCACCACCGGAAGGTCCTTTGCGACCGGAAGAAGTTACTAGAAGCTCAATTACCTTACGCTGGAGGCCGCCCAAAGATGACGGTGGTTCAGAAATTACCCATTACGTTGTTGAAAAAATGGATACAGAAACATTGCGTTGGGTGCCAGTTGGGGATTGCGCTGACACTTGTATTCGTGCCGACAATTTAATAGAAAATCATGATTACAACTTCCGCGTTCGCGCCGTTAACAAACAAGGAGAGTCTTTGCCGCTTGCTACAGCACAATCAATCACTGTTAAGGATCCATTTACTCGACCTGACAAACCCGGACAGCCACAGGCCACCGACTGGGATAAGGATCATGTTGATTTGGAATGGGCAGCTCCGAAAAAAGATGGAGGTTCACCTATTACTGGTTATATTATTGAGAAGCGTTCTAAATTTGGACCATGGGAGAAGGCTCTTGAGGTGCCTGGCAAGCAAACAAAGGCCACCGTGCCCGATTTGTTAGAGAACGAGCCGTACGAGTTCCGAGTTATTGCTGTAAACAAAGGGGGATCAGGGGAGCCTTCTGACCCTTCATCAACTGTTGTAACCAAACCCCGATTTATTGCACCATACTTCGATAAGAAACTTTTGGAAGATATCACTGTTCATGCTGGAAAGCGTTTGGGATGGGTTCTGCCAATAGAAGCATCTCCACGTCCAACATATACTTGGGAATTTAATGGCACAAAAATTGATCAAAGTACCCGCATCGATATGTCTTTGTTCCAGAATGAGTTAACATTTGAAATACCATTTTCGACGCGTGCAGATGCTGGTCGTTACACTCTTAAGCTTAAGAACGAGCATGGAGAGTTTTCCGCCTCTGCTCACGCTACAGTTTTAGATCGCCCAAGCCCACCTATTGGACCACTCGATATTACAAAAATAACTAAGGACGGTTGTCATCTGACTTGGCAACACCCAGAAGACGATGGAGGCTCACCAATTCTTCACTACGTCATCGAAAAAATGGATATGTCTCGTGGAACTTGGTCTGATGCTGGTATGAGCACACATCTAGTACACGATGTAACACGACTATTCCATAGAAAGGAATACCTATTTAGAGTGAGGGCTGTAAATGCAATTGGTGAGTCCGAACCACTTGAGGCTGCCAAGAGCATTATAGCTAAGAACGACTTTGACGAACCTGATGCACCAGGAAAACCAGATATCACTGACTGGGATCGGGACCACGTTGACTTGCGCTGGGCCGAACCTAAATCTGACGGTGGTGCACCACTTACCGAATACATCATTCAAAAGAAGGAGAAGGGCACTCCATATTGGGTGAATGTAGTGCACGTACCACCAAACAAGACAGCAGCAACTGTGCCAGAACTAACCGAGGGTCAAGAATACGAATTCCGAATTATTGCTTGCAATCCTGCAGGCCAATCGGAGCCATCGGAACCATCTGATATGGTTACAGCCAAGGCTCGCTTCCTTGCACCTAAGATTATTACACCACTGCATGATATACGCATCAAGGCCGGGCTTATATTCCATATTGACATCGACTTCATTGGGGAACCAGCTCCTGAAGTTATTTGGGATCGCAATAATATACCTGTCGCCACCAACGAACGAACAACTCTTACAGCGATTGGCCACCACACAGTTATTCACACCGTCAATTGCAAACGTGATGATTCAGGAACCTATCATCTCCTACTGAGAAACGATTCCGGTATAGATGAGGGCTCATTCCAGTTAATTATTCTCGACCGTCCAGGTCCACCTACAGGTCCAATGGAATACGAAGAAATAACCGCCAACTCAGTGACAATTTCATGGAAACCACCAAAGGACAATGGTGGTTCGGAGATATCTGCGTACGTCATTGAAAAACGTGACTTGACACATGGTGGTGGTTGGGTACCAGCTGTGACCTACGTCAATGCCAAATACAATCATGCCGTTGTGCCACGTTTGCTAGAAGGTACCGAGTATGAGTTCCGAGTAATGGCCGAAAATCTTCAAGGACGATCGGAGCCTCTGGTTTCAGAAGAGCCAGTTGTTGCAAAGAACCAATATAGCACTCCTGGTCAACCTGGAAAGCCCGAGCTCACAGACAGCGACAAAGATCATATTTCGATCAAATGGAAGCCACCAATCAGCAATGGTGGATCATCCATTATCGGTTATGACATTGAACGCCGTGATAAGGCAACTGGAAGGTGGATTAAAATAAACGCCGAGCCAGTACCGAACAATAATTATACAGACGACCGCGTAACTGATGGTCACCAATACGAGTATCGAGTTTCTGCAGTCAATGCTGCTGGAAATGGAAAACCGTCAGAACCTTCATCAGTTTTATCAGCTAAGCCAATGCGTGAGAAACCAAGACTGTTCTTGGACGGTTTGATTGGACGTAAGATCAAAGTCCACGCTGGAGAACCTGTTTGTATTCATATTCCGATTCAAGGTGCTCCTACACCAACAGTGGAATGGGCAAAGTCAGGAATTAAATTGGCAGAGAGCAATAAGATTTCATTTCAGACAAATCCCGAAGAAACAATATTCCGAATCGATAATTCGTTACGTGGGGACGCTGGTACTTATAATGTTACAGCAACTAATGCCTTTGGAAAGGACAGCGCTGATATTCAAATAATTGTTGTCGACAAGCCTGACCCACCAGAAGGTCCATTGACATACACAGAGATATCCCAGGATCATATTTCACTCTCATGGCATCCACCAAAGGACGATGGTGGTGGTGATATAACCGGATATGTTGTAGAAGTTTCAGAATTTGGAGTAGATGCTTGGCGCCCAGTGCCCGGCTTTTGCCCAAGAACTACTTTTACTGTTAAAGGACTGACTGAAGGCAAGAAATACGTATTCCGCGTAAGTGCTGAAAACATTTACGGTGTCTCTGATCCATTGGAAGGTAAGCCTGTTGTAGCTAAATCTCCATTTGACCCGCCAGATGCACCAAGCCAGCCTGAAGTTGTCGCATATAGTCCATCGTCAGCTTCTCTTGAATGGCATCCACCAGAGTACTGTGGTGGAAAACCAATTACGGGATATATTGTTGAACGCCGTGAACGTGGTGGTGAATGGATCAGATGCAACAACTACCCAACACCTAACACTAGTTACACAGTTCAAGATTTACGTGAAGGTTCAAGGTACGAGTTCCGTGTAACAGCTGTGAATGAAGCTGGACCAGGAAAACCATCCAAGCCTTCAGAGCCAATGACTGCCCAACTTCAACGATACAGGCCGGATGCTCCAGAGCCACCAAAGGCTGATCGCATAACAAGAAACAGTGCAACTCTTTCATGGAGGCCACCACGTAATGATGGCAAGTCAAAGATTAAGGGTTATTATCTTGAAATGAAACCAAAGGGTTCTAAAGACTGGATACCGATAAACGAAGTTCCCATTCATAACCTATTATACACAGTACCAGACTTAAAAGAAGGACAAGAATATGCATTCCGTGTCATTGCTGATAATGAAGTCGGTCGATCTGAACCATCCAAGCCTTCCAATCCAATTGTTATTGGGGAACAGCCCAATAAGCCATGCATGGACTTGGGTGGAGTGCGAGACATCATTGTTCGTGCGGGAGAAGATTTCAGTATACACGTACCGTATGTAGGCTTCCCTAAGCCCACTGCTACATGGCATGCTAACGACTTACTACTGGACGATGATCAACGTATGTTCCAGAATTTGACAGATGATGCTGCTAGCTTTGTGGTCAAAAATTCAAAACGTAGTGATTCTGGGCAATATCGTTTGCAGTTAAAGAACCCCTCAGGGTTTGATACGGCGACAATAAATGTGAAAGTACTTGATCGTCCAAGGCCTCCAACGCACTTGCGTGCAGATGAATTTGCAGGTGACGCTTTAACTCTATACTGGAACCCACCAAGGGATGATGGTGGTTCACCTGTAAGTAACTACATTGTAGAAAAGAGAGAGAGTGGAAGCCCCACTTGGTCAAAGGTCAGCAGTTACTGTACGGTACCGTTTGTAAGAGTTCGGAATCTGACTATTGGAAGGGACTACGAATTCCGGGTGATTGCTGAAAACAAATATGGACAATCCGAGCCAGCTGAAACAGAGCAACCAATCCGAGCTAGACATCCATTCGACGTGCCCGGAGCCCCAGGTATTCCAAGGGGTATCGACTCAACGGAAGATTCAATTACTATTACTTGGGCAAAACCACGCCACGATGGTGGTTCACCTATTACTGGATATGTTATTGAAAAGCGTCTACTGTCTGAAGACAAATGGACTAAGGGTATTCAAGCACACTGTCCAGAACTAACATGCAAAATTCCTAATCTTATTGAGAGCCATGAGTACGAGTTCCGCGTATCAGCCGTCAATGCTGCCGGACAAGGACCATATAGCTCATCTTCAGATGGCATTATATGCCGGTCACCACCATCAGCACCAAGGATAACATCAGACTTAAAGATACGCGACATCATTGTCTGTGCTGGAGAAGAGTTCCGCATTACTGTACCATTTAATGGCAACCCAAGACCCAAACCATCATGGTCGATCAATAACAAAGAGCTTATCCAAGATGACCGCATTAAGTTCGAGACAACAGATTACAATACCGTTTTCCACAACAAAAGTGCCAAGCGATCCGAGACCGGATCATATCAAATCACGTTGACCAATTCCGAAGGTTTCGACACAGCTGCATGTCACGTTACAGTTGTTGATAGGCCGAGTCCTCCTCAAGGACCACTTTTGGCTTCAGATATTACACCTGATAGTTGCACACTTTCATGGAAAACTCCATTGGATGATGGCGGTTCACCGATAACCAACTATGTCGTTGAAAAAATGGATAACAATGGAATTTGGATCAAGGTCAGTAGCTTTGTGCGAAATACACATTACGACGTAATGGGACTAGAACCAAATAAGAAATATTACTTCAGAGTACGAGCTGAAAATCGATATGGGCTCAGTGAACCAATTGATTCAGAAGAACCAGTTCTGGCGAAGTATCAATTTACTGTCCCTGATGCTCCAGGTCAGCCAAAGGTTATCGATTGGGACTCTGGAAATGTGACTTTGTTTTGGGACCGACCATCATCAGATGGTGGTTCTCGAATTCAAGGTTACCAAATTGAATATAGAGATGTTGCTAATGACACTTCGTGGAATACCTATGAATTCCTTATTAAAGACACAAAATACCAGTTGTACAATCTTGTCAATGGGCACGAATATGAATTCCGTGTAAAGGCAAAGAACGCTGCCGGATTTAGTAAGCCATCGGCACCTTCTATGAAATTCAAATTAAAGGGCAAATTCAATGTCCCATTACCACCAGGAACTCCACAAGTGATCAAGGTTGGCAAGAATTACGTTGATCTTAAATGGGCTAAGCCCGAAAGTGACGGTGGCTCCCGCATCACAGGCTACATCATTGAACGCCGTGATATTGGTGGTGCTATTTGGGTCAAGTGCAATGACTACAATGTCTTGGATACCGAATACACAGTTATCAATCTAATTGAAATGGGAGATTATGAATTCAGAATATTTGCCGTTAACGCCGCTGGACGTTCAGAGCCCAGCTCGTGCACTATGCCAATTAAAGTTTGTGAGGTTTTGGGTGGAGAAAAGCCCGAATGGGTTACACGTTTGCAAGATCGTGTTGCACCCTTCGGAAAATACTTCATGTTACAATGTCAAGCGACGGGCAAACCAGAACCAACTGCAAGATGGTTGCGTAATGGAAAAGAAATTCAAATGGGTGGAAGGTTTACATGCGATTCTAAGGAAGGTGTGTTCAGACTTCACATTTTAGACGTACAGTCAACAGATGAAGGTGATTTTACATGTGAAGCAATGAATTCACTTGGCTTCGTTCACACAACAAGCCATCTTAAGATTGGCTCACCACCGGTTATTACCAGAATTCAAAACGAATTATACTTACCAGAGAATGATAACGCTAAGATCAAAGTGTATTACACAGGTGACCAACCTATGCAAATAACGATTACTAAGAATAACGAAACTCTTAAGGAAACATCGAACTTTAAGTACACAGCATTCGACGACTTTGTTGCAATTTGCATTCGGGATGTCAACAAGGACGATGGAGGGGTGTATGGCATTGAATTCAAAAATGAGAGTGGAATCGCTGTTGGAAACATTGATGTGAGAATTACCGGCTTGCCGGGCCCACCGGTGGGACCAATGGGAGTTTCTCATATCAATAAACATTCATGCACATTGGCCTGGCGTCCTCCAGTGTACGATGGTGGCTTACGTGTAACGCATTATGTCGTTGAACGTAAAGACACAAGCTCATCGCACTGGATAACCGTTTCCAGCTTATGCAAGGAACTATCGTACACTGTTCAAGGTCTTACCGAAAATCAAGAATACATCTTCCGCGTCATGGCGGTGAATGAAAATGGTCTGGGTACTCCATTGGAAGGTTTGAATCCTATCAAAGCAAAGGCTCCATTCGATCCACCCTCACAACCTGGAATTCCAAAAGTCACAGAAATCGGCGAAGAATTCGTCCATTTGGAATGGGACAAACCTGAATCAGATGGAGGCGCTCACATTCAAGGTTATTGGATTGATAAACGCGAAGTTGGCAGCTCTGCCTGGCAACGTGTCAATATCACAATCTGCCCAACCACACAAATTAACTGTCCAAATCTTATTGAAGGTCGCCAATACGAATTTAGAGTATTCGCTCAAAACGAAGCTGGTCTTTCAAAGGAATCAACAGCATCGACCTCAGTCAAGATTGTAGACCCCAAGGCAGCACAACCACCACTAATAGTCAAACCTTTGCGGGATGCAAATTGCATTCAAAATCACAATGCACAATTCTCATGCACAATAACTGGTGTTCCACAACCAGCTATTAGCTGGTATAAGGGAGCTCGAGAAATTTCCAATGGTGCTAGGTATCATATGTACGCCGAAGGGGAAACTTACTTCCTAACAATCAATGATGTCTTTGGAGAAGACGCTGACGAATACGTTTGCCGAGCGGTCAATAAAGCTGGTGCTAAGTCGACTAGGGCGTCACTTGTTATCATGAGTAAGTCAACTGTGTTTTCCTTGCAAATTAATATTATTTTAATTTTTGTATTATTCATTAGCTGCTCCTAAGTTGAATGTTCCACCTAGATTCCGTGACACTGCTTACTTTGATAAGGGTGAGAATGTAGTTATTAAGATTCCATTCACTGGATATCCAAAACCTCGCATCAACTGGATTCGCGAAGGTGAAACTATCGAATCCGGTGGACACTACCATGTAGAAGTCAAGGAACGTCATGCTATTTTAACTATTCGTGATGGTTCTAAACTTGATTCGGGACCATATAGGATCACTGCCGAAAACGAACTTGGATCAGACACCGCTGTTATAAAGATACAAATCAGCGATCGACCTGATCCACCACGTTTCCCAATGGTCGAAAATATTGGAACTGATTCACTGTCATTAAGTTGGAAGAGTCCAGTATGGGATGGCGGTTCGAATATCACAAATTATTTGGTGGAAAAACGTGAACACCCAATGTCATCATGGATTCGTGTTGGAAATACACGCTTTACATCAATAGCTGTCACTGGTCTTACACCTGGACATCAATACGATTTTAGGATCTACGCAGAAAATGTTTATGGTCGTTCTGATTCTTCAGAAGTAAGTACATTGATTACAACCAAAGACACTGGCAAAAAGAAGAAACAAGAAAAGAAATGGGAAATCGATGAAAATGGCAAAAAGGTTCGTGGAAAGGCCGATGGCCCGATCAAGGATTACGATTCGTATGTCTTTGACATATATTCTAAATATGTGCCACAACCAGTTGAGATCTCACATGACAGTGTTTATGATCGTTATGATATTTTAGAAGAAATCGGAACTGGTGCTTTCGGTGTTGTACATCGTTGCCGAGAGAGAAGCACCGGCAACATTTTTGCGGCTAAGTTCATTCCAGTATCACATGAAATTGAAAAGGATTTGATTCGTCGTGAAATCGATATTATGAATCAATTGCATCATCAGAAACTTATTAATTTGCACGATGCATTTGAAGATGATGATGAAATGGTTTTAATATTCGAGTTGTAAGTACATCCGAAAATAAATTCCTATACCCATTTTAGGCATTTTTTTAAATCTAACATATAATTCATAGCTTATCTGGTGGGGAACTTTTCGAACGAATCACAGACGAGGGATACACTATGTCCGAGTCTGAGGTTATTAACTACATGCGCCAAATATGCGAAGGTGTCAAACACATGCACGAAAAGAACATCATCCATTTGGATATCAAACCTGAAAATATTATGTGTCAAACACGAAGGAGCACAAATGTCAAATTAATTGACTTTGGATTGGCCACAAGATTAGATCCAAATGAAGTTGTAAAAATAACAACTGGAACAGCTGAATTTGCTGCTCCCGAAATCGTAAATCGGGAACCAGTTGGCTTCTATACAGACATGTGGGCTGTAGGTGTACTTTCCTATGTCCTGTAAGTATTAATTTTTTCAAACCTCTGATAAGATTTCGAGCTTTTGTTAATATATATATCACAGACATCATTTGCTTTATAACTGAGTTTTAAAAATACCACCGTTAGTAACATTTCTGATTTTAAGTTTTTAAACATTCGTTTAAATTTGAAACTTTATTATCTTAAGGCGGGAGGGGCAAAGTCCATCAAAAAATCATTCAAAATATTTTTTCTTTCACTTTCATATCACCTGATTATCCTTTTCGTCTGATAGTTTGAGTGGACTTTCACCATTCGCCGGTGAAAACGATATATCAACTCTGAAGAACGTCAAGGCATGCGATTGGGACTTCGACGAAGAAGCTTTCCGTCACATTTCCCAAGAAGGAAAAGACTTCATCCGTTCACTACTTGTTGCTAACAAAGAAAAGCGAATGACAGCTCACGAATGCTTATTACATCCATGGTTAATGGGCGACCATAGTGATCGTACACAAAAGATTGCTCGTGAAAAATACCTCGCTTTCCGTGACAAATTACGAAAGAAGTATGAAGACTTCAACAAATATCTTCTGCCAATTGGTAGGCTATCTGAATACTCTTCGTTGCGTAAGCTTCTCATGGAGAAATACAAAATTCATGAGACATCAATTGATAGAAGACAAGCCGCCCCAAGATTCGTCATCCGTCCATCATCTCAATTCTGCTACGAAGGCCAAAGTGTTAAGTTCTATTGCCGTTGCATAGCCATTGCAACGCCAACCTTAACTTGGTCACACAATCACCAAGAACTGCGACAGAGTGTTAAATACATGAAACGCTATGCCGGCGACGATTACTACTTTATCATTAATCGTGTTAAACTAGAAGATCGTGGCGAGTACATTGTCCGTGCTGAGAACCATTATGGGTCTCGCGAAGAAGTCGTCTTCCTCAATGTGCAACCACTACCAAAACAACCACCAGTTTACCGACACGAATCAACACCAGTAAGGAGACGCGAACCACTTCCATACACTTTCTGGCAGGAAGAATCAGAGTCAGCACCCAGTTTTACATTCCTATTACGTCCTCGTGTTATGCAAGCTCGCGATACATGCAAGTTGCTGTGCTGTTTGAGTGGAAAACCGGTACCAACCGTCAAGTGGTACAAGGATAGACGTGAGCTTAGCAAATACGAATATTCAATGACACATTCAGATGGCGTTGTAACAATGGAAATTATCGATTGCAAGCCCTCCGATTCAGGAAAATACTCTTGCATTGCTACCAATTGTCATGGCACGGATGAAACAGAATGTGTGGTCATTGTAGAGGGTAAGTTTTTAAAATTTAGTTGAAACATAATACAAAAAAGTTCTTTTTAAATTAAATTTTTCACTGTCGGTAATTTTTATAAACTAATTCAATTTAAATTGAAGAGAACGCCATCAAATAAACAAAACATATCAAAAACATTGATTTGGCAATACTTTTTCACGTGAGCTTTGTATGTATTTTTCTTATAACTACTAAGTTCCTTATATTTAAAAAAAAATAAAAGAAAGGAAATGAAACAAAAGACGCTACTGAAAAATAAGCTAACTGCGCAGATAATTCATTACAAAAATTTGATCAAATTTATTAATACAAAATCTGCAGTCAATACTACTTACAGTGCACGTAGTAAACTGCAATCATCATTTGTCTACTATTTCAATACCTATTTTATAGCTAAATTCATGCTAACGCTTACCTGAAAAGATATGAAAAATTGTTCAAATTGATGTTTAAAATATAATTATATATTTTTGTAATATTAAAATGTAAAATTATCCTAGGATAATTGATGGTTTTACTCGATTTTATTTATTCGAAAGACTTCTTATTTTAGTTTACGGTTGTTTTTTCGGTATTTTTAAATTAAATAAAAAAGTTCAAAGACATCGAAAAGTTTCAAAAATGATTATAGCGAAACTATTTCTGAATAATTGACGTATTTAGAGCTTAAGAAATCTAAAAAAAGGAAAAAATTCAGTTGTTGATATTTTAAGTGTGATCAATGTCTCAACATACAAGATGTAGAGATCGGAAACCTTCAGAAATTGTTTGAGGAGCTTAGGAATAGAAGGTGACATTTATACTTTATGATAATGGTCAAGTATTTTTTAAGTTCTCAATTTTGCTTTAAATAGATTTCAAATATTTTAATAAATGAAAAAATTGTTATATTTTTTAATTGAAAAACTCTTTATGCAGTTTTTTTTTTGAAAACTAGTATTGTGTTAACGCAACGGAAGTTGCTTTAAATTTTTTAAAAACAATGACTGAATGGATTAAGCATCAACGATGTAAATAGGACCGAACTATAAGAAATAATCACCTTTCCTATTCTCGTTTCGACTGCTTTCATTTTTGTATAAAAAATTCATGGTGAGTAGTCGAATACATTTCACAGGATAGAATTGTCTATGCTTTTTATCTATAATACCCAAATTGTAGTCAAATCAATTGAAATGTCAAATAATCCTAAACTAAAATAAAATTTAAGGTCTTTAAATAAAAAAAACGAATTTTTTATATAGCAATCGAGCAAAATCTTAAATCTCTGATTAATAAAAATATAAACATCTAAAAAATTGTAAATTAAACAAAACAACGATACAAATTTCCTAATGAAATTTTTTTAGGAGAATGGGTTACACCCGAGCAGGCAGAACTTGCTCACAATTTCCTATATTCAGGAGGTAAAGCATTAAACAAAAAATAAAAAACATATTTAACACCTGCTACAAAACCTGTTTTATTTTTCATTTTAATCCCTAATTAAAAATATGTTGCTATTTAAACAATTTTAAAAAGAAACAGGTTGACAATACTCTATATCCCTTGAAAATTGTCAACCATAGATATTTTAATGTGTTTGCTAATTTATTGAGTATAGTTACCTAATAATATTTGTTTTGCTAAACATTATTTTCGTACAATTGCTGTGTTCGAAAGTTTTATAATTTGAACTTGTTTCGAAGATAAGTACCTGTGCCGATATATTCTGGTTATTCTAATTTATTTGTATGCGAACAATATATTTAACATTTGATTATAAGTTATATAAAGATCTAAAAAAAAGTTAAATTCACAATTCATATCAAATCAATTTGCGAATTCCAGAATCGACAAGGTTTTTAATTGAGCGGTATTTATTCGATCCGAATATACTTGACCAGAATGGGGCTCAATTTATTTTATAGGCTAATTCAATTTAAGAAATATTTCTAAACACATATATTTTTAAAGATTTATCAAAACTTTGAAATATCTGAGAATGTGAATTTTATTGAAAAAATATCGATTTTGGGTTTGACTAGACCTTTACAACACGAAATGTCGTTACATTCACGAACCGAAATATTAAAATATGTATAATTTGCCCTTATAATAAGTCGTGAATATAGCTTAACAAAACCATATGAAAATTCAATATTGAATTATTAATGGTGTATTAATTTGTCGTTAATTATTTGTTAGAAATTTAGTTTGTTTTTATTGTTTCTTTATTAGATTTTTGCTAACTTGGTGCCAAATTAGAAAAATAATTTTGTTTGTTTTTTTTTCGCTGAACTTTGTTTATATAAAGTTATCAAATCTCACTCTCAAAGCTTTATGAACCTTTTGTTCCCTAACATAGAACGACACAATTGAATTGGTCATTTGACACAGCTAATTCACGTCTAATTAACGACATAATTATTATGAGCTTGTAAAGTACTACATTTAAGACATTTAAGCCCATTTTTTCGAGAGTGTTTTGCCAAGTTGAAATCAAGTTAGAAAAGTAAATAAAAGCATAATTTGTTCTGATTTATAAAAAAAAATTTGAATGATATAACCAAACACTGAAATTGCATCCACTGATGGTCATGAGAAATTATAACCTTGGTCTAAACTATTAGGCTGCATGATTTAATTTTAAGAATAAATAATCAATCTACATAATTTTGCATCAGTCAATAAAAGGAAAAAATGTTGTGAAGAAAAAAAGACCTACGCATGATTCAGTTTTCTTTTGACAATATGAATGAATCCATACCGTATTATGAATGAATCTTCTAATTTTGTTTTTTGTTACTAATGGTGTGATATATTTATTTTGTACATACAAAAATATTTTTTTGTCAAATCTTTTAAATGGATTTTGTATGTAACCTTGTTAGAGTCGTAGTTTGTTTGTTGTTTTTTTGTGTAGGTTTTGCTTCAGATTTTTAAAAAAAGAAGCTTAAACCACAACAATGAACTACGGAAATTGAAACTACGGGGTGTCATAGAAAATCCATTAAAAAATATATTTTTCTAAAATTTACTCAAATTATAATAATTATATAATCTAAACAGACCGGAAGTACATTGAACAACCTATCAAGCCAGCTCCCCCGCCAATTGTGACAGTGCGTCAAGTTACATCCAATGTCAATACAAATACCAGTACTTCAAATTATTCCTCGACTTCCCACAATTCACTATCATCATCTAGCAAGGTAAGAAATAATTGTTGTTTTATCCCTTTCTTTAAAATTTTACTTCGAGCTTTGAAGCCCACAAGAATATAATTTCTAAATAGCAGATTGTTCCAATATAATACATTCTACATATTTTTTTTTCAGACTGTCACAAACAATTCAGATTCCTTTTCATCAACAAATATTTCTTCAGATTCAACAAGTACGAAAAAGAAGAAATATGGTTTGAATGCACCAGGTTCACCGTCAAGGTCAAGAAGTGCAACCAAAGAGTTGATACGTAAGAAAACGAAAAACGACAATTTAAAAATATGTCCATATATTATGTACTTATTTTCTTTTGTATAGTGCCCCCTGATGATTCCTTAATGTGTAAGCCTGAATTTTCAAAAGCACTGAAGGATCTTACAATTAAAGATGGCGAACAACTATTGCTAACATGCACAGTTGTTGGTGATCCGGAGCCTCAGATTACGTGGTCAAAGAACGGAAAGGCAATCTCATCGTCAGAAATTATGGATTTGAAATATAAAAATGGTGTTGCTACGTTAACAATCAACGAAATCTTCCCAGAAGATGAAGGTGTATTTACTTGTACAGCAACCAATTCCATTGGATCGGTTGACACCAAGTGCAAGCTGACCGTTAAGCGTAAGTATATGGTATAGTACACTATTTTTCCTTATTAAACAAATTTATTTTTTCGCAGCTATGGAAAAAAACTTAGCTAAACGTACGGCTAGTGGCGACAGACCACCTAAAATTGCCAGCCACCTTGAATCTCGCTTTGTTAATGATGGGGATGCCGTAACTCTAGCCTGTCGTATCATTGGTGCCGAACATTTCGATGTTGTTTGGCTTCACAACAATAAAGAAATTAAGCCTTCTAAGGACTTCCAATATACAAATGAAGCGAATATCTATAAATTACAAATTGCCGAAATTTTCCCCGAAGATGCAGGCACATACACTTGCGAGGCATTTAACGATGCTGGCGAAAGTTTCAGCACTTGCACAATTATTGTTCTAGTACCAGGAGAAGAACCAAAACAACCAACTTTCACCAAATTCCCGTCTTCGGTAACAGTTCAAGAAACCGAATCGTGTACGTTTGAGTGTGAAACCCAAGAAAGTCCACTTCAATTGACTTGGTTCAAGGATGGCAAACAAATTGACGAAGCAAGTTCGAGATTTAAGTTCATCAAGGATGGCAATAAATACTCGTTGGAAATTGTTGAGTGCACAGCTACAGATGTTGGACAATATCAAGCAAAAGCAATTGGCAAAAAGGGTGAAACCTTTGCTTCATTTTCAGTTAATGTATTTACAACTGATTCATAAATAATGATATATGTTAGTCCTTACCTAAGCAACACCTGTTAAAAAAAAAACAAGTAACAGGATTTAATTTAAGCTCAATATTCGTTTAATATTTATTGTTAGTTTTTTTTTTTAATTTTTAAGTTAAATAATTTTGTATGTTTCTGGAAAAATGCTCATCGGGAACTAAAAATAACACACAAGAAATCGACTAATTTCAATATCTCTCTCTCTCTCTCTGTCAATAATCTATGTATCTCAATATTTGTCTCTAGTGCCTATATCATTTGAGACCTATACGTTTTGATCTTTTAAACAATTCGAAAAATTGTCCACTGAGAAAAGTAAATTAGAAAGTTTACATTTTAAAAATCAGTGTGTGTTTTATATAAAACAATGAATTAGTAATACTTGTTTATAGGCTTCGTTCTTCCTTTTTCAGTCATAATGTTGGCAATGCAAGTAAGTAGTTCTAAGTAAAGAAAAAAATGTCCACTTTAGAGGATTAAGTTATGTTTCGGTTTCAAAATTTCATGCGTCGATGCTAATAAAACGAATAAATAACATTTTAATTTTGATTTTTTATTTACACTGTTAAACAAGAAAAACAGAATAACCTTATTCGGTTGTTTTTCAAATTTGAAAGTCTTTCAAAAATTATGATATTCTGATTAAGATAATCTGATCAAAAATAGTTTCCATTAAAATTATAGGGTCTTTTTAGGGCAACTCGTGTGTCAGTAACTAAGTATCTACATTTATAGGAATGGAATTGATTGTAAGAACGTGTTTGTTTGTAGTCCGAATTTGAATACGAACTGCTTTTAAGACGGAGAAAGCGCTTTTCATGGCAAGGACTACTCTTGGAGGGTTTGTAAATTCCTCGCAGAAGAGACAGTACCCGTGAAAAAAAGCTCTAGATGGCACAGGCAGGGATGGAACCCAAGGCTTTTTTGTTACAAATCATAATAATTGGAAACTTCAACAATGAGAGAATGTCAATAACTGTACTGTTCAGATTGGATTGTAGTGATTTTTCAAACTTCTGGGCCCTACTATGTAACTCGATTCTACTTTTGATTCTATTCGAAACTCATTTCCGATTCTACTTTCAAATCGTACTACGTATGAAAGTAGAATCGAATGCCGGTTATACCAACTTGTTATCAAAAAAATTTATACTTTCGAACTAATATCGAGTGGTTTGACAGTTTTAAAAACAAAAATAAAACATCAAATTTTTGGACAAGTATAATTATAACAAAAATGGACACCGTTGGAATTTGGTTTAATTTGCAAGGAAATGAAGAACGGTACGAGCAAATTGAACGCAGAAGAATAAGAGATAATTCGAAAATAATAGAGCTGAGTGAGAAAAGGTTTGCACATATAGGGTCCGCCATCGAAAGTTTTCTTTTCAACTAGTGCTTATTTCGTGAATGGTTACACTTAGCTCATGTCTGATTTCACAGATAATTAGTTTTATCTTTCCGCTGCAAGCAAAATTGTCGCATTTGGGGCACAGAAAACTCGTACGCATACATTGAATAGCCGATACACCCAAAACGAGTCAATGTTTGGTGCGGATTTTGCTCGAGAGGTATAATTGGGCCATTTTTCTTCGAAAATGAGCAAGGAGTGGCCGTTACAGTCAATGGCGATCGTTATCGGGCCATGTTGAACGAATTTTTGTTCACAAAAGGAGGAGGATATTGCAAAATTTGGTTTCAACAGGACGACGCTACGTGCCACACAGCCGAAGCTACACTCGACGTTTTTATAGCATTTTCAAAAAGAAAAAAATAGTTTTTTGGCGGACCCTTTATATATGAAAAATATATACTTTTATTTTAGTTTTGTTAAGAACTATGGGTTGATATTTATTAAATAACTATCGTCTTTCTAAAGACGGATTTATGTTCTTACTTAACGCCATATTATCCGACATGACTACGCGCAGAAGACAAAATGCTGTTCCGATTATCATTAAGTTATCAGCAGCATTGAAGTTCTTGGCAACAAGAGGTTACCAAAACCAAATCGGTGGTGACAAGAACGCTGGACGTGCACTGCAATCTATATCAAAACTACTTGCCGAAGTTTTGACTTCAATCGAAAGAGTCCCGCTGATGATGAATTTTGAAATGAATGAGGAAGAGAAACGAAAGTCCAAACGCTATTTTTGGCAAAAATCACGAATTCCCGCTGTAATTTGGGTGGTAAAATAATAAAACACAAAAAGTTGAATCAAAAACTTTCAAATTCAAATTGCATATTAATAATTTATAACATTTACTTACACTTTGACAAAAAAAAAACTTCGTTCGCAAACACATTTGATGATTACTTTCGATTTTGCCTTGTTTTGAATTCTACTTTCGAGTTACGTAGTTCCTCGTTTATTCGAAAGTTCATAAGAATATAGTTGGCACTAGTAGAACTATTCGATTCTCGTTTGTTCGATAGTAGTCAAATAGATACATAGTACCAATTTTTCGAATTCGAGCAATTTCATTGTAGAATAGAGTTACAAAGTAGGGCTCAGGCTTATAAGTTATAAAAGCGATTAAAAACCTTTATATTATAAGCGCACTATGCACAGTTCAAGTCAATTGTCAACTGAATCAAATCAAATGTAAATCAACCTATGAGTGGCGTTGTCATTTCATCGATTTGATAGTTGAATGGTTGGTTGAAGAAAAATCAAAAGATTTTGATTTTTTTGAAGTTGAATATAAAGTCCTTCAACTGAATTGAACTGCATAGTGCATATGGACAAGTTCGTTGATTTGCTGTCAAAACAGCGTCAGTCGAATTTTTGAATTTAAAGCAATTTGATCTTTTGGTAAAAATGACTCAACGCGAACATGAATATTTGTAAAGAAATTTTCCAAACAGTTCAAAATCATCCAGCGCCGAATATCGGAATAAAATGAAGAAAATACAGGCATGGGATTTAATTTAAGTATAAAGAAATTGACCCTGAATGACAGTACCATGGAGACAATTAAAAACAAAATAACTTACATCAGAACGTGCTACCGTCGGGAGCTGAAAAGAGTAGCCGATTCCCTAAAATCTAGAGCTGGGGGAGAAGATGTTTATATTCCCTCGTTATGGTATTTTTACGAGTTGGATTTTCTTCGAGAGCAAGAAGAGGCTTCCGAAAGCGTCTCAACAATAGATTTCGATGTTGTTAAAGGTAAATATTTATAAGTTAAGAATTTTTTTCAAATTCAAATTCAAATTTGTTTCAGGAAATTCGGCCTAAACGCAGCAAGAACAATTCAAAACAAGATTTTCTGCAACAAGCCTGCGCCCAACTTGAGTCGATGAACAAAAATGACGATGAAGATGATGCAACCATCCATGAAAATCCTGGGCATGCTCCTTCAGGAAACTTGACCCTGAGAAACGGCTTTATGCAAAAAAAAGCATTGAAGAAATTCTCATTCTTGTGAATGACATTGCATTCTATTATATCACCATCAATACCATCATCATCAAGAACTACAAATAGCTACAAACATTTTTCACCATCGCCACCCATTTCCATATCTCCTATGTCCAGTTCATCACCAATACAATACCATCAATCACCGTTAATCCAACCATCACATTCCACGCAGCTCATTACCACAAAAATATGTCTATTTGACCCAACAAGGAAGTCAAAAAGTTGCTCCCAGAAAGTTTTTGATTTTAGATCAAAATTTCTTAAGAACTCAAGAACGAAAAGAAAACAAAATTCAGGATTCATTAACCCAAAACAAAGAAGAGAAATATTCCATCATATCGGAACTTTTTGAAGCCAGAGGATTTTGTTAATGACATTTTTGTTACCTACACTGATGTTTTGTTTTTCTTTTTTTATTATTAAGATATGAATAAATTGAATTAAATGTTTAATATATTATATTTATATTTAGTTTATGTATGCGCACAATATGTTGCGGATGTTTTTGGCGATAGTCGTAGCATTTCTTGATGTGGTAAGTTCCAGACCTATTAGAACGTTTTCGTTGGACGATATATCTTCTTAAACTAGTCTTTTTCCCTTTCGTTTCAAAAAGTTGTGGAGAAAACAACAAGCCAAGACTATTATTATTTTTATCTTTAAGAAAACGAATCCTGTATTCGGCTGCGGTTTTTCAAAACACTCCCCCCAAGTACTGCGATTTGCTGTAGGATGTCGCTGCAACTTCATATTAACTTCCAGCCGAGCAAGTTTCACAGCTGGTCTCTCCATGACACCGTTAAGAGTCTTCACGATAGTGCTTCTAACCTGTCCATCCGCTGCACGTCGTACTTCGATGATCCTTCCTTTGGGATAGTTATTTCTTGGCAAGTCCTTATCGACGACTATTACAATATCTCCTACTTGCAATGGTAACACTGGTGAAAACCATTTGGAACGGAGTTCGGGCAAGTATCTTTCAACAAAAATCTTCCAGAAGTGGTTAGTAAAACGTTCTTTCTGTTTATAATTGCTCCTTAGAATTTTTGGCTCATGTTCCGGATTCCCTATAGGTTTGATGTCACCCGAAAGCAGTTCCAAAAAATGATTGGGTGTCAATACTTCGTCTTATTCATTGTCCAGAGGCACATACGTCAGTGGTCTGGAATTGATTATGTTCTCTGCCGATATTAAACAGCTTCTTAGCAGTTGATCTGAAGGAGTACTCTCTGACAATGAGGCATATAACGCTTCCTTGAAACACCGCACCATCCGTTCCTAGGCTATACCCATGTGTGGTGATGCAGGCGGGTTAAAGTTCCATCTTAATTTCGTATTGATGAATCGCCTAGCCAACACTTCGGGGTCAACTGCCTTTAGTTCTTCTCTCAGCATTCTCTCAGCTCCAATGGACTTTGTTCCTCTGTCGCAGAATATTTGAGCAGGGAAGCCACGTCTGCTAATAAAATCGGTGGAACACAATATAAATGTATCTGAATCCATTTTGCTTGCAATTTCAATGTGCACGGCACGAGTACTCATGCACGTAAAGAGTACACCCCATCTCTTCTCAGTACGTCTTCCAATTTTCACCATCATTGGTCCAAAATAATCTACTCCCACGTAAGTAAAAGGAGCGGTATAAGCAGAAAGCCTAGCAGCAGGAAGTGGTGCCATTTGTGGAGGTAAAGGTTTTGCTTTTCGAATTTTGCACAATTCGCATTCACTTATTCTTAATTTTACCTCATATCGAAGTTGAGGTATTCTATACCTTTGACGGAGTTTATTTACCACACTTTCATTGTTCTGATGTAAAAACGTCTCATGCTAATGCAGAATGATAAGTTCTGTTAATTTATGACCTCTTGGGAGTATGATAGGTCGTCGCATATCATACTCTAAGTGAATGGCAGCATCTATCCTGCCATGGACTGGACACGCAACACACCATCTTCATCCAAATATGGGGATAGATTATGTATTTGGCTAGACCTATCGACAGTCTTTTGAAGCCCATTTGACATAATCTTCTTAAGATCGTTTATTTCTTTTAGATAAGCATCAGCTTGTGCCATCTTTATAAGTTCAATCTCGGCTAATTGTAACTCTTCTTGATTTAAAATACCCTTCTGCTTCGACGAACCCTTCTTCGTATTGTTAACGAATCTTAAGACGTATGCCATACATTTCAGAAGTCTTCTCCACTTTGAAAATCGTTCAAATGAAACGATTTGATTGTACATCACATGTATACCTAAAAAGTCCTCTGATTCATTTAAAATGTTCTTCGGTCATAGCGTCTCAGGTTGATATAAAAAGTCGAGTCCTTGAAACCAACGGTCCTGCGGATCGAAACTTGGTGTCCTTACCCATTTGGTTGCATCATCAGCAACGTTGACCTTGGAAGGTACGTAACGCCATTTTCTCACATTTGAGTCATCTTGGATTTCAGCTACCCTAAAGGCTATAAATTTATCATGATCACGGGGCTCACCTTTAATCCATCCAAGAATTGTCCTCAAATCGCTCCAGCAGAAGGTATCATGTATAGACACTGTGAGTTGCTCTTGTATATGTTTGGCCAATCTGCAACCCATTACTGCTACATCTAGCTCCAAACGTGGTACTGAGCGAAGTTTGATAGGTGATACCTTTGTCTTCGCTGCAACAATTGAACAAACCACTTTGTTCTCAGATTTGATTCGGAGGTATGCCACAGAAGAACACGCCTGTTCACTTGCATCGTAGAAAATGTGTAGTTGCACGTTGACGTCAAACCAGTTGGATACTTCGTTCAAGTAATATCGAGGAATTTTTACTTGCTCCACTCCTGGAAGCAGTTTCAACCAGTGCAGCCAGGTCTCAAATTGAGAATCGGTGATCTCATCGTCCCAGCCGATGTGACTTCTCCAAATTTCTTGAAGCAAAATCTTGAAGAACACGAGGAAGTGTGCTATCAGACCTATTGGGTTGTAAATATACATGAGAATCCTTAAAGCTTCACGTTTAGTTGGTTTCTTCTCGCCGTTTAACACCGTCTGGTTTCCTTTATTAAAATGGAGTGAGTAAGTGAATTCATCGGTGCTAAGACGCCACCACATTCTCAAGATCTTTTCAGTAGAGTGTTCTCGATCGAGACGCATGTTGACTTGAGCATCTATGGAAGTTGGGTTAAGTGTTTCCATCACTTTCTTTGAATTTGACCTCCAGTTGCAGATATCGAAACCAGCATGTTGATGAATTTTGCTAACTTGTGTGGCTAATATCAACGCCTCCTCTTCGGTGTCCACACAATCGAGTAAGTCATCGACGTAATGATTGGAGATGATGCTCTTTACGGCCCTTGGGAATTCGTCTTTAATTTTTTCTGCATTTTTATTTTTGATATATTTTGCCGAGCTTGGAGATCAAGTTGGTCCAAAAGCCATAACCTGCAAAACATAGGTGTCTGGCTCCTTACTATCGTCCAAATCTCTCCACAGAAATCTTAATACATGCTGATCTTGTTCCGACATCTGAACTTGGTGGAACATCTCTTTGATATCTGCTGCTATGCATATTTTGTGCTATCTGCAACGCAAAAGAATACCATAAAGAGAAGAATTTAAGTCCATACCTTTCATTAGGATCGTATTCAGTGACACCCCTTTAACTTCTGCAGCAGCGTCCCACACTAGCCGGATATTACCAGGTTTGTTAGCGTTTTGCACTGGAAACATTGGTAGATACCATTTTCTTTCTCGTGGCATTTGTATATCCTTTGATGTGAGTTTTCGGATGTAACCTTTGGTTAAGTACTTCTCGAACTGTTGCTTTACATTTTCAGCCAAAGCTGAGTCTGCTTTTAACCTCTTCTCTAGGCCTTGCAACCGTCGCATCGCCATTGACCAACTGTCAGGTAGCTCGATGTTCTCATAACGCCAAAGAAGTCCTGTTTTCTATCGATCGCCAGTGAGAGAAGTTTTAGAATCGAGTAAGCCCGTGGCTCGATATTCTTCTTGTTGCTGTGGAAAATCTTTTGGAGCCGTTACTCCAAGGCTATCCACTGATAGGAATTCTTTAACAATTTCATGTAAGTTATCATTTCCGTTTTGACACTCACAATGGAAATTATGTACCTCACCATCAGTGGCCATGCTCCTACCTGTACTGCAAAAGACTGTCCATCCAAGTTGACAGTAAACAGCGATAGGCTCCTCAACAGCGCCTTCCTTCACATTTAATGGAACTGCTACATTCCAGTTGTGTTACCCAATAAGAATTCCTGGACTTACTTTTTCGTACGACATCACTAGCAGGCCTCTGAGATGAGGGTATTGAGTTGCAAGCTGCCGATAATTCAGAGATTGAGATGCTAAATTCAGTGAACGAACAGTTCTCACATTATTCAACATGAATTCTGGTGCATTTCGATAAGCTCCGGGAATTTTTACCTCTACCCTTCTCGATTTTTCCTCAACTCTTGTTAGGCTTCCTGTCCATTTCAGATACATAGACTCTGACTCACCTTTACACCTTTAAGCACAAGATAATTTGCAACGTCTTCTCCTTCTCTTAATGTGCTGGTTGATCCTTCATCCAAAAAGGTATTGGTTCAAAAAACGTTTTCACTAAACGAAAGTATTACTGGGATCATTCTTAAGCTTACACCTATTAATGACATCGGTGTTTGATGACTCATCTCTGTCTCGGTTGATACAAGATTAATGGACTTTGTGATATGCAGTAGAGGATGATGTTTTTTCCCACAGCTATCGATATTACAAACCGTTGAGAATGGACACACGTTTCTATGTCTTTTGAGACACATCAAGCACAATTTTCCAGAATTCACCACCTCTAAACGTCTGTTTGGATTCATCTCAACAAACGTCTGACAATTGTTTATATTTCGGCAACTACCTTTGCACACAATGCAACCAACATTATCTCTGTATGCTCCTGTTGTTGGCCGCGAAGCACTACTGGCCGCTGCTACCTTTGGTCGAGAAGAATTTGTTGTTTTCGATTGCTATAAGTTCATGTTGTCTACTTCGAGATGTTGATAGAAGCTTTGTGGCACTTTATTTTTCTTTTGAACTGGCGGAGTTGTCAAGCTTTCTTTCGGAGTCCAAGTAGACGTCGTAGTCACGCTGCATACATCGGTTGCGATTTCGTATAACCATTCAGATAATGTATGCAAACTGTCTGGATCACTTGAATAACACTTACGCTGTGCCCAGTTAACAAACATTGTTGGAAGTAATTTATCTTGCAACTCTTATATAAGCATGGGGTTACGAATATAATTCTCCATCCCAGCTTGAGATAAAGTAGCGCAAATATTCTTGACACCCAATTTATGATATTCTTACACGAAATAAGCTTTTTAAAAAAATCTTTTCGATCTTAATAAAACAAGTCTTGTCTTTAGTGACGTTAGGAATCAACTCAATTCTTTTCTTTATTCTTTCAATTATTTTCATTTCATATTCATAATGTGCTTATCAGCAAAATAACCCAGAAAAACAAAAGATGGGGAGAGTACGATAACTTTGGCGACAAAGTTTAATGACGGATTTGTATATGATAAAATTTATTTGCGAATGAAAATGGAGTTTATACATTTACATTTGGTATAATGGTAGGTATAATATAAAAAGTAATAATGATACCAAGCTACAATTACATTATAGGTATACGTTTAAGAAAGTGGTGCCATACACGTTGGGTATTGCCAGCTATTTTCAACACGCCCCCTCAACGTGGATGTCACTTACATTTGAAAAATAAATCGTTAATTTAAGTTCAAATTCATAGTAAAAACAATCGTTAGTTAAGTTTTAAGTTCAAAATTCATCTAAATTCAATACAAAATTATTAAGTTAACTTGAAAATAATCTTTAAATTAAATTAAGATTCAAAAGCAAAATTATAGATCGTTAATTAAAATTCAAAAGTTTTACACATTTTTCATGTTTTGATTTTGCCAAATTTTTTGTCAAAATGTCGGCTATATTATCTTCTGATAGACAATATTTCAAAACAATTTCTTGATTTTTTATTACCTCTTTTATGTGATGATATCTTATATCAATATGTTTACTTCGCTTGTGAAGCACTGGATTCCTTGCTAATTTCTGCGCCCCCTGGTTGTCGATATTCAATGTTACTGCTTCGCCATTTGACCCTCCCACCTCCATAAGAAGTCTTCGCATGTTAACTGATTCTTTTGCAGCATCCGAAGCCGCCATATATTCGGCTTCTGTACTACTTAACGCAACGGAGTGTTGTTTTCTCGACTCCCAACTTATCAGTGAGTTTCCAATGAAGAAAACAAATCCAGTGAATGACTTTCGATCGAAGTCATCGCCACCCCAGTCCGCATCAACGTAACCAGTTATAGAAGGTGTTTGGGATTTTCTATACACCAGTTGTTTCTCAAAAGTGCCGGATAGGTATCGAAAAATGTGTTTTATTACCTGCAGATGTTCTATGTGGGGATCTGTGTTGCACTGCGCCATTTTTCCTACGGAATGTAATATATCAGGCCTTGATGTTTTGGCGAGATACATTAAAACGCCAACCATAGATTGATATTGGTTCTTATCAACCCTCTGACATTCACCATCGCATTGCAGCTTATGTCCAGGATCCAAAGGAACCGAAACACTTTTGCAATTTTCCATTCCAAATCGCTGGAGTATATCTTTTATGTACTGCTTCTGACATATCTTGATGTCACCAGTTTCACCATCCACTCCACTTCGATGCCCAGGTAATGATGAACTGCACCCTTGTCGTACAGATCAAATTCAGCACATAGATTCTTCTTCACATCAAAAACGCTCTTCAAATTCTTGCAGGCGATTAACAAATCGTCCACATAAACGACTATCATAATCAATTCATTTTGTCTTGACAGGTACAAGCAAGGATCGTTTTGGCTTTGTTGGAATCCCAAGTTTTTCAAAACACTATCGAGTTTGGTATTCCATTCTCTACCGGCCTGTTTCAGACCGTAGAGTGCTCTGTTTAGCCGCAACACCTTCTCTGGATTTTTCTTGTCTACGAAGTACTCGGGCTGTCGCATGTAAATTTCTTCGCATAAATCGCTGTTCAAGTATGCGTTTCCAACATCGACTTGGTGTAGATGCATTTTCCACTCAACTGATAACGCTAATAACATTCTAATTGTTGAGTACCTGGCCACTGGGGAAAATGTCTCTTCGTAGTCGAAACCATATCGTTGACTGCAGCCCTTAGCCACCAACCGTGCCTTGTAACGCTCGACATTCCCTGCCTTGTCTCGTTTTAAGGAGAAAACCCATTTGCAATCTATGGCTCTTCGCTTTTCTGGCAGTTCAGCTATGCACCACGTATTGTTTTTTCTTAATGATGCCATTTCTGCATTCATTGCAGCAACCCACTTGTCACCATCTGCTGATAAAACCGCCTCATTAACAGTTCGTGGTACATCTACATTCATCAACAACTGCAAGTTATTATACACCTTGCCGCATCTTAAAACTCGTTTGTTTTTTTTTTTTTTTTTTCAAATTCATTTTTATTAATTCATTCTTAAGACTATCTTAAAGCTAGACAAAAATTCATAAAACTAGCCTAATTATCCATAACTTACAACTAACTTACTTATTTATTTATTTATTTATTTATTTATTTATTTATTCATCTACGGATGTTATATCTTACAGATTACTAACAATTCAATGAGTAATATAACTAAATATATATACAATATCATATATATACACATAAATATATTTAAATAAATACCTTAAAGCTAATGTACAATATTCTGTAAATTAATTTTAAATTCAAATCTGTTTGTAGAGAGATCAAGTTCATTACATAAAGAATTGAAAAGTTTAATACACCTAGAAAAGGATTCATTGCAACCATAATTGTATCTATGTTTTGGATTATTAAGAAAATGACGTAACCGCAATTCTCTCTCCGGAATATAGATCTCAAAGTAAGTAAGAATCGGTGGACACTTAATACGATAAGAAAATACATCATGCACAAACAACAAACACTGAATAGACCGTCTTTTTTCTAATGAATCAAGACCAATTAAGGCACATCTAGATACATATGATGGAGTGTCAATTCTCCATTTTAACTGCCTAACTACAAATCTTGTAAAAGCCTTTTGCACTCTTTCAATACGTGTTATCCTAATAGAAGTAGAGGGAGACCATAAAATTGAACAATACTCAAGAATTGGACGAACTAAAGACATGTAAACTGATTTTAAAGCGTAAGGGTTAGAGAACTCATTGCAGTTTCGCTTAACGAAACCAAGCATTGAATTAGCCCTGGCTATAATATAGTCCACATGTAACGAAAACAACAACTTTGAATCGAAAATGACTCCAAGATCACGAATCTCAGATTTGCGATCAAGAATCTGATTGAAAATTTGGTAGTTGTTTATCATTGGAACCAAAGTTCGATGTGCAGTAAAAACATTACATTTTTGTATATTCAAAGGAAGAGCATTTCTTTCACACCAAACGGATAAAATATTTAAATCATTTTGAAGATTTTGATGATCAATTCTATTTTTTATGCAAAGATATATTTTAAGGTCATCAGCATACATTAAACATAAAGCATTTTTAAAAAGAAATGGGATTTCATTAACGAAAATATTAAAAAGGAGTGGTCCAAGGTGACTTCCTTGAGGAACTCCAGATGAAACTTTAATAATACTTGAAACAAAATTTCCCAATTTCACACATTGTGTTCTGTCATTAAGGTAGCTAGATATCCATTTCAAAAGCAACCCATGAATACCGAAAACTTTTAGTTTAGCTATAAGAATTGTATGACAAATTGAGTCAAAAGCTTTGACAAAATCAGTATAGATAGTGTCAACCTGATAGCCAGATTCAAAAGAATCGGTGACATATCTACAATATAGCATGAGATTTGTTGAAGTTGATTTACCTGGCATAAATCCATGCTGCTCATTACAAATATGTTCTTTTATATTAAAAAACAAATGATCCTTTACTATGAGCTCAAACAATTTAGGGATTGCAGAGATTTTAGAAATTGCACGATAATTTACTACTAAATTTTTTGCGCCTGATTTGTAAATGGGACTTACGTATGAAAATTTCCATTGACTCAGAAATAGTCCAGTAGAAAGGGATTTATTAAAAATTATGAGAAGCGGTAAAGCTAACGAAAATTGACATTGCTTTAAAAGAAAAGATGGAATTCCATCAGGACCAGGATTCAAACTGGGTTTTAATTTTGAGATACCATTTAGGATATCAGATTCAAAAAGATTAAGTGATGAAATATTGGCATTACTACTGGAATAGTTTTGCGTTTGATAAATATTAAATGCAGAATGGTCAACATAAACCGACTTAAAAAATTGAGAAAAAAGTTCACACGAACTTTGTAAATCGTTAGATGTTTGACCATTAAACTCCATATTTTCCTGGAGAGCAACAGATCGTTTTTTACTATTTAAAAAAGTCCAAAAAGCTTTTGGATCATTAGAAATGTTGGTTTGAATATTCATTACATATTGTTGGTGCAAGTATTTATTCAGAAAATCATATTCCTTCCGAAATTGGCAGAAAAGCTTTCTGTCAATTTCAGAATTTGATTTTCTGAATTTTTTAAAAGCTTTGTTTTTAACATTTTTTAATCTTACCAAACGTTTATTGGACCAAGGAGTTTTAAATGATTTCCAAGACTTTTTTTTCGGAATATACAGATTTAAACCGATAGAAAAAATATCCACAAATTTGTTATACGCACCTTGTAAAGATAAATCGGCAAGAGAAAGCGTCCAGTCAGTTGATGTAATGTAATTATTGAGTGCAATGAAATTACCTTTGTTAAAATCAAAAAATTCATCATTAGATAGAAGCAAAGAGTTTTTTACACAGTTTTCGAATTTTAAAATTGAGCATATTGCAACATGGTGAACTGAGTTCTTAAGCAATGGAAATTGAACTTGAATAATTTCAAAATTAATATTATTTATAAAAATTAAATCTAACAATCTATTTAAAGAATTGTGAACATGATTAACTTGAAAAATATCCATAGAAAACATTGAATCAATAAAACTATATTCATAATCTTTTTTCATATTATAAGGAATAAGACATTTATCTGTATTTGAATAATTCCATATTACATCTCCTAGATTAAAATCCCCAGCAATAAAGGGGTACTGATCTTCCAATAAATTACTAACAATATTTTCTATATTATAAATATGGTTTTCATATATCTCTATTGAGCTCTTTGGAGGTATATAACTAGCTATAAACAAAATTTCTTTTCCATAAAAATTAACGTTTACACACATCTGCTCTATATTTTCTCCAATCCTAGGCAATATAATGCTTTTACTTCGATAAATAGTTTTTACTGCAATTAAAACTCCTCCTCCTCTTTTTAAAAATTCTGTATATAATCTATCTAAGCGATAAACATTATAATTAGAAGCAAAAATCTCTGACGACAAATAACTAGAATTTAACCATGTTTCGGTTATAATAATTACATCATATTCATAAATAGAACTAGAAATATACAATTCATTGGTTTTTGTTCGAATGCCACTAGCATTTTGATAATAAACATTAATATAATCAAAATTATTTGAATTATTTGAAAAATTTATGTTTCTGGAGTAACTTGATCCTGGGTCATCTTCATTCTTCCTTTTGTTTTCACCTGATCGTTTTTTGGAAGGTGAGTAAATTGCCTAACCAAAACATTTTTGGGCCAGTTTAATGGATTCAAGGCAAGATCAAACAAATTAGCAGGAAACCTGACTTACTGGTCCCATATGGACACTCTAAGTTAAACTATAATACTTAATACTAATGCCTTTCGGCCCTAAGATCTATTTTACTTCAATTAAATTTTATTTATTTTGTATTTATTAGAAAATTTGAAAAAAACTAATATCAATATCCTTTTTTATTTTTACTTAAAACTACTTAAAATAAGGTCCTTAAAATAAAACTTAAACTACCTATTCTACCTATAAACTACCTATTCTACCTATAAACTACTTAAAACTAGAACAACCACAGCAGCAAATCTAACTAAAATTTTTTGTTTTTCATATTTTGGTCTTTTTTATTTGTATGTATTTTTTGTTTTTTTTTTTGTATTTTTTTTTTTATATTTTTTTTGTGCCACCATGCCTATTCTACTTAAAACTAAACCCTAAAACTATAAAACAAGTATGTAAGCCGGCCAAGGCTTAAAAACCCCATCCCGACTACTCACTATTAAGTGCCGATTGAAGCCACCAAAACTGGTTCTCCTGCTTCACCCTATCAGTTCGGTCCCGTTCGGAAACAGCCCTACTGAACCGAAGGAGCTCTACTCCGCCTTGTGCCATGACGTCCCGATTGTACAGGAGTCGCCTATCCACGGTTCGTCGTCTGACGTGGTAGATTAACGGAACTGCCAATCTATCCTGTATCACACCGCATCTATCTAAAAAGAGGAATGCCTCTGGTTAAATGAAGCCGCTCAAGCGTGCACTTTCAAAATACTCGTCGTTCGGATAGAACGCCCCGAAAATTAAATTGTTGGTCGACGACATAGCTCTTGCAATGTGACCTCGAACGAGTTTTATCACGAAATTGTCAATTCTGTTGATTCGAGCCCCATTGTATAGGACCTCGTTGGAATAGTAATGCACATAAGAAGATTCGGCTGTTCTGTATAAGCCAGTACAGCGTCGTAAACACTGCCGCTCGAACACACGAAACTTCTCCATCTGGGAAGGGGCAACGTTGAACCACACAGGACAACCATAAACGATCATCGGCCGTATGAGGGCCATGTAGCAAATTACCTTCACTCTGGGGTCAAGCCGACTGCTAAAAAACAGCCGTTTCGTCAGAGCGAAGGCTCCTCTGGCCCTGGTCAGAGCAGCATTAATATGTCTGTCGAAATATAAATACTGATCTAACCAGATACCGAGGTACTTCACTACACTTTTGCTCGCTAATGGCTGCCCGTGAAGATCAACGATAACCATCTTGCGCCAATTCTTGCACGTATCCCTCGTGGCCCTAGCCAACGGAGTCCGGAACAGAATTGTCTCCGACTTCTGGACATTTATTTTCAGTTTCCAGTCGTCGCAATATCGCTGAATCTTGTCGAAATCACGCTGCAAGAGAATTCTAATAACCTCTACCTTTCGGGCCGTTCTGTACGCAATTAGATCGTCGGCGTACGCAATTGCCTTTGTAAGACTACCTATCAGATCGCTGGTGTAAATGCTGAAGAGAATCGGCGAATTCACCGCTCCCTGTTGAAGACCATTTTTAATTAAGAATGTTGTGGTAGAAGTTACATTGCCACTTTTGACAACAAACTTTCTACCGTTAAGCATATCATAAAGTATATACAACAATGGCTTGCTTATGCCAAGCCTGCTCAGTTTTAGGTAAAGACCCTCTAACCATACGGTGTCAAAGGCCTTTTCCAAATCGACCAGAACAGAACCTGTGCATTGTTGTTTTGATTTATTCCATTGGATATCAGAAACGAGTTTAGACACAGCATGAATTGTGTCATGACCCGCCTTGAATCCGAACTGTTTATCCGGAATTATTTTGTTGTCTGCAGCCCACTTAGTCAGAGCCCTATTGATGATCTTTTCGAAAACTTTGCTGATGCTCGGAAGAAGACTTATCGACCGAAGATTTGACGGGTTGGAGTTGTCCTTTCCCTTTTTCGGGAGAGGATGAACCACAGCGGTCTTCCAATGCACTGGATAATATGCATTATTCAGTGCATTATTGAAGAGTGTGGTGTAAATGTCAATTGCCTCCATCGGTAAATGTCTTAGTACAACGTTGGATATACCATCGACACCTGCTGACTTTTTATTTTTTATTGAGTTGAAGATGATCTGAAGCTCAACCTTCGTTACTAACAAGGGACTTGGTCCCGTTTGCTCGGCAATTATGGCATTTGCCAAGGAATCGTCATTGAACCGCACGAAACCGCGGTTCTCAGATCGCCATTGTGTTATATCATTTCGAAGGTAAAAATGATTAAGTAGGGCTCTGTTTTCCAGGTCGTGGTTGGGGCGAATGCTAGCATTCACCTTGTACACTTGCTGGAAAGCAGCTCCCACCGCCTCCACTTTTTCCTTCGGATCTTCAATTATAAAAAAGTCATCGTCAAAGATGGCTTCTTCTGGATCTATTTGCGCTGTCCTCAGTACGTCTGTGTTCTCGTCAGTTCTTTGAAGTTTCAGACACGGAAGGTCATTGTCGTTCTTTTTCCTGAATATCTTGTTGATTTTAGGGAACATACTGGGGTCACTGGACTTAACTGACCGGATCTTGCGGTCCCAGTACTTGTTAATTAATAACCTGTAGTTCTCCTTAATCAACAGATTGACATTTTTTATTGACGACTTAAGTGTCCTAACCTCCAAGTCGTGTGGGTCTGTAAGTCGTCTGTATAAGTTTTTGAGTCTTGTCAGTAAGCCACTCTTGTGCTTACGTAGTGCGTCAATAGTCGCGTTTCTGTAAACGTCCATTTGGTCCCGTTCTTTGTGCTTTGGTATTGTCCGTTCCATCGTTCGTTTTATTGTTTCTTCCATTTGTTGTAAATGTTGGTCAATTTCTATATTTGTTAGGTTTCTGTTGTTTGGTGGGGCTATGTCACTCGAACGAAGTTCTCTCGCTAAGGCGTTGGTGAAACAAGGCCAGCGCATCTTACTGTAATTGTAAGAGTGCGTTGCAACGTATTCCTCCAACTCCACGCGTTCGTTCGGTATCTGCATTACAGCAGCCAGTCCGCAGTGATCACTGTCGTACTCAACTGTCTGTAAGCAGTTACGAGGGTGATTACCCACTTTGTCTGTAACTGTCAGTCTTGTGTCGTACAGCAAAAGATCCAAAAAGGAGCCACTTCTTGGATACGATGGCTTTTCAGTAGCCAGCAGGTCGACGCCATATTCAACGCTGTAAAGATCCATCAAATTAAAAATATGGTTACCTCTGGGATTACTATGTTGATTTCCCCAATCTTCATGTTTTGCGTTCAAATCACCGGCCAAGATGAAATAGTTTTCTTCCAAGCTCAGTTTCAGTTCCCTAAAAAGAATGTCGAGTTCTGAAGCAAAGTAAGTAACCTGCGGAGCTCCAGCCGCATAAGCCGCAATCATATACATCCGCTTCCCTTGAGTGAGAGAGATGCATACAACGCAAACTTCTAGCGTCTTGAGCTTTCGCAATTCATTGTTGTATATGACTCTATAATTAATGCCTTTTCGTATAAAGAGAGCGACGCCGCCCCCTTGAGTGGAGTCGGGCCGGTCTCTTCTTACGATATTGTAATTTTTATGAGTCAATTTGTGTTTTTGGTTTAGCTTAGTTTCGCTAGCCATAAACACATCGGGACTGTAGTCTTTCAACAATTGGAACATATTGGCTCTTCGTTCAATCCGAATCAGTGAATTTACATTCACAGCTAGGACTTTTAGGCGCGTCTCCGGCAGCGCGCCCATTATGGTCTAAATTGCGCCAGGCCAGGCAACAAAGAGTAGAGATGGTCTACCCTTTTGCCTTGCTCCTTTATCTGACTTTGCAGTCCTGTAAGTTGTCCTTGAATGTTCAACAACAAGGCTACAATGTCAGGCTGCACCTCTGGTGCCTTAGGCACAGGGGCCTTTGGGGCAACCGTTGGTGGAGCCTGTCTCGTGTTCCCATTCCCTGACACCATTTGGGCGTAGGAAAATTTGGGATCCACGAATTTTTGTGTAGGAGCCTGTCGAACTGTTCGACTTTCTTCGGCTTTTTGACTGGCCTGTTTTTGTTTGATTTGTTGGACCTTAGGGCAACCCCTATAGCTAGCCGGGTGCCCTTGGTTTCCACAAAGGACACACTTGAGCTGGGTCAAATCCTCAACCCGCTCATTCCCCAGCTTGCACTCTCCCTTGATGTGGGTTTCGGAGCACCTGACGCAGCGCAACTGCATATTGCAGTTGGCTCCGGCATGGCCAAACCTCTGGCACTTCGTACATTGTAAAATGTCGTCGTGCCTTTTTAATGTCTCCCAGTGTATGGGTTGATAGTCGAGGCATTTGATTTCCCTCAGACTCTCAAGCCTACTTTGGGGCGATAATATTACGAGGAACATTGGCAGCTTGTAACCCCCTCGCCTGGACTTCACCGTAGTGAAAGGCTTGACCCCGATGAAATCGAGATCGTCGATGGCTTTTTGGCGGAGCTCAGCCAAGAGCGCCTCCGGTTCCGTGCAGGAACTTATGCCCTTCAGTAGGACCGTCTTTAATTTTTCGCCTTTAGGCGTGAAGCTGAAGAACTCAGCTGTGGCCTCTTTTAATAACCCTTTTACTAAGTTGTATTCGGCCAGTGAGAAGCACTGGACCGAATAATTCTTTTCTTTTTCGTTAAGGATTTTAATGAAAAAATTGCCCTTAGTGGCCGACTTACATACCTGTTTTATGTCGTCCAGGTCAACTCTATGGGTCCTAATTGGTGGCACCTTCTCCTTCTTGGGCTGTGGTTGTTTCTGGTGTTGCTGCTGCTTCTGCTGCTGCTGCTTCTGCTGCTGCTGTTTCTGTTGCTCCTGCTGCCTTGGTTGTAGCTGTTGTTGTTGCTGCTGTTTTGCCTTAGCCGAAGTCGATGGGCCCTCAGCAATTGGGCCTGTCGCTGTTGCTGGCGTCTTTTTAATTTGCTCCGCTCCTGTGTATTTGGAAGCGGGCTTGGGTTGTGGTTGTTTTTGCTGCTGTGGTTGTTGTTGCTGTTGTTTTTGCAGCTGTTGTTTTTGGGCTGCCTATTGCTTACGGCGCGCCTCTTGTTTCAGCTTAAGCTGACTGAGGAGGGGCTCCATTTCCTCCTTCAGCTTTCTTAGGTTTTCCTCTTGTTGGCTGATGTCTGCCTGTTTGGCTTGCAGGGCCTGCACTAGTTCTGTTTACTCTTGGAGGTCCGCCGCTACCTCCAAAGCCTTGTTTGTCTGCGGGACTGGCTCTGGCTCCGATAGAATTAAGTCTATATTCGGAGGCCTGAAGAGCCCTTCTCCGCCTTCGGACATATATTCAGTTTTCTCAGACTCGACGTAGTCTGAGAATTCACTGTCCGTGGTGATTCCTTCCCTCTTCTCCATTTTTTTTTTGTTCGTCTGCCTCTTAGCCGAATTAGTTCTTTCAACTTTATTTGGGCTTGTTTTTTTTAATTTTCTTTTTGGTCTGGCCGTTGTTTGGTCAGATGCCTGACCTGATGTTGTTGCGGTTGTTTGCGGTACCGCTGCTGGAACCACCGCAACATCGCCTGATATGTTGGCAGAGGTATCTTTCGATACCTCTGCTCTTTTCTCTTTCATCATTTGCCTTTTTTCCCAATTTATAAAATCGGCAATTTCCCGATTATGAAAAAAAGCTTCTATGTTTTTCGTCGACTCGCTCTGGGACTCAAACACATGACCCTTGGATCTGTCTCCAGACGCCACCTCTACTGGGCTACCGATTACTTGTTATTAGTAGTGGCAAACCACCGTCTTAAATGGCAAACCCTACAAATGCACTTTACTTTACTTTTTAATTTAAAATTAACTGGCAATCACTTATTAACACTTCTTCACTTGCTGGAAGTCAAATAACGACTGTTAAAACTCGTTTGTCGTCATCACCGCATTCCACAACAGCACCGTCAACATTCTCTGCCACATCTTCTTCAACATCGCTTTCACCATCAGCTGTATCATACCCGTCTTCATCATCGGCAGTACTTTCTGTAGGCTCTTTTGTCACAGGATGTATCTCTACCTCTTTCACGTCAGCTTCATCATCGATATGAAACCAAATACAGTCATCTGGCTTCTTACTACTGATGTTGTTGTTTTTGTTAATGTTGTTGTTGTTGTTGCTGCCACCGCTAGCACCATTTTTGTCATTGCCGTCGAATCTCTTCTCATCGAAAATGACGTCTCGCCGCTCTACCACTTTCTTGGTACTTTTATCAAAAAGACGATATGCTTTCGAAACAGTAGAGTATCCGATCATGATATAAGTTTCACCTCTTGCCTCGAATTTATTGTCTTTTGGTTTGTTCATGCTCACAGCTTCACAACCGAACGTACGAAGATGTTTTACATTTGGTTTCTTGCCAAACCATACTTCAAAGGGAGTTTTATTTTCCAATATATTAGTTGGGCACCTGTTCCTGATGTAGGCCGCAGTCATCACAGCCTCTGCCCACAAACTCTTTTCAGCACCGGAGTGAACTAACATGGACCGTGCCATCTCAACCAGCGTTCTATTGGCACGCTCCGACACCCCAATCTGTTGTGGTGTGTAGACGACGGTGAGCTGTCTCTGAATTCCATGAATTCAGATACTCCTTGCCGTTGTCTGTTCGAAGCGTTTTAATTTTGCAATCTGTTTGTCGTTCGACCATAAGTTTAAAGAGCTTGAATTTACTTAAAGCTTCACTTTTTGCTTTCATGAAGTACACATAGATCTTTCTAGACATATCGTCTATGAATGTAATGAAATACCTCTAGCCACTTAAAGATTCGACATCAAATGGTCCACAAACATCTGAATGGACGAGCTCTAGCAGTTTCTTTGATCGATGTTCTGACTCCTTAGGAAATGGCAATGAATGTATCTTACTAAGCATGCATGTTTTACACCCTACATCTTTATTGACAACTGAATTCAACCCTTTAACCATTCCCTTTACAGACAATTCTTGAAGAGACTTGTAATTAAGGTGACCAAATCTGTTGTGCCACAAATCACCTCTATTTTGCAAAGCGAAAACCTTTTGCTCAACACCCTCATCAACAACAAACAAACCATCTTTCTTGTTGGCATGGAAAATCACAGAACCATTTCCACGACAAACCATAGCACGTTCTTTTTTGAATTGGACTGTAAGGCCTTTGTCAACCATTCTGCTCACAGAAAGAAAATTCGCCTGAAGCTCTGCGGAATATAAAACATTTTGAAACAACAAATCTATATTTTTATATCGGAAAGGTACATCACCTTTTCCCTCTGCAGCAATTGATTTATTTCCTGCCAAACCAATCATTTCGTTGTGTTGTTGAAAATTTACAAACCGCTTCTTGTCGTTGCACATATGAGCTGTCGCACCGCTGTCTATATACCATGCATCGTTTCGTGGTCTTGTTTCTGCTGCCGCGATCATAGTCAATGCTTGTTGTGTGCGTGTGAATGTTTTCTTTTCCTTCTCACAGTCGCTGGAACGATGACCAACCACACCACAGTTGAAGCATTTTCCGGTGAAGGATTTTTTGTTGTTTTGTTTCTTCTTCCCATGCGGTTTCTTGAATGTGCGTGCCACATATGCTTGTTCGTGTGCATCTCCTTGTTCGTTTTCTTTTCTTCTCTCTGCTTCTTAGAGAAGTTTTTGCTTGAGGAAACTGAATGTGGGCAATGAGCTTCGAGTTTCCATTTCAATTACAAAGTTCTCAAAATCTTTGGACAAACTGGACAACAACATAATAACAAGAAGCTCATCTTGCAGTTCTATACCAGACTTATTCAACTTTTCAGTCACCTCAATGAACGAGTTCAAATGTTGAACCATATTCGCACCTTCAACCAAACGAAGACTAAGTAAACGTTTGTATAGGCACACTTTTTGTATGGGACCTTTTGGCGCAAAGGTTTCTACTAATTTTGTCCACGCTTCAAATGAAGACTTTGCGTTTTTTATATAACCCAATTGAGCAGGCTTTACGCTCAATATTATATTTGCAAGAGCTTTCTGGTCATCGGAATCGAATTTACAATCTCAGCAGCATCTGTAATGGATTCATTTTTAAGTTCACCATTTGCGATTCGCCACAGGCCACCATGAATCAGGACGCTCTTCATTTGTATGCACCACACATCATAATTAGAATCATCTAACTTTTCTATTTGAAAATGATTCATCGTATAATATTTCTTTTTTCTTTACTTTAAATTCTCAAAAACTAATTTAATTTTTACGGAGAGCAAATCCTGGGCCCATAACCTGATAAAATTTATTTGCGAATGAAAATGGAGTTTATACATTTACATTTGGTATAATGGTAGGTATAATATAAAAAGTAATAATGATACCAAGCTACAATTACATTATAGGTATACGTTTAAGAAAGTGGTGCCATACACGTTGGGTATTGCCAGCTATTTTCAACAGTATAGAACAGTTAAAAACAAGCATTTTTTAGTATGGGAGGGGGGTCTATCTCCCCCCGTTTAGGCGGTAGGGGCAATTTAAAAAAATATGTACATTAAATGGAAAAAAAAATAATTAAAAAATAACGGTAATACTTACAACTAATTATACCTTTTTTTTAAAGCCAACATTTTTGTCTATTAGCTTGTTTTTAAATCAAGTCAAAACTATGCATAGTTTTTGAAAAAAACTGTTTTAAACTAACAATTTAGGCAAACAAAATTTAAAAAAAAGTTTAAAGTGTAGTTTTTCAAAACTTTCAAATTATCTACTTTTCTTTTAGAATTCATTGCTCTTATTTGTTTTTGATCAAAAACTGAAAACTAGATGACTTTATGTCTTCTAGTTCTTGAGAAAATTGAAAATTACCAAAAAAAATATTTTAATTAAATTACTTTTTCCTTGCTTAAGTATTAACGTAGTCTTATTTTGATAGTAATAATCGAATATGGATTAAGATACACCTAGGGTTAATTAATTTTTCTTAAATCCAGCTTATTTAAATGCAAAAGAAACTTTGCATGCACCCCATCTTGCACCCACCGAACCTTGCCCCCTCCTCACCTTGCACGCACTTCAACTTGCACCCACCCCAAATCCTATAGTGTTCCCAAGCAGGGAACAGATCCCACTGTTGCATACACCCAAACTCGCACCTACCATTGTTACTATCAAAATAAGACCACTCAAGCAAAAAAAAAGAATTAAATTAAAATAGTAGTTGTGGTCAAAAACACTCTATATGAAGATATAAATCCTTCGTACGTATCACCCTCCAAAACCCATTTGTTTACATTGTTGTATTTGTAATGTGGACGAATTCAACGAGAAAAATTGACATAGACACAATTACTGAGTTCTTAGGGGAAATTTCATAAATTAGAGGAGAAATTACACGCACACTAAGAAATACTTTATGAGGCCAGTTTCCGGTTTAGCTTGTAGGCAAACCAACATGGCTACCGAGGATTTATATCTTTACTAGAGTGTTTTTGGTTGTGGTTATTTTCAATTTTCTCAAAAACTAAAAGACATAAAATCATCTAGTTTTCAGTTTTTGATCAAAAACAAATAAGAGCAATAAATTCTGAAATAAAAATAATGGTAGATAATCTTGAAGTATTGAAAAATTACACTTTAAACCTTTTTTTTTAAACTTTTTTACTCAAATTTTGAGTTTAAAATTAAATTTTTCAAAAACTACTCATAATTTTGACTTGAATTAAAAACTGGCTAATGAAACAGAATGTTGGCTTTAAAAAAGTGTATAAAACTTAATTGTAAGTATCACCGTTATTTTTTAATTATTTTTTTCCATTTTAAATAATAATTTTTTTTAAATTGCCCCTACCGCCTAAACGGGGGGAGATAGACCCCCCTCCCATAGTTAAAAATGCTTGTATTAAGCCCCAAAACCAAAAACCGTTATTATATTGTAATGTGTATACACTCTTTCAATAATAAGGGGCAACATCTAGTGGTAGTAATAGGAGAACTCGCTTCTTTAAGCATCGAGAAACATCTAGTGGCTTAGAGGGGAACTCATTCAGCGCATACAAGAACCTCGAAAGGGGTAAGCATCTAGTGATAAAGTGGAGAACTTCGTTAAGCATCGAGAAACATCTAGTGGCTTAGAGGGGAACTCATTCAGCGCATACAAGAACCTCGAAAGGGGTAAGCATCTAGTGATAAAGTGGAGAACTTCGTTAAGCATCGAGAACAACCTCGTAGATTCTCGAACTGATTTGAGGTATATAAATAGGCGCTCGGAAGCGAAGCGGTTCAGTATGGATTATTGGTTTTAAACTGCGATAAGTAAAGACTGTGTATAAAAGTAATAATTGAAAGTAAAGACTGTGTTCGGAACGTAAAAAGTTGAGTGTTCAATAAATAAGTTGAAGCGATTTTAAATAAAGTAAATTTGTGTTTTATTTGCAAGTGTGAATAAGTTTTAATTAGCGGACCAAGCCGAATATTACATTGGTGTCAGAAGTGGGATTAAAACTTATTGAGAGTAAAAACAGTGAGCAGTGATTGAACTATTTTGTGTGAAGTAGTGAAGTTTAAAATAAAAAAAAAAAAAAAAAAAAAAAAAAAAAAGATGAGTAAAGTTTTGAAAGACTTAACTGTTCCTGAGCTAAAGGCCGAACTAAGCAAACGTGGCTTAAGTGGGACAGGAGTAAAAACTGAACTCGTTAAACGGCTGCAAGAATATCTGGAGCAGCAAAATGAAGACCCAGATACGTTTGCTTTTGAATTAGAAGCAAAAGTGGAAGAGGTAAATGCAAATGTTGCTTTATCTAACATGATGTCACTTCTTCTAGCCAAATTTGAAGAACAAAGAAGCGATCAAAAGCAAGAACAACAGAATGTTCTCAAACAACTAGAAACTCAAAGGAGTGATGTCCTGAAACAACTAGAAGCCCAAAGAAGCGACCAGAAGCAAGAACAGCAGAATGTTCTCAAACAACTAGAAACTCAAAGGAGTGATGTCCTGAAACAACTAGAAACTCAAAGAAATGATGTCCTAGAGCGGTTCGACGAACAGAGAAACCTTTTAGAAGGCAGGTTTTCGGACTTCGAAGAGAAAATCAAAACTGTTGACGAGCGCGTCGAAAAACAAAATGCACGTTTCGAGAAAATTGACGAACGAATCAAAACCATTACAAATGAACTAGAAAAAGTGCGAAAGATGAAAGCTCGAGAACCTTCTGGTGAGTGCTCAAGGAAGAGAGAAGTGAATCCTCCAAGCTTTGATGGGCAGATTCCGTGGTCAATCTACAAGAAACAGTTTGAAGCAGCAGCATTAACAAACGGCTGGGACGATCACGAAAAATACATTGCTCTTACGCTCGCTTTAAGAGGATCTGCTGCTGAACTACTACAAACCATCCCAGCAGAGAAGAGTGGTGACTTCACAGTTCTGGTAAACGCAATCGAACAGCGGTTTGGGGATAGCCACATGACAGAAGTCTTCCGAGTTCAGCTTAACAATAGGACACAGAAAAGAGGTGAAACTCTGCAGCAGCTTCAGGCAGATATCGAGCGATTGGTTCACCTGGCATATCCAACAGCTGGTAACGAGATATTAAATCAACTTGCTGTTGAAGCCTTTGTGAGAGCTGTGGGCGATATAAATCTCCAAAGGGCTATCCGCACTGCCGGAAAGCGAACATTACCAGAAGCATTGACTTTCGCTCTGACGATGGAAGCTGCAGAACAAGCTTCCCAAAACGTGCATCGCGTAAGAGAAATAGAAGTCCAAGAATGTTCTTGTCAGAAGGCTATTGTGGAAAGGAGTCAGCGAGACGGACCAGCACGATGCTGGAACTGCAATAAGACTGGGCATCTACAGCGACAGTGCAGATTACCGCGAAGAGGAACCGCATGCCAACACTTTGGAAACAGAAGTTATTCAAATGATCAAAGTAACACTAACAATGTTGCTTCCGGAGTTGTTTCCCACACCGGGAAACGAATAAGAACCAACTTCAAGGGGCAGAAGCTGGTTTCTGGTATCGATGGCCCCAGAAACGACATCCAGGTTTCTCAAACGAAACGTGACAACAAGAGCCTGACCGTGGAAGCAAGTATAAACGGCAACAAATGTGTGGCTACCATTGACACCGGTGCCACGGCGTCCATCGTACGGCAAGACCTCGTCAAGAAGGCATGGCTCCACAACACCAACAGCTATCGTCTAAGGACTGCAACTGGAGAGGCCGCAAAAGTTTATGGTGAGGTACGTCTTAAGATTCGGATGGCAGAGTTGGAATTCTCTCACCCGTTCCTGGTAGCAGATATATGCGACGAGTGCATTGTCGGCGTCGATTTCATGAAAGATCACGGAGTGATATTGGACATCGGGAACCAAGTCCTGAAATATCGAAACATCGAGATTCCGATGATCTATGGGACTAACTCGTATGAGACCTCGTCATCTGTGAAAACCGCCATCAAAGAAGATATCACTTTGCCTGCTTCTTCAGAAGTATTCGTGTGGACGAAATTGAAGGGTAAGCCTGGCAGCCATCGATACCTCATGGTCGAACCAGCGTCTGTAAAGTCCTCCCAAAACGTCATCATTGGGAAGACTCTTGTAAGACCTTTAAAGAACATGGTTCCGGTAAGAATACTGAACATCAAGCCGTATGAAGTTAAGCTTAGAAAAGGTGAGATTGTCGGACAATGCGAATCTGTATCAGCAATAACAAGGATCAACGAAGAAGAGTCAAGGCAATCCTTGAAGTCCGAAGAGCTGAACTCCATAAAGACGAACATTCTCAAGTCATCTAATCTTGGCCACCAACAACGAAGAACTGCAGAAGGTCTCCTCGAAGAATTTGCAGACATCTTTTCGTCATCGAAAAGGAAATATGGCAGAACGCAACTGGTGCAACATCGAATTAATACCGGGGATGCAAGGCCGATTCGTCAACCTGCAAGACGCCTTCCACTAGCCAAACAAGGTGAGGTTGAAGAACTGATAACCACTATGAAGGAAGAAGGTCTCATTGAAAACTCTAAAAGTCCTTGGGCATCTCCAGTGGTCCTGGTAAAGAAGAAAGACGGATCAACCCGCTTTTGCGTGGACTATCGAAGGTTGAATGATGTGACCAAGAAGGATAGCTACCCTCTGCCTAGGATCAGTGATACTCTGGACGCAATGGAAGGAGCACAATGGTTCTCAACTTTGGACTTGAAAAGTGGTTACTGGCAAGTCGAGATCCATCCTGAAGACAAAGAAAAGACAGCATTTTCAACAGGAAACGGATTGTGGCAGTTCAAAGTGATGCCTTTTGGACTTTGCAATGCTCCAGCGACTTTTGAGCGCCTAATGGAATGCGTCCTGCAAGGACTGACATGGAAATCTTGCCTGGTCTATTTGGATGACGTCATAGTATACGGGAAAACATTTGACGAACACTGTACAAATCTGAGAGCCGTGTTTCAAAGAATTCGAAAAGCCCACCTCAAGCTTAACCCAGAAAAGTGTTCACTCTTCAAAACCGAAGTGAAATATCTGGGACATATCATCTCATCCCAAGGAGTAAAAACGGATCCTGATAAGGTTGACACCGTGAAGAATTGGCCAACACCACAGGATAAACACCAACTCCGAGGCTTTCTGGGTCTAGCCACCTACTATAGGCGCTTTGTGAAGGACTTTGCTGGAATCGCCAAGAGTCTTCATCAGCTAACGGAAAAGGGAAAGCAGTTTAAATGGTCAGGTGAGTGCGAGCGCAGCTTTCAAGAGCTCAAGCAACGCTTGTGTAATGCACCAGTGCTGACCTACCCAACTCCAGGAAAACCGTTCATAATTGATGCTGATGCCAGCAACGTCGGGATAGGTGCTGTACTATCGCAGGTGCATAATGGCGAAGAAAAGGTGATTGCCTATTACAGCAAGGTACTCTCGAAGTCGGAAAGAAATTATTGTGTGACCAGAAGAGAACTTCTTGCACTGATTTTGGCAACAAAGCACTTCCATAAGTATCTCTATGGACAGAAGTTTCTTCTCCGAACTGACCATGGAGCACTTAACTGGCTTTTGAATTTCAAGAATCCAGAGGGTCAAGTGGCAAGGTGGATTGAGAGGCTGCAGACGTACGATTACGAAATTCAACATCGGAAGGGGAAGCTTCACTCAAATGCAGATGCACTGTCTCGGAGACCATGCAAGCAAGACTGTAAGCATTGCAGACGACAAGAAGAAAAAGAAGTGGTTACTGTCCAACGAACCAGAGCCGATCCCGTTTATGGCTGGAGCAACGACGAGTTGAGGAAGGCTCAACAAGAAGACTCAGATATCGAACCCATCCTCGCTTGGAAGGAACACCAGGAAAAACCAGAATGGACTGACATCTCCGATAGAAGTCCGACTCTGAAGGCATATTGGGCACAGTGGGACTCGTTTCATGTCCAAGAGGGTGTCCTTCGACGTAAATGGGAATCAGCAGATGGAAAGTCTTATGTAATGCAGCTAGTCTTACCGAGATCGAAGGTTATGGACGTTCTGCGAGAGATGCATGGTGGAGTTTCGGGAGGCCATCTAGGAGTAAACAAGACGCTAGAAAAGGTTCGACAACGATTTTACTGGCTACATGCAAGAGAAGATGTCGAGAAGTGGTGCCGAAAATGTGATACCTGTGCTGCCACCAAAGGCCCGAACAAAAAGAACCACAGCCAAATGCAGCAGTATAATGTCGGAGCACCCTTCGAAAGGATTGCAGTAGACGTGGCGGGTCCATTTCCGGAAACAAATAATGGAAATCGTTATATTCTGGTCGTCATGGATTACTTCAGCAAGTGGCCTGAAGCATACGCCATTCCAAACCAAGAAGCCAAAACAGTCGCAGACCAAATTGTCTTCAACTGGGTGAGCAGATTCGGCGTTCCATTAGAACTGCATTCCGACCAGGGAAGGAATTTTGAATCAAACATATTTCAGGAAGTTTGTGGGCTTCTTGACATCAAGAAGACAAGAACAACACCACTTCACCCACAATCTGATGGCATGGTGGAACGATTCAACCGAACCCTGAAGGAACATCTTTGCAAAGTTGTGGACGACAACCAGCGAGATTGGGATCGACACATTCCACTGTTTTTGATGGCGTATCGAAGTGCAAGACATAGCTCAACTGGTCATACACCGTCTGAGATTTTGATGGGAAGGAACATCAGACTGCCGAGCGAAATAAAATTTGGATGTCCCACGTCGGAGCTGCAAGCCGAGAATGACTACATTGATGACCTCAGAGAAAGACTCCTTCAGATCCACGACAATACCAGGTTGAAAATAAAGATGTTCAGTGACCGAATGAAGACACGCTACGATATACGAGCGACAACAACAGAGTTCCAAGCAGGAGATCGGGTGTGGCTTTACAATCCCCATCGACAAAAAGGATTGTCACCGAAACTTCAACGGGACTGGGAAGGTCCATATACAGTCATTACAAAAATCAACGATGTCGTGTACCGGATACAAAAGGGAGTCAGAGGAAAACCTAAAGTTGTACATCGCGACCGGCTACATCGCTACAGTGGTGATGAGAACGATGGATTTGTTCGGGACGATCAATCCTAAGGAGGGGGCAATGTAATGTGTATACACTCTTTCAATAATAAGGGGCAACATCTAGTGGTAGTAATAGGAGAACTCGCTTCTTTAAGCATCGAGAAACATCTAGTGGCTTAGAGGGGAACTCATTCAGCGCATACAAGAACCTCGAAAGGGGTAAGCATCTAGTGATAAAGTGGAGAACTTCGTTAAGCATCGAGAAACATCTAGTGGCTTAGAGGGGAACTCATTCAGCGCATACAAGAACCTCGAAAGGGGTAAGCATCTAGTGATAAAGTGGAGAACTTCGTTAAGCATCGAGAACAACCTCGTAGATTCTCGAACCGATTTGAGGTATATAAATAGGCGCTCGGAAGCGAAGCGGTTCAGTATGGATTATTGGTTTTAAACTGCGATAAGTAAAGACTGTGTATAAAAGTAATAATTGAAAGTAAAGACTGTGTTCGGAACGTAAAAAGTTGAGTGTTCAATAAATAAGTTGAAGCGATTTTAAATAAAGTAAATTTGTGTTTTATTTGCAAGTGTGAATAAGTTTTAATTAGCGGACCAAGCCGAATATTACAATATCTTGGTGCCAAATTTATCGTACTCGTGCCCAAAAGATTTATACTACATTGTCTGCTCCGTGAAGGAATGTGCAGATTGTTGCAATTTAAATGCATTTGAATTAAAAGTATCCGCTAACCGAATATCTAGATTAGATGGGAGAGAATCTGTCATATATGTAACTCCCATGGCAAAAGCGACGAAACTTTCCAATTTCTCAATCTTAGGAGCGGGCATTTTACGCAAACGCTGTATCTGCTAATCCAAGACCAACTCAGGTCTACCAAATAACATTTGCATGTGTCTATGATGTCGTCCACGCAACCTGGGATTCTGATTTGATCCTCCACCATTGTACGTGCCGTTCCCTGGATACTATGCTGGAGTCGTATCAGATTTTCATAATTGGAAAATGGACAGGCTATTGTAGTTTGCTTATAGCTGTTTATAAAAATTTGTTCTTGGGCAACGCTTGCCTAGCTGCTAATTGCAGTGATGAAATCTCACCTTTATGCAATTCTTGAAATGGCATTGTTCGTTTACGTGGAGCCTGGTGAGTAATCGCCTTAGTACTGACAATTTGTGTCGGTCGTTGCACCTCATCGGTCTCACTCTTCTTTTTCTTTTCTTGATGAATTTCTGTATTGGCCTTGCTATGCACAGAACTACGTTCCTTTAAAGAGCAGTTGATGAGTTGTTCCATCAGCTCTTGTTGTTTTTGCAGGATAACTTGTTGTCTTTTGAGGATGTCTTGCTCATCCTGCATTAGCTTCAGTTGTTCACGTATAGTACGTAGAGATGAAGTCGACGAAGAATAGCTTCTGTCAAACGCTGGAAAAGACACGAGTCCTCTTCGCTGAAGACTCGTTGATTTCACCGGTGGTACAGTGGTGGCGTCTGCTGCATTACTTGTTGTGGTGTTATTGTTGTTGCTGTCTGTTGATGTGACGGTGGTGGTGGCCAAAATCGTGGCTGTTGTCTCAATTGAGGGGCTGTAAGTTCCAACAGTCGACTGGGTAGATGTTTGCGGTGGTAATTCCGTGCAATTTATGCTTCTCCATTCCGGGTCGTTGGCAACTTCATCGCCCACACCAGCACAAGAATAATGTATCCATTTAAGACATTTTGTGCATTCTACCATTTTTGTTTTTTCATACCTATTGCAGCAGACAGGACATCTGTCCTCCAAAGCAGCTGGCGGTGGTGTTTTGTACATATTTGTTCTTGTATATATATATATATCCTTTGAAGAGGGCAAATATATTCAATCTTTTAGAATATACATATATATATCGTTCCTTTGAAGAAGGCAAATATAGTGAATTTTTTAGAATATTATTTTTTATCTTTAAGAAAACGAAACAACTTTTTTAAGAAATCTATTTAGTACTGTCAAATATAAACTTTATTTTTAATTTTAATTTTCAGTCTAGAGGACTAAAAAATTCAGTGTCGCTTTCCATCAAAAACACTCTATATGAAGATATAAATCCTTCGTACGTATCACCCTCCAAAACCCATTTGTTTACATTAGCCGCGTTTTATTATCACCATGATCTGATCCGGATCAGTTCATGATAATAAAACAGCATTGGATCATCATATTTTGTATTATTTAAAGTTTGGTAGCAGTGTCAAATTCGTTCTTTCAAAAGTGACATTTCGAAGCAAAAAAAAAACAAACATACCAAAAATGGAACACAACTTTTGAAAATGTTTCTGCAAATCACCATTGCACTCTCAAACTCAAAGCATCCAGGAACGCTTTGGTCTCACATGTAGTCCAGATTCTTTTTGACCTTTTAATAAATGTGACACTTAAATAATTTAATTTAGAGATTACTTACAATTTATTTGAACATCTTTTCTCCCATTTGTGCTGCAGCTTTCTCGATTTTATTTATATTTTTTGACATTTAAAGCAGGGTTGCCCAAAGAACATTTTGCTCAATGATTTTTTTTGTTCCTTTTTTTTTGGAGAAAATAATACCCATAAGTTATGTCAAATATACATTTTTTTGGACTTAATTATTTTAATTTCACCAATTAATATCTAGTTTTGTTAAAATATCTAATTATTTCATGGATTATATACCAAATAAATAAATATAAAGCTTCTCGCTTTCTATTTAAAAAATATTTTATTTCAGTCAAATGGAAATGTTTATATGGCAATACATGTTTTATTTAATTTGTTTGCAATGATACCAACATTTACATGTGAAATGACAATGATAAAGCGCTCCTTGTTGTGAAAAATAGAATTAAATTTTGGATCTCAAATGGAGATCTATACACAAAGCTGGATCTTGTGTTCTTGTTGTAATGTATGTAAATTCAAGATCCGGATCAGATCATGGTGATAATAAAACGCGGATATTGTTGTATTTGTAATGTGGGCGAATTCAACGAGAAAAATTGACTTGTTTTCACGCATACATAGACGCAATTACTGAGTTTTTAGGGGAAATTTCATAAATTAGAGGAGAAATTACACGCACACTAAGAAATACTTTATGAGGCCAGTTTCCGGTTTAGCTTGTAGGCAAACCAATATGGCTACCGATTATTTATATCTTTACTGGCTGAACAGAATGGTGTAGCTGTAGCCTGTAGCACTGTCAATTTTAAATTTGATAGTGACCATAGGCTAGTAAGAGCAAATATAAAAGTGGACCATAATACGTTGAAAAGAAAAAAACAAACACTCAGTATTAATAGAATGATACCAACCGAAAATATTGAAAAATATAATGATATACTTAAGAAAGAAATAAGACTTAATATAACTACAAATAGAATAAATGAAAACTTTCAAAATACATATGATTCATTAGAACAGATAATAAAGAACTCGGTGAAAGTTTCAATCATGACTACTGTTACTTCAAAACCTGATAAATTAACGGATGACACTAAAGCACTGATAACCAGAAGAGATAACCTACGAAACAAGGACAACTTATCAGACCAGGAAAAAAATTAACTAAGATACCTTCGGAAAACCATAAAAGAAGATGTGAAAAATGATATACAAACATATAACGAAACAATGATAAAAGATATATTAAGCAACACAAAATCTATTAAAAAGACAAAATCATTTCTTGACGACGGAAAAGAGTGGATAACATCAATTAAGAACAAAAATAGCAACGCTATTAATAGAAGAGATATAAATGAGTCTGCTACCAAATTTTTCGAAGAACTCTTCAAATCGACAAAAGAAATAAAAGATGATAATATATCGATGGCGGACAGTTACTCCAATTTAAATACTGTTAAACTTTTTACAAAAACAGATATTGAACAAGCAATTGACGATCTAAGGACAGATAAGTGTACAGGAAATGACGGTATTGTAACAGAAATGCTCAAATATGGAAAACAACCAATTTCTACAGTCTTGACCACGATTTTTAATGACATACTTATAACACAGCAGATTCCAAAACAATGGAAACAAGCTACAATTACGTTTATCCACAAAAAAGGAAATAAAGATGACATAAATAACTACAGACCAATAAGCAACATTTCTATGATATATAAACTGTTCTCCAAAGTAATGTATACAAAAATTAAGGACACATTAAACAGAAATCAGCCAAGAGAACAAGCAGGATTCCGAGAAGGTTTTTCAACAACAGACCATCTACAAACAATGAACCAACTCATTGAAAAAACTAACGAATTTGAAAAACCTTTGTATCTTCTATATATTGACTTCAGCAAAGCATTTGACTCAGTAGAACATGACGAAATATGGACAGCGCTGACAAACCAAGGCATTCATCCTATCTTTATAAGGACATTGAAAAATACATATATATACAGACAGCGTGGCGAAAATAAAAACCGAAAGAATAGGAAGAGGAATAAAAATAAAGAGAGGCGTAAGACAGGGGGATCCAATGTCACCACCATTATTCTCTGCCGTACTGGAAGAAATATTCAAGAAACTAAACTGGGACAATAGATATGGAATAAATATTTGGGGACAATATTTGAGCAACCTTAGATTCGCTGATGACATAGTTCTCATTTCATCAACTTCCGGACAAATACAAAATATGCTCATCGAATTGACAAATGAATGCAAGAAAGTTGGACTTCATATCAATAAGTCAAAAACTAAGATAATGACTAACCATATTAAAGATGACATAATGCTGGATAACGAACACATAGAATATGTAGAAGACTATACTTATCTAGGACAGACTAAGTCATTCATTAACCAGGAGAAAGAAGAAGTTTCTAGACGCATTACCAATAGTTGGAAACAATTTTGGAGTCTAAAACAAATATTACAATCAAATCTAAGGGACGAAACACGAAAATATGTACTAGACTCTGCTATTCTACCTGTTATGACGTATGGGTTACAGACTATATCCTTGACTTCAAGTTTACTTGACAAAATAAGAATATGCCAAACCAAGATGGAAAGAAAACTACTTAACCTACGAATTAGCCAGAGAGTGAGAAATAGAGAAATAAGACGAAGAACTGGATTAACGGACGTGGTTGAACGAGCAAAACTCCTTAAATGGAATTGGGCAGGACATATATCTAGAATACAGGACCAAAGATGGACAAAAATCACTACAAAATGGACATCACCAGAAAGCAGAAGACCAGTTGGACGACCGAAGAAAAGATGGGCAGACGATTTGCTTAAAGAAAGACAAAGTTGGTACAATGACGCAAAAGATAGAGATCTTTGGGCAACATTGGGGGAGGCTTATGCCAGATCATAGAATTTTGATACGCATCCATTTATTTATTCAAACTTTGCTTACATATTAAAAATTAATTTGATTAAAAAAATATGTTAATTTTATATAGTAACTAGCTGACCCGGCGAACTTCGTACCGCCTAACAGTCAATGAATGTCGTGTTACTTTTTAGCTGAACTAATTTAGGCTTTGATGAACGTAAAACAATGATACAAAATAATGTACATATTTTTATAGATAGAAACAAAAAAGTATTTTATTATGATGAATGATGATGAAAACATACATACAGAATGAGAATAAAAATAAAAAAAAAATAAAAAATAATAATTAAGTACTTCAAACTCATGTCAGAAAAAAATGATTGAAAACTATGTTGTGCAGATTGGGGAAAAAAATAAAACTCGGATTAATTCATAAATAGGATTTTCATTCAACCACTATGTGGTAAACGACATTCTTTGTTTTTTGGTCAGGCGCAAGAACAAATAAAGCGGATGGTTTGCCGACACGTGAGCATGCCACGCACAATTGACCATGAGAAAAACATGCATTTTCTAGATTGAGGCCACAAATAGTCAAGGATTGGCCCTGTGATTTGTTGATCGTCATGGCGAAGGCAAGACGAATCGGGAATTGAATTCGTTTAAACTCAAAGGGCATATCCGTTGGGATCATCAGAACCCCTGGAATACGAACTTCCTCATCTTTTAATTTTCCTTTAAGTATCGACGCGTGAATCACATTGCTCATCAGTTTTCTTATCACCAAACGCATTCCATTACACAGTTTTGGTTAGTTTAAATTTCTAAGCATGATGACTACCGAGCCAACTTTAAGTTTTAAATTGTGCGGTGGTAAACCAGGCACATCCAAGGAGTTTAAAAATTCAGTTGGATAATTAGTGGCTTCTTCTTCGTTTGTTACACAGTCGATAGATTTGAATGAATACAGAGTACCTACGATTTGATTTTGAATTATAAAATTGAGGTCATCTACATCTTTATTTTTAGCGGCCAAAATTGCTCGCTCACTTAACCATTTAGTATTTTTGTGGTTAGCAATGATATCCGGGAATACTTTGTTGATAAGCTCGTCTTTTGATGATACGAAATTGCAAAAATTTGGAGGAAATGAAATCAAACCGCTCGATTTGTCAACAGGAACACGGCCATTACCGATAGTCAGCAATTGCTTCGAGAAATGATCAGCAGATAGATCGTTCAACAATGCAACTCTCATATTTACAGACAGTTGAAGTTTCTTTACATATCGCCACAGATTTGATGCTTTGAGGCAAGCGTTTATTTCGTCGGCAGCAGTAGATCTTGGAATGACTGGTAGTGTTTGTCGGAAATCGCCAGATAATAAAATCATTGCACCACCAAAACATCTCGAGTCATTGCGCAGATCTATTAATGTTCGGTCTTGTGCTTCCAATGCGCGTTTGTGCGCCATTGTCCAATATGACGATTTTTGATGCTACTAAAACTTTGGCCATTGCGGAGTGTTTCGAAATGTTACATGTCGGTTGTTCAGTAGTTTGAAGGTTTAATTGCAATTTTAACGCTGAGTGAGCCGTACGGCATCCGTCTAACAATGAGCCCGCTATTCCAGAAGAAGCAATTGCTACCGCAATTTCGGATCTCGCACGTACAGTGGCCAAAATCAATGACATGAGGAATGTCTTACCAGTTCCACCGGGGGCATCCAAAAAAAATAAGCCGCCATTTCCGTCATCAATTGCATTAATCAGTGTATCATAGACTTCCCTCTGCTTAGGATTTAACAGAGGTACATTCGTTTGAACTGATTGGATTAGTTCATGTGGATCGTATTCACGTTCACGTTCCAATTCTCTATTAAATGCGTCATTCATTCCGCGATCTGGCGCTGGAATTCCTAACCTAACTAACAAACTGCCGCACATGAGGTTACACATATCTTCGATCAAGAGCAAAGTCTGGTTATGGATCTCCTCATTCACCTCAAGGTCGGAATTTCTTGAGCTGACGCGAATTCGATGTAAAATATCTTCTGCCATGTTATCTTTGTATTTGTTCCACAGGTCACGTGGGTTCGATGGGAAGCATGTTGAAATGATGATGGCAAATAATGTGCGTATCTGACTTGGAGATGCAGAAATAATTGCTTAATAAATAATTTTCGAAAATTAATGTCTAAAACAAACAAATGTAACAGTACCTGAACTTTGTAGACATTTTACAAAAAATAAATTTCTGAACGCACACATGATGTCTTCAGAAAAAAATAAAGTTGTGGCTTAAAGGTCTCAGCAACCAGGCCATAAGCTCCAAAAAAAAATAGTTGTTACACTATTTGACAGGATTGGACAACAAATGTTTGTCATGTAATAAACAAATCAGCATCTATTGAAATTATTAAGTAGGTATTCATTACCCATATCGAGTTTTCATTGTTTTTAAGATGTATTCTGCTATTCGGGACGGAAACAAATCCAACAAATCAAAAACCATGGCAATCGGTCCAGCCGTTCTCGAGTTATAAGTGTTGTAACAAACACGACTTTCTTTTATATATATAGATTGTAGTAATTAATTCAAAAGAAACAGAAAATGTAAACAAAAATATAAATAAATATTGTAAAAAATATCAATAATGGCAAATAAAAGCTTATAATAATAATAATAATAATAATAATAATAATAATAATAATAATAAGCAAACATAAGCTTATGTCAAAAACCCAACGAAAATTCACTTAAGTTTGTGAAATTACTGCGGATAGCCATAATGCAATTTTGCTCACGTATCTACATGTCAAAATAATATTCGCAGCTGTGAGATATTCATGCAAAAACACTCTATATGAAGATATAAATCCTTCGTACGTATTACCCTCCAAAACCCATTTGTTTACATTGTTGTATTTGTAATGTGAAAGAATTCAACAAGAAAAATTGACGTGTTTCCACGCATACATAGAAATAACTAATGAGTTTTTTGGTGAAATTTCATAAATTAGAGGAGAATTGACACGCACACTATGAATAAGTTTATGAGGCTGTCAGATTTACTTATGCGGCGAGCGACTGGGATCGCTCTTGCTTAAGTTTGCTTAAGTTAACGAAACTGAGAAAAATTGAACGAAACGGAGCTAGACTCCATTATGGTCACTCGTATTAGATTCTTTGTATTCGTACGTTTACTTATGCGCGCATATGCTAGCTTATGTCTATTATAGTTGGCACTTCAAAGTTAAAAGATACGAGAATACTATACATCGACACAATGAGAAGCTGTAGCTGTAGCTAAAGCTGCAGCGCAAGTTCACTCAACTTTAACTTTTGGCGGCTGGCGCTACAAGCTGCATTTGAGATGACAAATGGGGGAAACCCATTTCATTCTTTGACTTTTCACTATTTTTTTGGGAACGTTGAATGCATTTGAGAATTTTTTCTGGTTTTGTAACTTTTTTACAGTATGCTATCATCATAAAAATTCAGTTCAAATATAAATTTCATATGGGTTTTTTTTTTTTTTTTTAAATTCATTTTTATTATACTTCAATCTTAAATCTATCTTAAAGCTAGACAAAAATTCATAAAACTAGCCTAATTAACCATAACTTACAACTAACTTACTGGTCCCATACGGACGCTCTAAGTTAAACAATAATACTTAATGCTAATGCCTTTCGGCCCTAAGATCTATTTAACTTCAATTCATTTTATTTATTTTTGTATTCATTAGAAAATTTAGAAAAAACTAATGTCAATATCCTTTTTTATTTTTACTTAAAAAACTACTAAAAATAAGGTCCTTAATATAAAACTTAAGGCTAACTAAAACTACCTATGCTACCTATAAACTACTTAAAACTAGAACAACCACAGCAGCAAATCTAACTATCTAACGTTTTGTTTTTCATATTTTGTTGTCTTGTTTTTTCTTTTTTTTTTAATTTATTTATTTTTTTGTATTTTTTTTTTGTTCTTTTTTTTTTGTATTTTTTGTGTATATTTTGTTTGTATTTTTTTTTCTTTTTTGTGCCACCATGCCTATTCTACTTAAAACTAAACCCTAAAACTATAAAACAAGTATGTAAGCCGGCCAAGGCTTAAAACCCCATCCCGACTACACACTATCAAGTGCCGATTGAAGCCACCAAAACTGGTTCTCCTGCTTCACCCTATCAGTTCGGTCCCGTTCGGACACAGCCCTACTGAACCGAAGGAGCTCTGCTTCGCCTTGTGCCATGACGTCCCGATTGTACAGGAGTCGCCTATCCACGGTTCGTCGTCTGACGTGGTAGATTAGCGGAACTGCCAATCTATCCTGTATCAGACCGCATCTGTCTAAAAAGAGGAATGCCTCTGGTGGAATGAAGCCGCCAGAGCGTGCACTCTCAAAATACTCGTCGTTCGGATAGAACGCCCCTTAAATTAAATTGTTGGTCGAAGACATAGCTCTTGCAATGTGACCTCGGACGAGTTTTATCACGAAATTGTCAATTCTGTTGATTCGAGCCCCATTGTATAGGACCTCGTTGGAATAGTAATGCACATAAGAAGATTCGGCTGTTCTGTATAAGCCAGTACAGCGTCGTAAACACTGCCGCTCGAACACACGAAACTTCTCCATCTGGGAAGGGGCAACGTTGAACCACACAGGACAACCATAAACGATCATCGGCCGTATGAGGGCCATGTAGCAAATTACCTTCACTCTGGGGTCAAGCCGACTGCTAAAAAACAGCCGTTTCGTCAGAGCGAAGGCTCCTCTGGCCCTGGTCAGAGCAGCATTAATATGTCTGTCGAAATATAAATACTGATCTAACCAGATACCGAGGTACTTCACTACACTTTTGCTCGCTAATGGCTGCCCGTGAAGATCAACGATAACCATCTTGCGCCAATTCTTGCACGTATCCCTCGTGGCCCTAGCCAACGGAGTCCGGAACAGAATTGTCTCCGACTTCTGGACATTTATTTTCAGTTTGCAGTCGTCGCAATATCGCTGAATCTTGTCGAAATCACGCTGCAAGAGAATTCTAATAACCTCTACCTTTCGGGCCGTTCTGTACGCAATTAGATCGTCGGCGTACGCAATTGCCTTTGTAAGACTACCTATCAGATCGTTGGTGTAAATGCTGAAGAGAATCGGCGAATTCACCGCTCCCTGTTGAAGACCATTTTTAATTAAGAATGTTGTGGTAGAAGTTACATTGACACTTTTGACAACAAACTTTCTACCGTTAAGCATATCATAAAGTATATACAACAATGGCTTGCTTATGCCAAGCCTGCTCAGTTTTAGGTAAAGACCCTCTAACCATACGGTGTCAAAGGCCTTTTCCAAATCAACCAGAACAGCACCTGTGCATTGTTGTTTTGATTTATTCCATTGGATATCAGAAACGAGTTTAGACGCAGCATGAATTGTGTCATGACCCGCCTTGAACCCGAACTGTTTATCCGGAATTATTTTGTTGTCCGCAGCCCACTTAGTCAGAGCCCTATTGATGATCTCTTCGAAAACTTTGCTGATGCTCGGAAGAAGACTTATCGACCGAAGATTTGACGGGTTGGAGTTGTCCTTTCCCTTTTTCGGGAGAGGATGAACCACAGCGGTCTTCCAATGCACTGGATAATATGCATTATTCAGTGCATTATTGAAGAGTGTGGTGTAAATGTCAATTACCTCCATCGGTAAATGTCTTAGTACAACGTTGGATATACCATCGACACCTGCTGACTTTTTGTTTTTTATTGAGTTGAAGATGAGCTGAAGCTCAACCTTCGTCACTAACAAGGGACTTGGTCCCGTTTGCTCGGCGATTATGGCATTTGCCAAGGAATCGTCATTGAACCGCATAAAACCGCGGTTCTTAGATCGCCAATGTGTCATATCATTTCGAAGATAAAAGTGATTAAGTAGGGCTCTGTTTTCCAGGTCGTGGTTGGGGCGAATGCTAACATTCACCTTGTACACTTGCTGGAAAGCAGCTCCCACCACCTCCACTTTCTTCAATTATAAAAAGGTCATCGTCAAAGGTGGCTTCTTCTGGATCTATTTGCGCTGTCATGAGTACGTCTCTATTCTCTTCAGTTCTTTGGAGTTTCAGACACGGAAGGTCATTGTCGTTCTTTTTCCTAAATATCTTGTTGATTTTAGGGAACATACCAGGGTCACTGGAATTAACTGACCGGATTTTGCGGTCCCAGTACTTGTTAATTGATAACCTGTAGTTCTCCTTAATCAACAGATTGACATTTTTTATTGATGACTTCAGTGTCCTAACCTCCAAGTCGTGTGGGTCTGTGAGTCGTCTGTACAAGTTTTTGAGTCTTGTCAGTAAGCCACTCTTGTGCCTACGTAGTGCGTCAATAGTCGCGTTTCTGTAAGTGTCCATTTGGTCCCGTTCTTTGTGCTTTGGTATTGTCCGTTCCATTATTCGTTTTATTGTTTCGTCCATTTGTTGTAAATGTTGGTCAATTTCTGTATTTGTCAGGTTTCTGTTGTTTGGTGGGGCTATGTCACTCGAACGAGGTTCTCTCGCTAAGGCGTTGGTGAAACAAGGCCAGCGCATCTTACTGTAATTGTAAGAGTGCGTTGCAACGTATTCCTCCAACTCCACGCGTTCGTTCGGTATCTGCATTACAGCAGCCAGTCCGCAGTGATCACTGTCGTACTCGACTGTCTGTAAGCAGTTACGGGGGTGATTACCCACTTTGTCTGTAACTGTCAGTCTTGTGTCGTACAGCAAAAGATCCAGAAAGGAACCGCTTCTTGGATACGATGGCTTTTCAGTAGCCAACAGGTCGACGCCATATTCAACGCTGTAAAGATTCATCAAATTAAAAAGATGGTTACCTCTGGGATTACTATGTTGATTTCCCCAATCTTCATGTTTTGCGTTCAAATCACCGGCCAAGATGAAATAGTTTTCTTCCAAGCTCAGTTTAAGTTCCCTAAAAAGTATCTCGAGTTCTGAAGCAAAGTAAGTAACCTGCGGAGCTCCAGCCGCATAAGCCGCAATCATATACATCCGCTTCCCTTGAGTGAGAGAGAGGCATACAACGCAAACTTCTAGCGTCTGAACTTTCGCAATTCATTGTTGTATATGACTTTATAATTAATGCCTTTTCGTATAAAGAGAGCGACGCCGCCCCCTTGAGTGGAGTCGGGCCGGTCTCTTCTTACGATATTGTAATTTTTATGAGTCAATTTGTGTTTTTGGTTTAGCTTAGTTTCGCTAGCCATAAACACATCGGGACTGTAGTCTTTCAACAATTGGAACATATTGGCTCTTCGTTCAATCCGAATCAGTGAATTTACATTCACAGCTAGGACTTTTAGGCGCGTCTCCGGCAGCGCGCCCATTATGGTCTAAATTGCGCCAGGCCAGGCAACAAAGAGTAGAGATGGTCTACCCTTTTGCCTTGCTCCTTTATCTGACTTTGCAGTCCTGTAAGTTGTCCTTGAATGTTCAACAACAAGGCTACAATGTCAGGCTGCACCTCTGGTGCCTTAGGCACAGGGGCCTTTGGGGCAACCGTTGGTGGAGCCTGTCTCGTGTTCCCATTCCCTGACACCATTTGGGCGTAGGAAAATTTGGGATCCACGAATTTTTGTGTAGGAGCCTGTCGAACTGTTCGACTTTCTTCGGCTTTTTGACTGGCCTGTTTTTGTTTGATTTGTTGGACCTTAGGGCAACCCCTATAGCTAGCCGGGTGCCCTTGGTTTCCACAAAGGACACACTTGAGCTGGGTCAAATCCTCAACCCGCTCATTCCCCAGCTTGCACTCTCCCTTGATGTGGGTTTCGGAGCACCTGACGCAGCGCAACTGCATATTGCAGTTGGCTCCGGCATGGCCGAACCTCTGGCACTTCGTACATTGTAAAATGTCGTCGTGCCTTTTTAATGTCTCCCAGTGTATGGCTTGATAGTCTAGGCATTTGATTTCCCTCAGACTCTCAAGCCTACTTTGGGGCGATAATGTTACGAGGAACATTGGCAGCCTGTAACCCCCTCGCCTGGACTTCACCGTAGTGAAAGGCTTGACCCCGATGAAATCGAGATCGTCGATGGCTTTTTGGCGGAGCTCAGCTAAGAGCGCCTCTGGTTCCGTGTAGGAACTTATGCCCTTCAGTAGGACCGTCTTTAATTTTTCGCTTTTAGGCGTGAAGCTGAAGAACTCAGCTGTGGCCTCTTTTAGTAACCCTTTTACTAAGTTGTATTCGGACAGTGAGAAGCACTGGACCGAATAATTCTTTTCTTTTTCGTTAAGGATTTTAATGAAAAAATTGCCCTTAGTGGCCGACTTACATACCTGTTTTATGTCGTCCAGGTCAACTCTATGGGTCCTAATTGGTGGCACCTTCTCCTTCTTGGGTTGTGGTTGTTTCTGGTGTTGCTGCTGTTGCTGCTGCTTCTGTTTCTGCTGCTTCTGCTGCTGCTGTTTCTGTTGCTCCTGCTGCCTTGGTTTTAGCTGTTGTTGTTGCTGCTGTTTTGCCTTAGCCGAAGTCGATGGGCCCTCAGCAATTGGGCCTGTCGCTGCTGCTGGCGTCTTTTTAATTTGCTCCGCTCCTGTGTATTTGGAAGCGGGCTTGGGTTGTGGTTGTTTTTGCTGCTGTGGTTGTTGTTGCTGTTGTTTTTGCTGCTGTTGTTTTTGCAGCTGTTGTTTTTGGGCTGCCTCTTGCTTACGGCGCGCCTCTTGTTTCAGCTTAAGCTGACTGAGGAGGGGCTCCATTTCCTCCTTGAGCTTTCTGAGGTTTTCCTCTTGTTGGCTGATGTCTGCCTGTTTGGCTTGCAGGGCCTGAATCAGCTCTCTTTCATCTTGGAGGTCCGCCACTACCTCCATAGCCTTCGTTGTCGGTGGGACTGGCTCTGCCTCCGATAGGATTAAATCCATATTCGGAGGCCTAAAGAGCCCCTCTCCACCTTCGGACACATATTCAGTTTTTTCAGACTCGGCGTAGTCTGAATACTCACTCTCGGTGGTAATTCCTCCTTTACCACTTTCCATTTCCTTTCGCATATCCCGCCGCTTAGCGGAGTTGGCCCTCTCCACTTTGTTTGGGCTATGCTTCTTGAGCTTTCTTTTTTTATTAGTGGCTGCCGCTATGCCCTGGTCTGTTGCCTGACCAGATGTTGTTGATGTTTTCGGTATCGCTGCCACCACCGTAACATCACCTGATGTGTTGGCAGAGGTATCTTTCGATACCCCTGCTCTTTTCTCCTTCTCCATAACTTTTTGTTCCCAACAGATAAAATCAACGATTTCTCTGTTGTGAAAAAAAGCTTCTAAATTTTTCGTTGACTCCGGCTGGGAGTCGAACCCACGACCCTTGGCTCTGTCTTCTGAAGCCACCTCCACTGGGCTACCAATTAGTTGTATTCAACAGTGGCACACTGCCTACTTAGCTGTCAAACACTACAAATGCACTTTTTTAAATTAGATTAAAAATTAACTATTATACACTTCTTTTCACTTTGAAAGTCAAAGAACGACTGTTTTCATATGCGTTGAACATGCCCGATGCGCTGCACCATTGTGGGCGACCTTTGCTACATAGTGAGCGATTTTAGTGACAGCTTGTGCTACAGCGATTTTTTTAGCTACAGCTGCATTTCATTCTGTTCAAGGGGTTACTAGCAAAAACACTCTATATGAAGATATAAATCCTTCGTACGTATCACCCTCCAGAACCCATTTGCTTACATTGTTGTATTTGTAATGTGGACGAATTCAACGAGAAAAATTGACGTGTTTTCACGCATACAAAGACACAATTACTGAGTTTTTAGGGGGAATTTCATAAATTAGAGGAGAAATTACACGCACACTAAGAAATACTTTATGAGACCAGTTTCCGGTTTAGCTTGCAGGCAAACCAATATGGCTACCGAGGATTTAACTTTTTTTCTGTCTTCTTAATTTTTCTATCCGCTTCTTTTTCATTCTCTCGTTCAGCCGCAAATATGATTTTGTTTGAGAGCGTTAACTGGTGGATGCGTCCAGCGGAGAATGATGTGTTCGGCTGCGGTTTTTCGCAACAACTATCTACATATATCACTTTTTCGGTTCGCAAGTTAATGGGCTTTAGCAAAACTTGGAAACGGTGAGCAAGAATACCAAAAGCATTTTCTACACGAACTCTTGATGAGCTAAGGCATTTGTTAAAATTCAGGTCTTGCAGAGATAATTGTGTACCTGAATACGGCTTCATCAGACAATGTGGAAATCCACTCAAATTAAAGAATTTTTCGGATTCTACTTTCCAATCACCAGCTGTTTGGGATAACTAAAAGAAATACAAAAATATAAGGCTAGGGATTTATAATATCTAAGCATAAAAAAAAGAAAAAACGTACCTTTATTTATTCCCTTAATTCATATTATTATGGGTTCGCATGTTTCAATAATAATTTTTCCTATTTCTTGTGGTGAAACTGCATAAAAATACTTTAGATCTTCGAAATCGTTACCCTTTGCAAGGTATCTGAGGGTTATGGAGAGTCGTTTCTGGCGATATTGTGTCCCTCATAACAGTGTCTTCTCTTTTAATCAACTGAGTTATTTGAAGTAAGAGTTCATCAAAAGCTTTCGAATTCATTTTCCAAAAATTTGCAAAGTCAATTGGTACACTTATTTTCATAAATCTTACGAGTCTTTCATTTGAAGATTCTTTTTTATTTTTTAACCAATTCTTTGTCCAAATTCTACGTTTTTTAACACTTTCTTCTTTTTCATTTGTAATACACTCTGTAATGATCATTAATGCTAATAATTTTCCTTTTTCCATTATTCTTCACTTTAAAATTGCACCAAACCAGAAACCCCATCACAAAGATAATACCGTTTCTAGAACACGAATTGCTTTTTTGACAGTAGAAGCAATGCGTTTCAACTCAGTCTATACAGTGTGTGCCTTAACACAAACCTAGTTGACAACTCAGTTTACAATCGAGTTGAAATGTGTATGGGGCACTATACACAATTTTTGACAGATTGTTGCGTTTTTATGTTGCAGAAAACCAAGAAACTTAAATGGCTAAGTTAAGGAACGCACTTTATGTTCTAAGAGAAATTGCCGCCATGGTTTACACAAACAGATCTAATATTTGACACAGACAAAATTAATTAATTTCTATTGCAATTTCTCACATCTCAGTTATTTAGATTCGTTTTGATTTCAGTTTCAGATAATCATCGTAGCATTTCTTTAAAAACACTCTAAACGCCCTTCAGCAAAAGTTAGCCGATATGGTAAGTAATCTATTCACATTGTGTATAAATCAGTATTAGAATAAATAAATAGGTAATATCGGGAAACAGTTGGTTTTAGTTCTTGGCGATTTACACATACCGCATCGATGCAGTAGTTTGCCACCGAAATTTAAGAAACTCCTTGTACCGGGAAGGATTCATCATATTTTATGTACTGGGAACTTATGTACCAAGGAATCATTTGATTATTTAAAAACTTTGGCTAATGATGTTCATATTGTCCGTGGCGATTTTGATGAGGTAATGTATTTCAACCATCATTCTTATATGTTTTGTTGGAGTTCAATATATATTTTTGTTTGTAGAATCTCAACTATCCAGAACAAAAAATTGTAACTGTTGGGCAATTCCGGATTGGCCTATCACATGGACATCAGGTAAATTAATTAACAACTGATTCTAAAAAATCTTAAACTTATAGAAATAAAAAATAGGTTGTTCCGCGAGGAGATCCCGAAGCCTTAGCACTGATTCAACGTCAACTAGATGTTGACATACTTATTTCGGGACATACTCATAAGTTTGAAGCCTACGAGCATGGCAATAAGTTTTATATCAATCCAGGTTCAGCAACGGGAGCATTCAATCCCTTGGATACGTAAGTTTATTTTTAATTGATGTAACTATTTACCCCATTGAAAAAACAATCACACCTAGTCAAAGATTTGAGCACAAACATTTTTTTAAATAACTTATTCGATTTTAATATTTTTTCGAGATTGTGTTATCTGTTATGAAACGCCCATCTATTGACAATTATTTTTAATCAAATATTTCTTTAAAAACAATTCCGGCTATATATTGTTTTGACTCTCTTTAAAGATCCGTCATTCCGTCATTTCTTCTCATGGACATACAAAGTACAACTGTTGTCACATATGTGTACCAATTGATTGGAGATGAAGTCAAAGTCGAGCGGATAGAATATAAGAAAAGTTAAATTTTTGTAATTAAAGATATTTAGTTTATGTTTTAATCCTATTATGTACTATCTTTCTTGGAAATCTTATTAAAAAAAAATATATATACATACCAACCACATATACATATTGTCTATGATAAGATGTTTTCTAAACTGGTAGCCAGGATTCTAGAATTCGGTCTGAATTTGGATCCTAACAGTTAGGCTGCATATTTTACTATTATTATTATTATTATTATTTAATAACTAGTAATTTAAATAAATAATACATACAAAAGGAGAGAGCCTAGCTGCGAGGACTATTGGCTCTGGTTGTTAATAAATTTGTTTATACATTTAAGTTCAGGGTTGTAAGGAATTATTTACATTTTCAATATTTGAACTGATGGGGTTGGATCGATATATTTTTGAAGATTGAACGGGTTTCGGGGATTGACAGTTTTCGAGGAAGTGAGTTAAACTCATGGTTGTATTGCAGGTGGTGCATATCGGAGGATTGTGTGATCAAGTCTTAAGGGTTTTGATACGTTTGAAGGGTAGGATTTATGTTCGTTAACTTTTTTGTACTGGTGGTGGTAAAGGCTCCATTCGATTTCTTGTTTTCTTCTCGAGGTGTTCAATATTTGAGTTTTTTCAGGTCTTTTTTGGTGTATACATACATATATTGAATTTATACACTGGTGATTTGTTGGTGGAAGTTGGTACTTTCTCAGCTTCTTCGTTTTCACGTATATCAGCATGGCCTGGAGTCCACATTAGTTTTATTTTATTTGGCTTCATCATTATTTTGTTCCTTATTGCGGAAATAAGATCTGAATTGTTGTTTGGATTTTTAACTGCTTTCAGGACTGATATGCTATCAGAGCATATTAGAAACTTGTCGTTGAAGTTCTTATAGATTTGGTTGTTTGCAGAATAGCAGAAGATTCTGCGGTGATACTAGAAACATTTTCCGGGAGGATGCCAACTTTGAGGGTTTGTAACAGCTAACAACGTTTTATCTTTTGATTTGGATCCAATAGTGAATGTAGGTACAACCTTTTAGTTTTAATACTGCATTGCTTGTATTTGTTTTACTGCAGTGAGCGAGAGTCAACACAAATGAACCAGATTTTATATTACATAGAGGATATGATAAAGTTGATTTTTTTTTTTTTGAGTTTTTGTTGGTATTTCCATTTCTCGAGCTTTGTGGGGAATTGTTTTTAAGGCAGATGGGATACGTTTCTTGCACTTGAGGTCTGTAACTTGATGGATGTCTTTATCGATAACTGACTTTTTGGAGAATAACAGTTTTACAACTAGATTTGAGATGATTTATTGGAAACATTGCTCAACAGAGGGCAGACCTGCTTCCGGAAGAATATTTTTGATTGGTGTTGTAGGAAAGGCGTTGTGCTTCTTCTAACTTCTTGGTGGTGGCTTAATTGTATTATTCTTCGAGTTGTTTTTGGGGAACTGCTAAATTTTAAATTCAGAAATCGATTTGACTTCATATTAAAATTTTGGTAATGTATGAGATAATGTAAATGTGCACATGGCTTTTCTTACTAGATAAATAATTAATTATGTTGAGTCTCGCGACTAAGCTTTTTTTTAGCTTAAACAATATTCTTTCCTTCTATATTTATTTTTAAATACTAAATCCTAGGATATTAAGATTATTTACATTTTCAATGTTAACATTATTTAAACTTAAGACAATGGATCTTTCTACAGACATGTAGTATTTTACATTTTTGTAATGAAAGTCTAGCTCCTGAAGCAAACGACCAATCAAGAATATCATTAACAACATTATCAAAAAGGTTCTTACAATTTTTTAAATCGCAACTTTTACTTAAAATGTAAATGTAATCTTTATTCATTATTTATTATAGTCGAAATATCGTCGAAGGCGATACTAAATAAAACTTCCGATAATGGGGATCCCTGGGGTATACTATTTTGCAAGGAATGAGTAGACGAGTAAATATTATTAAGGGTAGGTGATAATTTCCCCCAAGATATAATCCCCAAAGGAAAATCCCCAAATCCATAATCCCCAAAACGAAATCCCCAGCAGCAAAATCCCCAAAGAGAATACCCAGGGCGAAAATCCCCAAGTGAATATCCCCAAAACAATTATGTTCAAGTAGTGAATCATGCGATTAAATCGCGCGCGCGATTTAATCTCATGATTCACTACTTGAACATAATTGTTTTGAATATATTAAACTTCATTTATGTTGCATGAAATGCAATCCAAAGATTTGGAAACAATAACATCTTCCATTTTAATTTTTATTCCAAAACAAAATAAATACTCGGCACTACAAACCAACACTTAGACAGCACTAAGCAAGCACTATGAATACAATGATTCTCTAAGAATACTAAAGTCAGACTGAGAAGTGAATGCCTTCATAGTGAGTTTTTGTTTGGAAACTGTTTATCATTATCATTTATTAATATGACAATAAGAGAATTTCATGAGAGTTTTTCTAAAAACTGCATGCATAAATGAAGATATGCACGGATACTGGGGATTTGGAGATTTCGTGGGGATTTTGGCAAAATAAATTATTTAGTTGGGGATTTTGTCCATTTGTCTTACGTCTCTGGGGATATTATCAAAATGGATTAAATTTGTTTGGGGATATTATACCGTGGGGATTCAATACGAAACCCTATTATTAATCTAAGTGAAGATGTGAGTCGACACATCCCCGGTTAGTTTTAAAAGCAACTTGGTTGGTAGATTAAAGTTTACTTCTTTCAGTGAACCACATCAGTCGTTTTGCAATGATTTTTTCCATAATTTTTGGAAGAGCAAAAAATAAGGGATATGGGAAGGTGTCCATCAATTAATTTCTTATCTTTATTAGGTTTCGATATGGGAAGGAGTGTTGCAGTTTTCCAAGTTTGGGGTATGACACCAGTGTTAAGTATGTTATTAAGTCTTAATTTTACATCAAATGGTAAGTTTTTCAGCATTGGATAATTAATTTTATCACTACCAGGAGTTTTGCCTTTGGTTTTGTTTAAGAAAGCTTCAAAATAAATTAGTGATATTGGTTCTTCAATACGTTGTGCAAAAATATTTTCGTTTTCTTTTTAAAGTACATAGTATGAAAATTGTTGTCATTCGAATAATTGGAACAGGATTGTGAAAAGAAATTAAATATTTGTGTCGAATTTGTGATAAGTGATTTCGTTGATCGGATACATGATACCGTTAAGGGGTTGGAATTACCGGTGAGTTAGCGGATGTTTTGCCAAAGGGTAATGGTAAAGTTAGTGCTTAGTAATTTAAATTTTTTAAAATGCTTCCGCATGTTAATATTTTGACGTTAGTTTTGAGTTCAAGTCTTGATTCACTAGTCATCTAATATTTGTTATGTATAGGGTTTTTCATTAAGGGCGGGTAGATGATGAAAATGTCAATCGTGGCGTTTGCTGTGTGGCACGTAGCGCCGTCCTGCTGGAACCGCATGCCGTCTAGGTCGATATGGTTCAATTTGGGCTATAAGAAAATAGTTATCGTTATGTAGCGCTCGCTGTTGACGGTGACCGCCTCACTAACGTCGTTTTCAAAAAAGTACGGACTAATAACGCCGCCGCACCGGCCCAAAATCCACACCAAACGGTAACTTTTTGAGGATGCATTATCACCTGGTAAACCTCGCGTGGGTTGGTGTCATCCCATATACGGCAATTTTGCTTGTCAACACAGCCATTCATCCAAAAATGCGATTCGTCACTAAAGATAATATTTCGGCCAAGGGTTCTCTTCCAAACGATTCGAAAGCCAGTCAGCGAATAAATGGCGTTGTCTATGGTCATGAACTTTGAGCCCCTGGGTCAGTTGGATCTTGTACGGGTGTAGGCCCAAGTCCCGACGCGAAATTCGCCAAGTTGAAGTTTGCAAAAGAGTTCTTGTGCACGGCGAGGAATAGACTGCCTCGGGTTCTGCTGTTCACTTTCACGGACCGATGTTCTCGGCCGATCTTGCGTTTACAAATTTGGCCACCAAACGTTGAACAGTCGACGTTGAGAGGCGTTAACGAACACTCATTTTGATAAAAGTTTTATTGAACTTGCTGTTCAATCGTATAACTTGCCATGATAATTTGGCATAAGCAACTGAATAATAAACAAAAGATTTGACAGATGTCACCAAAACAAAATGGCCGCCACGGGGCGGCAAAATCTACCCGCGCCAATTTAAAAACCCTATAGTAGATTTCTAAAAGTGTATCAACTGAAATAGAGATTCATATATTAAAAAAAAAATAAAATATTTTTAGTTATTGGTGCTTTACTAATGTCTTTCAATGAACAAACTCAATCATTTTGGGAAAGCTAAAACTATATTCTAATGAATTGTTGATGGTATCTCCTAATATTTCCGGTGGTCACAAATGTTAAACATTGACCTAGTAATAAGTAATGTGTACATTGAGTGTTTAATATTTAAATTTACTAATATGCTTATATGCATTGTGTGCGCTTATTATAAAAAAAAAATGTTTGCCTGTAAAGTCGGTTTTACGGGCGAAGATTTTACGTGACAACGTCTTTTTTGCTAAATAAATTTGAAATTAATGAAAATTTGTAAAATAATAATTAATTAATTAATTAATTTTAAACTAATAATTTACTTAACACTATCAACATTTATCAATAGTATGACATAACCTATAAACTCAGTTTCTCAACTTTTGTGTCAATCTAACAATTAATCAATCAATCATAGTTTACGATAATGAAATATCAGTGTACAATTATTTACCTTTATTGTTGTAGTTGTTGTAAATGACGAATCTAAGCACTCCACATTTTCACTACAGACACAGCTGACGATACTTTAACCACACGTGTGAACTTGTATTATGACGCTTTCTTGTTTTTCCAACGCCAAGAACGTTCGAGAAAGACAAAGACAGAGACACAAGCATGCGCCGATTCAATGCGCCTAATTCTCTAGTGCTGCGCGCGCGGCAGACCGATCATAGTTGAGTGGGAGAGAGACGCAAGGCATTCGGCGGACCTCTCTCTCGATCGGTGACTCATCGTAACGTTACCGGGCGTTACACTTTTTCATAAGTGACTCCCAGACGCAACTTAATTTAAGACGTTGTCACGTCAAAAAATAACCACACTGGACAAAGCTTTAATAAAAGATCTTTAAAAAAATAAACTGAAAGTTGTTGTAGAATATTTATTGAAATTTTGACATTGATTTATATTTCTTCACATTTCACATGACAAAGTTTCATTAAAAAATAAACTGAAAGTTGGTGTAGAACATGTATTCAAATTTTGAAATTGATTTTGATTTCTTCACATTTCACATGGAAAAGTTTTATTATAACATTTTGAAATGGAAAAATATAATGTATGTTTAGCGAAAAATAACTGCGCAGTTAAATTTTTTTTCTCAAAAAAAATTCTTTGTGGGATTTCTGATCGATCAGTATATAAGTTTTATTTCTAATCAAAGGGAAACACAATGATAGCTACATTCAAAAGTGAAACGAATCATTCCACTGATTTGTGTTCAAATTTTACACAATTTCAATGACAGATTTCTGTCACTAAACATTTGGCGGTGGATTTCAATCAGGAATTTTTTTTCGATGACAGAAATTTGTATTGATCGCTATAAACGACCTGCCAACAAATTCCAATGATTGGTTTCATTAGTTTGGTATAATTTTGTCTTATATTCATGTTCATGAAGTAAAATAAAACTTTTCCGTTAGTAAATCATTATATTTGTAAAATATCAGTTAAGAACATAATTGTTGTTTATCTGTACATTAAATTTATCGTTAATTAATCAGCAATAGGTTTAACTGTCTTAATAAAAAATAAACTGAAAGTAGGTGTAGAATATATGTTTAACTTTTAACTTTGGTTTAATATTTCACACACGATTACGCTCCCTTTGGTCTTTTGTTGGGCACAAAGTTTGATGATACAATCTTGCATTTGTGCTCAGCACGTAAAAGGTTTCTCGTGCATTTGCATTCACTGACAATTTCAGTTTTGAAAAGAGTATCTGCAATGGAGCTAGTAACCTGGTTCACATAGGCCTTCTTTTGGTCATCAGAAGTGATTGCGTCGAAATTCTGAGCAGCAAATATCCAGCCGTTATTTTGGAGCACGAAATCGACTCCCATATCGCTTTTGAATTTCAGCTTTTGACGTTTTTTGGCGTCTTTGGCTTCTGTGGTGGCAACAATGCGTGAATTGAATCCTAATTAATAAAGAAAAATATTATTATTATTTTTTTTATGATCCTGAAATGGAAAAGGGTACAAAACTCACCAACTAATTTTTCTGACGGAACACCTTCAACACTTATGTCCTTAACTGGTGCAATCAAATGTAGAGATGATCCTTCAAATCCTGTCAATGAAGCTTTTAGATGGGATCTTAAGATCTTAAACTGTTAAACAAAAATTAAATATTAACATATCTCTGCTATTTTTATCGAATTCAAATTTAACTTACAATATTGGAGTAATCAAGTTGATCGCTTCGGACAGCTACAATTGAACGAGCTGCTCCAGCACGGAATGGGTAATCCATTGCAAGATTGAAAGCCGCTTCATCAGATTGTTCTTTAATTGCATTTTCAAGTTTATCGAGCCATTTCAGGACATCATTTACAACTCCGATTCCTAGATCCAAAGGTTCAGGTCTGCTTGGGCCATTAAGGGTGACAGAATTAAGTTTTCCACTGAAATTGATTTTACCACCATTGCTGGTTAATAAAGCTGGATATAATTGATCATCACTGAATGCAACTACGATAGTTTGGACGTCAGTCATGCCGCGATTTTTCAATTGGGAACGTATTTCTGATATGGCAGGGGTGACCAAATTGTCGATGACATTTTTGCTCGAACCCAAATCCACAATAAAAACAATATCGGCTTTAGTTGTTGGGATTTTGGTGGTGAATTCTTCGTTGATTTCACGTTGGCCAGCTGCACCGCTACATTTTAAGCATCGTTCTGGTAACGCAACAGCAATATCATCTAGCAAAGCAGCCGAGGCATAAGTCGTAGCAATGTTGCAAGCTACCTCTTCTTTGTTATCTGGACTAGCTACAACAGCTTCATCACAGGCTCTACGGAACGGTGTTGGATCCTTCAACAAGAAGGCCAAGAACATATAAGAATCGTAAGAGAAAATTTCTGAGCAAATCGGATCGCGTTCCAAGTTAGCCACTTCTGGAGCCGATACTGCTGGACAATTGCCAACTCCGTAAGCGTTGACGAATTCTGCACGATTTTCTGCGATTTTTCCTTCAACATTGATGAAATCGTCGTAGGGTTCAGCGTTTCCATTTCCTAATAATCCGCGCATCTTGCTTGTGTAGAAGGCGTCGACTGTCACATGACAAACCTTTAAGTCAGCGGTACAAGTAACTTCGACTCCATTTTCGTTCCTCATTCGGATTGTGTAGTATCGTCTCCAAGCATGGACATTTGATGCATGTACAGGATATTCAGCTGGCTTGCCGTTATATTTGAGTGCTCCATTGTCAGAGATCTCAACAAAATTCTTCGAATCGATCAATGTCATTGATTTGAGTTTTCCGTCCTTAAATAGTCCAATAACGCTGAAGTCATTTGAATCACTATCTTGGGCAATCACATATTTACAAGAACCTTGGAATGCAAATTGCCGTCCATCGAAAGTAAATACATTCTTGCCATCAGCAATGTGACCGTGCAAATCAAATGGAGACCACATGTTAAATGGTTCCTTGAAGAAATCAACCCAATCTCCAAGCAAATCGACATTTTCGTTAATTAAGTAGTTGATCAAACTAAATCGGAATGAGATCCATGTGGGCAGATTTCTAAGGAACTCTAATGAAATTGGAAGGGGGGCTAGGAAGTTAACCGTTGGTGCTTTAATGTCTGTCCAGCGTTTCCAAACCGAACTCAAAACGTTGAGAATGGCATTGAGGATTCCTTCAAGAGATTTAATATCATTTACTTGGGTACCACGCAATTTGGCTTCGATATAATCGTAAATTTTCTTTGCCAATTCAGTGGATTCATTGCTAGCCGAGAAGCTGCTCAATTGATCAATAATATTACGCAAGAAGCTAAGAATTTCATCTACGGTCTTTAATTCAGCTAATTTCTTCTTGATCTCGTTGCGAAGAGCATCAAAAGTTGGCAATTTTGCCAAGTATTCCTTGAGAGCATTTAGAAGATCTTCCAAGTCTTTAGACATAGTTTTGACGAGTTCTTGTAAACTATCGGAGATTGGCTTAAGAGCTTCATATAGCGGCTTGGTTAGGGCCTTCAAATCAGCCTCAACCGAGCTCAAGCTCTTGAGTGCCTGTTCAAGTTGTGTTGTGATAAATTTAACAATTTCCACTTGCAAGTCACCCAGCAAAGCAGTTAGTTTCTTGGCAAATTCTTCCCAAATCGGTAAAATAGTATCTTTTACTAATGCTTGGATCTTTGTCAGTAATTCCTTAACAGAATTGAAAGTTTGTTTGTAAGCTTCGATAACAGTCTTTGATATATCATGGTACAATTTCTTTGCTGTCTCGTAGTATTTGTGATAGTTTTGAATAATCTGTTGAATAGCAGGATCATTTTCGAGATCTTTAAGGATGGCATTAACATTTTCTTCTAAGCTTGCTTGAAGCGCACTAAAATCGGGAGCACTGTTCTTTAGCAGTTCTGTTTGATGATCGAGTGTTTCGCGAATCTTTTGGAATCGTTTCTTTAAATGTTCTGTGGCGGATTTAGTGTCCTCAGCAATTGTTTCTTCAACGGATTTCTGAAAACAAAAATAAAATATAATGCAAGTACATGTTCATACACATTTTTACAAAATAAACAACATTTTCAAACTTACCAAGAATACCTTTATGTCATCTCGGTTGCTCTCAAATGTTGAAGCCAAAAAGTGTGACGAGTCTAGACCAATACGTCCACTAATGAGTTTCTTGTTGGCACTGTTAACGATGATCTTAGCCTCCTTTCCTAATTTGATGTCAGCCGTGGCGTCAATCAATCCAGCTCTATTGAGTGATATCTTGGCAGTGTCTTGATCTATTTCAGCAGCCAATGTCAAAGGTTTTAATGACAGAAGTTGGAAGTTACCGTTAACTTTTGTAAAATGCTTATTGCTATTGTACTCTGCTACTAAGTTCACTAATTGTTCATTCATGGCAATTAGAATAATTTCAAGTCGATCCTTGCTACCGGAAATTAAACCACTCGACTTAATATCTGCAATGCCACTTTGTACATTGTATCCCGAGCTGAATTCCATTCGGTCCGTGGATAAGGCTGAATGCGCACTTGCCTCATATTGGAAGCCAAGACCTGAACTCTTGAAGACATTTTCAGTTGTAATATTAAATCCATGTCCTTTGTCGGGATTTGTGTCTTTAATATTGCTGCTGGCTATAATCTTTTGCTCGGGTGTCTTAAAAATATCGAAAACAGCTTCACAACTTAGCGTTCGCTGTTCATAGTTAGCATCGGCCTGACCCGACACCGATAAAGTTCTAATATTTGGATTTTCAAAGCGGATTGCTGCCTTTGCGTTAATGGCAACCTTTTCAACACCACTTAAGGTAGCAGTGGCAATAAGCTTAGTAATATCGTTGGGTTTATTCAAACGATCGAAATAGAAAGTAGCTGAGCTCTGATAGTGTCCTAAAATATTCTCTGGCAAAATTTGTTCGGTCTCAATAAGGATCTCTCGGCTTGGTAGTTTAACTTGAACTTTGCCTAATGAAGGAGTGATACTAGCCACCAATTGGTATTTAATATTGCTGTTCGAGATGATGTTACTTTCGATTTCATGGTTGAACTTAAGACCCTTTCGGCTACTCTTCGATTGTAATTCGAATTCGTGAGGATAACCCAATTCGCGGAGATCAATCAATACCATTAGATCGTGTTGGGCTGAAGTAATGTCATTTGGATCGGTTGTAATAATCGACCTTACTTCAACATTAGTGCATTGCTTCTTCTCTTCGCACACTGACAGTTTTACATGGAAGTTCTTATTGGTCATCTTAAGGGTTGATACTGCATTCTTTGGACCAAAGGTTCCATTGAAGGTTAATGAACTGCCGATTTCCTTGTCAGTTGCAATATCATATAATTGATGGATTATCTTGAAATTGGCATTGTTAGTCTTTTGGTAATACTGGATTTGTCCTTGACCCTCGATTATGGTCTTGGTCTTTTCATGCTTTACTATATATGTTGCAGATCCAGATATGATAACACTCTTTGCATTCTTGACATTGATTTCTACACCTTTGCCTCCTGAGTTTGCTTGAGCTCGGATATCCACGTTATAATCATCGATTTTCAATTTTTTGGAATTAGTGTTAGAAGTAATATAGAAATCATCAACAGCATTTAAGTTAGCTTCCAAGGTTTGTTCGTAGTCTAAATCAGCAAGGTTATCGATCTTAATGATAACTTTTCCCTTAAGCTCACCAAGTTTTTCTATAATTGCACTGACAGTTGTAGTCTTTTGGGGTAAAATAACCTTGATGGTAGCTCCCTTTTTATGTTCGTTGGTGAAAATCTGGCTTTCCAAACTGTACTTTTGACCATTAAATTGTAAATCACTCTTCACTTCGGCAGTATCGTCAATTTTTGATAAACGAACTACTAGGTCGACGTTATTTTGAGATCCAGACCATGTGGAATCGTGAATCAAATGAATAATGGCTGAGTTGGATTCAACATAGTTTACATCTAAGCCAGACTTAATAGCATTTTCACCATGAGAAAAATTCAAGTTGTATTTTGATTTACCAGTTCCCTTACCTTGAGATTCAGTGCTGAAACTTCCGTCGAGTTTCAGTGGGGCTTGCAAATTGCTGCTAGCAAGATCAAGACTGTAAGTGCCGTGGTTACTGTTTCCCCTTGCAAAGGTATTGATTTTCATTGACTTATCGCCAGCACGCTGATCAAAATGAAGTTCAATAGAACGAACACCGTTTTCTGTTTCAGGACGAAGGTATTTGCCACTAGTGGCTAAGCTGTATGCCTTCAAATTGGTTTGTGGTGCTGCAACATTTATTTGCAATTCATAAGATGCTGGCTTATCACGTCCACCTAAATCATAATTTCCATTCACATTTGCATTGATCTGGTCGCCATATTTTCCCGAAACACGGAAGATAGCGTGTTTAGGGCAGTACTCGTCAATAATTAATGATGCATCAATTGGAGCTGTAAGCAACTCCCCTCCGAGTTTTAAGCTACAATCAAGGGACTTAAAGTTACCTTGGAGTAAATGTTTAATTTTTTGAACCGCATCGAGTTTCTTTCCAGCAAAATTGGTGTACACGATATTATGGCTTGCAACATATTCGTTTGTTTTCTTATTATACTTTTCGAGATTTGAACTCACTTCAATCGAACGACGTTTATTGTTTGGCAATTTATCACCAATCGAAGCAGTCAATGATCCATGAGCAATACCAGTTTTGGCTGTTGTGATTTTTCGAGATATCTGGCCATCAAATTGATGACCATTTGGCATAGTGAGACTTAACATTCCTTCTACTTCTCCATTCATAGCCTGTTCACCTTTCATGGCAGCATTTCCTTCAAGCAAATATTTATCACCGTTGATGTCTACCAAAGTTTTAGTTAGGGTCTTCGTCTTGTCCATAACATTTTCGGTTTTGAAATAGATTTTTTTATCGTTATCATAGCCAATAGTTGTTTCGATATCGTATTTAGGTGTGGCAATGTTGAATTTTGAATCAATATTAATTTTTCTCTGGGCCTTTTTCAGATTCACAATAGCAGTCAATTCTCCTTTACCACCTTTGTTGATTTTAAAATCAGCTTTAGCAACAAGTTGGTCTTTAACTTGCAAATTGAGTTTTCCATTTGTGATTTTATCTTGGGGATGATTTGATTCACCATTGAAAGTGATTTCACCGCTATCACGGACAAGTTTAAAGTCACAGCTTGTTTTATCAGCTGTTCCAAGAACCTTTAGCAACCAATTGCCTTGTTTGTCCTTTGGAGTGAAAATGAAAGTTCCTTGTAGATCAATGTATGCGTCTTGAGATGACATCCTTTGTCCAACTTCGCCTTTCGCTGTCAACTTAGTTCCCCAGCTCGTGGTTAGGCTGTTTTCGATCACATAGTGTACTCCCTTAATATCAGATCTTGACTTTAGATCGATGTAGTGTTGGTTTAGTTTGGCATTAACGTCAAGACTGTAGTCACCAGAAGCACGTTTGTCTGCAGCAAAATGGTAGTCAAGTGAAGCTTTACTCTGCCCTCTGGCTGCCTCAATTGCAAACTGTACCAGCTTTGGTCGAACTTCGCCGTTGAGTGTTCCCTGAAGGGTAAGGGAACTGCCCTGGTTAAGTTTGAGTTGGTTCTTGAATTTCATTTCTTCGAGACCTTTATTTTCCTTGCGAGTGTAATCGAACTGGTTTTGCATTTCAAATTTATAATCAGCAATGGCTACTACAATATTATCACTCAATAAGTTTGGTGCAAGTTGCAAGTCAATGCTTGCACCGTTGCTGTGGGGAGAGTTCTTTTCTTGAACAAACAGTCCAGCAGAATATCCATTTTCCAGGGAGAAACGAGATTTAATGTCATACTCTTCTTTTCCCAAATTGATCTTAAGCTCGCTTTTAAAGGGTTTCATATCAGCCCAGCCATTGATTATTGTACGAGCGTTGTCCTTGGTAATAATTTGGAAATTATCAAAAGTGAAACGGACATTATTTCCGTTTTCCTCTCGGATAATACGACCTTCGGCGTGGATTCCATTAATTTCATTGCTTACACCTTTGCTTGTCGTTACTTCAATCAGAGGACGGTATTCGTTGCCGTTCTTAGTAAGACCAATTTTTTGTTCGTTCTTATCGCCATTCACATCATATTGACCATAGAGCAAAATTTCCCGTTCGTTGTTAAGAAGTCCAGCTTCAGCGCTTAAACGTATTTCAGGGTGTTCAAGTGAGGCACGGATGAAGGACTTTGGCGAAGAGCCCATCGCTTCAACATTTAATTCAGTGTTATGAGGAACTTGAGACCCAGGAGTAGAATACTTCAATTTCCATAGGAACGCGTTAGGTTTCTTATCGTATGACCCTACAATATTGATCTTCTTTTCAGTTTGTAGCCTCAGAGCTATGTGTTTCGGTTGGGCAAAAGAAAGTTCAGCTGCATCGCTAGAATCTACCGATGTAAAGCAAACAGTCATACCAATGTAATTCAATTGATCGAAACATATCTCTTTTGGAGTGTTTCTCCTCTTCTTTGGCTTCAATGGCACAACTTTAGTTTCCTTATCTTGTTCAGCGACAACAAAATCAACATTGTGTTTAAGATCAATCAATTCGAGGCTTTCACGTGGGAAAACAACATCAAGATTAAAACCATGGCCACCGTTTGTAAATTCGAATGTTTCTTCTTCGCCTACAGAGGAATGCAGGCTGCTTGCTGTTTGCAGACCTGCTGCCAAAACCAGAGCATTGAATCGGAATTGCCCATTGATGCTAACATCCACGCTTGGTACAAATTTGAGACGATATTTAGCCTCTTGTGGTTTTGCAAGAATTGCGTCAATATCAACTTCGGTGGCAATGCTTAGTTTCGAGGCTGAGGTTCCCTGGGCAGCAAGTTCCAATGGAATACCCATACCTGTGGGATAGACGAATTCGGTGTCAAGGAAAAGCGAATGGCAAGCGTATTCGTGTTCGAAATTTTTCAAGCCATTCTTAACATTGTCATATGACTGAGAGAATTTGCTCATAATTTCCTCAACAGTTTGTGGGATGTCATCAGCCAAACTAAGGAAGAACATTTCAGATCCAAAGAGACGTACGGCCATATCCAAATTGATGTCTTTGTTTACTTTGCTTCCATAGGTATTGTATTTCTGCGATAGTTTTTCTGCATCATCGACTATGGAACGCTTTGGGCGCGATTTGCTTACCAGGTTACTTAGAATGTTTCGTCCGTCAGTTCTTAAAGCTCCCTTTGGTCCAAAGTAGTGTCCCCACAGCTCTTCGAGGTTCTCTTGACGAGTATTAACCTCGAGCACATTGAAATTAGTTCCAAAAATTTGTGATGTCAAATTCAGACGAGCTGAACGTGGCAAGAAGCCTTTTTGGGAGTAAATTAGGCTATAATCGGCACTAGCACCAAGTCCCAAAGAATCAATGGCATAAGAAACTTCGCTGTTGAAAGAGTAACGGTTGGAATCAATTGGGAATTTTTTTGTTACACGGATGTTTCCAAGATAAATTCGACTTGCTTCACGAGTTGCATCAGTTGAATCGCGAATAGCCTTCAGACTCGATGTAATAAATCCACCGACTTGGTAAACTGGTTCACTGTTGACAATTTCAGCAATTTCGTTTGCTAGTTGGGCATTTGGGCAAGCAATAGCTGCCAAGTAAGCTTCAATACGAATCTCCGAATCTTCATTGCGATCCTTCAAGATGTTAAGAGCCATTGATTGCAAACCAGCATCACATGCAGAAGCAGTGAATGCTTGAATAGCGGCTACACGAAGTCTAGCTGATCGATCAGCTGAAGCACATTCGGTCAAGATTTGGGCTGATGCGTCGGCAATCTTGTAAGTATTACGAATACCCTTTAGAATATTGACATATCGATCTTCGTCTTTCTTTGTATTAGCTTTGCAGTGTTTCAAACTGTCAGTGAATTTCTTTGACACCACATTAACTTCACTTTGATCACAGGTTCCTAATTTGCAGTACTTATTGACGAGATTTCCAATAGCTAAAAAGGCTTCTTTTGGTGAGTTCGGATTCAAGAGAGTCTGAAAATAAAAAACAATTGAAACTTTAATTATTATCTTAGCTACAATATAGAGCTCCTTTAAAACACTTACAGCTGCTTGGTTAAGAGCGTCCTTTTCAATTGATTGTACTAAGTTAAATGACATGAAAGCCAATTTCTTTTCGTTTTCTGAAAACTTCGAAATCTGACGAACAATTGCCTTAACAGCATTTGATGTTCCTACACGGAAAAGGGCATCTAGGTAGACCTTTCGTGCCAGAACTTTGTTAACATGTGGCACCACTGAGAGTTCAATAAGCGTATCAACATCCGAAGAACGCATCAATCGAATCAACTCTGTAAAATGTTTCGCAGCATCACCTTGGACATGTTCGTTGACCAAATTAACAGTATTGGTAAAAACTTTCTTCAAAGTTGCAATATTCTTAGCCACTGGAGCAATTGGTTGTTCAAAAATGATAGAAGCGGGCTCTCCATTACAAGGAGGGGCATTGGCCCGTCCAACGTTTCCTAATCGTAGTGTTGTCTTTACTTTAGCTTTAGAAACCCCAGCTCCATTGGACATCGGCGCTAATTTGTACTCCTCAACTAATTGAATGTTTTCAGGAATTCCATTGTTAAGTTTTAATTCTTTCGAATAATCAGATTTCAGTAGAGCAGTTGACTTAATTCCGGCTTTACTGTTAATTACACCATTGATTAAACCATTAGATATTTTTTCCCGATAGCTGCAGGCATTCAAGTTACGAACTTTTGTTATTATTTCACTTGAGCCAGCCTTAGAAACCGATGTTAAAGTTGGGCAAACTCCGAAAACGTCTGTTTCGTAAGATTTTTCAGCTGCTTGCAAAAGAGAAATTATACCACGCTTAATATTCAACGAAGCAGCATTATCGCTACTTTCGGCACAAATCTCTGGTTGCAATTCTCCACTGACCATGGTGAATTTAATTGGCTTGTTTAGATTCTGTGTTATTTGTTTCTCTATGGATTCCTTAACAGCGCTCACAGAAATTCTTTCCATTTGCAAAGTATAGCCGCAGTTACCTTCGGCAAATAACTTAGCATGGCCGGATAATTTTAGAGCGATTTCTTCGGCATCATTGGCATCGATACCTACAGTCATCAAACTTTCAATACTGTATTCGTAAACGTTACCTGGTGCATACTTAAGAAGGCCAGAATCAGCTGAAATTTGTATATAATAAGTATATAATATACATATACATAAATATAAATATCCTTCTTTTCTTTTTCAGAAAAATTTAAGAACGCGGAAAAAAGAATACTAAAATATTTACAAAAATTTAAGAACGTGGAAAAAAGAATACTACAATATTTAAAAAAAAAAAACAACAATTTTTATATAATAATGATAATGGCGCAAAATTTTAAACAATTTAATAAAATGTCAAGGCCATTTTTAGCAATTTACAAAGCTTAAAAGATGATTTACCTAATTTTAAAGGATTTTAATATCTAACTATCTCTTAACAACTTGCTAAAGTTAAAATCACAAAATGAGTACTTTAACTTTTAGCAATTTGCTAAAACTATATGACATCTGTACAATTATTGTTGGAGTTCCTTAGTGAATTGCAAAATATTTAGCAAATTGCTAAATAGTAAATTGTTATACCCTTAACAATAAATTGTTTCAAATTTTGCGCCAGTGACTCCACAAAACATCCCAGTTAATATATATTTTTTGTGGCCACGAATATCCAATCAGGGTCTCCACAAGTGTTCCGTCCCTGCAGAGCGCTTTCATGTGTTCACTTTAAATGGTGAAAAACTGTAACTATTACTAGCTGGCATGTCTTGAATCTCGTCCTTAAACAATATTTAAAATTGTAACAACTTGCCATTCATTCACGATTACATGTTTTTACTTTAGGATTGCCTATATCTATATCTTCGTATCTCTCACAAAAATACGAATACTTACATTTTGGACATCCGGTTTTACATTTTTCTGCAATGAAGAAAAGAGAATATTATGCATTACTAATTTTAAAATTTAAGCCATTTTTACAACTTAAAACAACCACCATATCCTTTTAACATTAAAAAAAATGAGGTCCAAGAATAGTCTAAACATTCAAAAGGTGAATCAAATTCAAATCTAATTCTTAAAAACTCTAAAATTGAAGTTCAAGAATAGCCTAAACATTCAAAAGGTGAATTAAATTCAAATCATTATCTTATAAACTCTAAAATGCATAGTTCAATCAACAAACTAAACTCTGAACTTAAATATTAAAGCCCAGGCTCTGCTGATAAAAAACGATGAACTCAGCTAATTTAATTTATTAAAAGTATACTATGACTTTTAAGTAAACTCTAGACTCTCGGTTCGGAGACCAATTACAGCAACATATATTCAAGTCCAAGTTGAATGTTATTTTTATTTTCAATTTATTATACTTTAGAGCCGCCGGCCGCCGCGCCGACGTCGCCACTCTGCCACATCGCGCAGCATCAGCCGGGCGGCCGACCGTATCTTAAGAACTCTGTTGACCCCTAAGAAGAGGGATTTGATGCTGTGAATTCAAATTATCATGTGATGAGTGTTGTACTGTTCGAGACAAGAATATTTTTTTTAAATCACATACAAAACATCAACGACATCTTATCTACCAACGTAAAGTAGATAAGAATAAGAGCCCTTGGTAACTTGCACGATGGTACTGATTGAAAGAAATACTGTTCAGCTTGCCATACATGGACCGGGTCAATTTGATAAGCGTGATGAGATTCTGTCAAGTAATTTGGAGGTACATTTGGATTCCTGAATTATTGAAAAACTTATTCAAATAAATATAAACTGGCTTAGCTGAGCAGCGAGTAAAAATGTCGAATCGCTTTTTTTTGCTGTTAGTTTTTGGGTGGTATAGTTGAACCAATCTGTTAACAGTCTTTTTTTTTAATAAGAAACTATTCTAGCATGTACTTAAGTTGTATTTAAGTTATTTCCCACTTTTAACTATTTTATGGTCCCAATACTTTTCAATTTTGTTTTCTTCACATAAAAAGTTATTGTAATCGGTCAGATTTACCGAATTGAAAATGTCGACATTTCTCGACGTTACAAGGTCCCTAGAATCTAAATCAAAGATTTTTAAAGAGATGCATGTGTGCATCCGTAGGTCCGTACGTTCGGTATACTATTGAGTGTGTGGTTTTTTTACTATAGCAATTTAAAAAGTTTTTTTAAAGCAACGTTACTGAAAGTTGGTAAAAATTGATTTTCGACAAGTATGTATTGGCAACAATTAAGGATATTGCCTTCAAACTAGTTTTATCTTATTATAAATATTGTTTTTAATATTTAGAAAAATCCAACTTTTAACTTTGTTTATACAAAATAAGAATCTACAAAAAATACTACGCAAAAGTGGTAAAGTTTGATGTTTGATTCAAATATAGCGAGAATAGATGAAGGTATTGACTTCCAAATTGTTCTTGCTCTTATAAAAATCCAATCGGTATTTTTTTATGCTAAATACAGAATTTCAAAAACTGTTGCTAAAATTGATAAAAATTGTTTTTCGTTAAGAAATGGGTTTCGACTCAAGTACTATGAAAACAAAGAATTATATTGACTTCAAGTTTTGTATCTTACATAAAATATTATTATTAATATTTTGTTAAAGTTTTAGAAAAATCGATACACGGGCACAGATGGGAAGTTATCAGTCCGGGTCCCATTCCAGTCTCTTTTTCAAAAATATGGATATACCTTTTTCGAGGTTCTATTAAACTCCATTCAGAGGAGCTGGCAATAATGTTTTATTTCAACTTTTAAATTTTATACAATACATAGTGTAATGCATAAAACATAAAAAACATATAATATTTTCTGATTTTGTTATTTGTAGTTTTGTATACTACGATTTCAGATTGCAGTGCGTGTAATGTTCAATTCTGTTTGTTTATTGGTTTATTTAAACTGAAATATAGTTTTACTGTGTTTTGAGTACCTACATGATAAAAGATACAATTAGGAATACTTACTTTATATAATAAGCGAGGGTGAGTTTCATAAAGCAAAGTAAAAAAAAAAACATCGACCAAACTATGCATGTGCCGGATGTAATGCTGTTCATTTGTTAAGTTAATTTATTTCATTTTTTGTTGTCGTTATTGTTACTCAAGATTGGGTCAAAAATTTATTTAACGTACGCCCATATATAATTGAGTTTCTTCAAAACTAGTTTTACAGCAAAGCTAATTTTTCAAATTGTTTCAATGAAATTATTATTATTCAAAAACTATTTCAAAATGATTAAAATCCAAATTAAATTTTTGAAAAACTTAAAACTCAAAACCATTTTTAAACTTGTTTTATCGTAAAACAATTTTCGAAGAAACTCAATAATGTGGTTGTAAGACTTTTTGACTTATATTTAAGAAATTTTTGATTTTATACTTTTCGCCTTTTGTTTGAAGTATTTCTTAAAAAAAGGAAACTCAAAAAATTCAGAAAGAATTCAAATTAAGGATTATTTTTTTTATTTTCATGTCAAGGACTTAGTGTATAAACTTTTTATTCATAATACTATCAATAATTGTATTCAAATTTATTAAGACCAATTTAAACAACGCACATTAATTCACTTATTTTGGAATACACTCAATTTTTGTATGCACTTTATTTAAAAAAAAATAAGCTCACCTGCATTTAATCCATTTACAGCAATCAAACAACAAAGAATTCCACTAAAGAGAATTATCCGAGAATTGGTTTCCCGCGACCACATCCTTATTCTAAAATTGAATAAAATGTTCTTCATTTTTTGTTTTTCTTTTTTATATCCTCACAAATAATTTTTTCATAATGTTGCTATAAAAGCTTATCTTAAAATTTTACACTTTACTTTCCTTTTTTAAACAGGATATTTTCGGGGGATTATTTATATTTTTATATATTTGAAAATGAAAACCAAAAAAACTATAACACTTTGCCTGGGTCTGATCCGTTGGTCATGCCACGAGGAGCGGTAATTGGAAAGTAAGTCATTGGATTGCCACCAGAACAGGGGCTTATATAGAAGTCGAAGGCATACCTACTGCTGAAATTCAAAGATACGATTTTTTTTTTCTTCAACAATAATCAAATCAAGTGTTTTAGGAGAGGCATCATGTTGAATAAACATTGTTGCTGCGGTGCTGGAAGATACTTTTTTGTTTTGTATGTACTTTTCTTGCTATAGATAGAATAGTTTAGTAACAATGTTTTGGATTTGTAAAAAAAAATAGGATGGGATGCAATGCATGCTTGTAGCTTTCGAGTAGAATTTGAGAACTGCAATTTGATTTTTTATTAACTTCCCATTTTAAGTTATTGTAATCGGTCCGATGGCTGTGCGTGCGTGTGTAGGTACGTTCGTACGTCTGTATGTCCCTACGTTCGCGAAGTATTTTTCGTCATCCATAGCTCAAGAACCAGTAGAGATATCGTCTTCAAATAAATTTTGTTATACAGATAATAATGCAGAAAGGACTCTCAAACAAATTGCGTGAGTGGTTTTTTTGCCATAGCAATTTAAAAATAGTTAAAAATGTTGGTTAAATTAAATTTTATATTATATATTGTAACGTATACCAAACAAGTATATTTTTGGAAAAATTTGGTAAAAATTCGTTTTCGACTAAAAATCTCGTTTACAAAAATAGATTTTGAAATCAAACTATTTCATCAAATGCAAAATATTGTTGGTAATTTTAAATTTTTTTAGAATAATTCAACTGACAACTTTTTTAACAAAACACGAAAACCAAAAAACCTTTTAAGCAAGACAAATAGACAGACGGGATGGGAAGTTATCGGTGTGCGTCGCATCCCAGCCTCTTTTTTAAATTTTCTAATCGAATAACCAACAAAAGAAAACCTTGTTTTAAAAATTAAATATTTTTAAGTTTGCTTTTTTGTGTAGTTCCAACAAATCTTTCATCTCAATCTCATTTTGCAAAGACAACAAAGCCTCTTGACAACTATCTAAATAAAAAGTTAAAAAATTTAATTGAAATTGTTTAAATCCTTCAACCATCTATTGATTGCATTTTTGATCATCATATATTATTTAAACTATATGAGAGCTTATGCAGAAAAAAATTATTGAAATCCGTTCATTAGTTCTTGAAAAAACTTGAAATAAAAAAAAGATTCTGTAGAGGGTACCTTTCTGGAGCAATACGAAAATATTTGTTTTCATTGGCAGAAGTCAAGTTAAGAAAGTTTAATAAAAATCTATCGGTTTATTTTTAAGAAAATTTTAATTTGCAATTTTGGCCAAACATTTTGTATGTCTTCTTTTTAGTCTTTAAAAAAATAAAAAAAAACGCCTAACGCGAATTGGCTCAAAACCTAAATTTCCAAATATAAAGTCCATCCACCCAACGCTTTGGGCTGTCCTGGGCAGACAGACAGACAGACGGAAGGAATTGAGGGGCCCACATTTTTCGACTTCTCTACCATCGTAATGTCATGTTTGATTAAAAACTCGAGTTCGAAATTTTTTACGAATGCAAAACTTGCCATATAGTTCCTATTTGTCGCAAGTAAAAAAGCTATGATGTGAGCTACACTTCCTATTGGGGTCCGTTAAAATATGTAGTATTTTTGTATTAAGTCAGACGTACGTTAAGAAAATAACTTGGAAAATTTATTTTGAGGACTTTATTGTATTTGGTGGAAAGGGCTCTCGATAACCCCAAAGACAGGGCTTAACTCCCATCACACAACAAATGGGTTCTGGTGGCCTTAATCCAAATCCGACTTCAAAATTAATGTATCACATCAGGATTTTGAGATATCACTTTTTAAAATTCGAAAAAACACGTACACACATATACAGGGTGTCCCGTAAGTAATGGATAACCCTGAAATTCCGCATAGTAGACTTTATGACCGTCCTGAAAACTGATAAAAAAAAGTTCTATCCCAACCACAAGAAAAGTTATATGCATTTTTTTGTTCAGTGCATTATTTTTTTTCTTACTTTACATTTTTGAATACCACGACTACAAGTGTATGAGTTCCATCATTTTTTTTTTTGCAGGAATATTTTACATTACTTGTACAACACATAAGTAAAAGAAAATTATTATAACTGTTGCACTTCTTAGAGAAAAAAATTATTTAACATTGAATTTCAATGCAAAATGTGAAAACAAATAATTTTTGAAAAAGTTAAATCATAGCTGGTATAAAAAAAAATGCATGAATACCTGAGTGGCCAACTATTTAATATGCGCGTTAAATGTAGATTTCAAAATGGTATTACTTATTATTATATCTAGAGTCAATAGCAAGTTATTGGTAAACATCTGCAATACTAGAGTAAATTTAGCAAAAACAAAAGTTTTCAAAATTAGCACAGTAAACGTGAAAATAATACCAAGCGTTGAACATAGCAGATTTTTGATTTATTGGCTGTTTCTACGATGTTGTCCTAATGATAAATCCAAGCTTTCAACTTCTGGGGCTGAATGCATTATTGATAAAAATGTCAAAAAAGTGCAAAAACCTGTTACATTTTCGAGCTTGTTTTGAATTTTACCTGTTCTATTGGGCTTTAACAAACCTATCAAATATTTTGTTGGTTGCTATTAGTTTATTTGTTATTTTATCTAAACAAAAAGTTTTTGAGCCAGCTTTTAATCACATGATCACTTAGTTAGAAAACAAAAACAAAAATAGATATTTTTTTATTTAAAGCAAATGCTCAAACTGTTTTCCACCCACTCTTATACAGCTTCTGCACCTCCGAATAAATGAACGTCTTAGTGAACGTGCAAGGTTTTGCTCAGAAATTTGTAGTGCAGCTGCCTCCACACGATTTCTTAGCTCCTCTAAAGACCTGATCGGCTTGCTGTATACGATTTCCTTAATGCATCCCCAATAAGCAAGCACTAGGTCTTCGGTATCTCCTCGAGGGGGTCGTCCCACCAGCACCACCAGCACCACCAACACCACTATACCAGGCAAATTACAAAAACTTTAATTCAAAATTTAAAAAACTTACGATTTTATGCGTTCTCACTTTCTCAGGATCTTACAATTTACTATTCAAAAAACCCAATTAAAATTGAATCAGAAGACTTTTTGTTTATGGAGAAAATAACAAATAAACTAATAGCAACCAACAAAATATTTGATAGGTTTGTTAAAGCCCAATAGAACAGGTAAAATTTAAAACAAGCTCGAAAATGTAACAGGTTTTTGCACTTTTTTGACATTTTTATCAATAATGCATTCGGCCCTAGAAGTTGAAAGCTTGGATTTATCATTAGGACAACATCGTAGAAACAGCCAATAAATCAAAAATCTGCTATGTTCAACGCTTAGTATTATTTTCACGTTTACTGTGCTAATTTTGAAAACTTTTGTTTTTGCCAAATTTACTCTAGTATTGCAGATTTTTACCAATAACTTGCTATTGACTCTAGATATAATAATAAGTAATACCATTTTGAAATTTGCATTTAACGCGCATATTTTTAAAATAGTTGGCCACTCAGGTATTCATGCATTTTTTTTATAACAGCTATGATTTAACTTTTTCAAAAATTATTTGTTTTTACATTTTGCATTGAAATTCAATGTTAAATAATTTTTTTCTCTAAGAAGTGCAACAGTTATAATAATTTTCTTTTACTTATGTGGTGTACAAGTAATGTAAAATATTCCTGCAAAAAAAAATGATGGAACTCATACACTTGTAGTCGTGGTATTCAAAAATGTAAAGTAAGAAAAAAAATAATGCACTGAAAAAAAGCATATAACTTTTCTTGTGGTTGGGATAGAACTTTTGTTATCAGTTGTCAGGACGGTCATAAAGTCTACTATGCGGCATTTCAGGGTTATCCATTACTTACGGGACACCCTGTATAAGGCTTTTTGAGGCTATCTAAATGTATGAAGTAGCTTGTATCTAAAATAGAAAGTTTTTTACTTTTCAAAATCATCATACAATTCATTGTTAAGATATATTTTGAGTTTAACTTAGGCCCAAAAACCCCGTTTTTAGCATTTTTAAAGGGGTATATTTTAAACACATGATCTGCAACAGAAAAAAACTTAATTTTGTCGACCAGTGTATTCCTTAATGTTGGGTAGGTAGAGGAGGTGTATATAAGAATAACTCTTAGTCAGTTATGAACTTGGCATGTTAGTACAATGTGTTGTAATCTTGTAACTTAAGAGAGTAAAATAACACAAAACATTTTGGTATGTTCAAATTTGTAACAATTCATAAAAGATTAAGCATACAAAAATATTATTAATAAAACAATAAAATAAATAAGTTATTTTTCTACTGAAAACTCATTTAAAATTGACGAGTTTTTAAAGTAACAATTATTTTAGATTGAAGTTTATGAAGCTCTTTAAATTAATATTAACTCCAAGGGCGTCAGTAGTCTTATTTAAGAAATATTTATAATTTATAAAAAACAAACTCACGTTTTGTAAATTGTAAAAATTATTTTAGTATTAAACAATTATAGTCACCAAGTATTTTACATCCATCTTAGGCCGACAAAGTCTTGTAACTAATAAATCAAACTACATTTGTCTGCAGATTTTGATGGCCTAAGTTCAAATCTGACTCTATTTCGTCAAATGTTTAAGTTATAACCAAATGAAATTCGAAAAAGGCTTACTTTTAATATTATGTACATTGTACATAAATGCATTAAATAGTTTTTGTTTTCAATAAAATTCTTGATGTGTTTCCAAATTTATAATCTATAAAATTGTTCAAAAATGATCTATAGTTGTAAGTGTTCTACATAAACCGGAATGAAACACTACATCATTTTTGCCATCTCAGTTTTAGCAGAAACGTCATCCCATAACAGCTAATAAGAATCAATATTAGGCGAAAACAAATTATTTTTGGAGAGCAGTGTTAATAAAGGCTGATTTTAATTTCCTATATAATTTCATCATAGTAATTGAACCAAGTACGTGCGACCAGACGTTACCCTTCCTTCAATATTCTTCATTATCAGTATTTCAGATGTCACTGATGACTGTTGCCGTGATGTATCCAAACATTTGTGATCCCTTGTTTTTTTTGTACAAGTTATATAATTCATGTCGATACAATTTTGTTTGTTTTTAAAGTTGTATTTTTATTTTATTAGATGCACCTAATAATAAAATGGTTGAGGACTCACAGGGCTTAGATTTTACATCCGTGGGAGTGAAAAAATATCTGTTATTAACAAGAAATTTTCCTTTCAATTATGAATCATTTCAGAATAAATTTGAGTTTTGAAAACATTTTTATAACTGAGACAATTTAAGAAAAGAATATTGAGCTATTTTAATGGGACTTTATGCTATCCAAAACATGAAGTGTATTTTAAATACAAATAATAAAGGAGAGTTGCTGTAAATAGTATAATAATGGCAATAAAAAGGGGCCCACATTTTCAAACCAATTATCATCTAAATTTATGCGGGTCAAATTTGGTAATGGTTATAATATGCAATTGGCAAAATGAGTAAAAAGGAACACATAAAATAGACAACAAAGTATAAGATTTGCAAGGATTGAGCTTGACATTAAGCTGGGCACTTAACCATAAGTCAATTGGCTGCAGGCTAGAGCATGCTGTAGAATAGAACATGAAGAAATAAGAAAAAATAATTTGATAAACAAAACTACTTTCAATTTTATTATTAATTACCTCAAAAGCTACAACGTGATACCTGTGGGTGGCGCATCAGTCCGTTGAGAACTAGGGCCTAGTGACTTACAACTCTCAACCATTCCTGTGTGCGAGTACTGTTGTCAGGGATGGAGGAGCAACACAAATTTAACACAAAAAATCATAACTCATTCGGCAAGTCTGCATTTATCCTGATCGCTAGTCGAAGCAGCAAGACTGGCATGCGCTCTCCTACCATAAAAAGCACTGCAAAAGACTTTTCGGGATGGTTCGTCTTCGTCTTCATGATTGAAGCTTCACGGGAATCGTCATTCCTCACATAAGGAGCAACAAATTACTTGTAAGACTTTCCTATAGCGCTAAAAGGTCGAAATGCCGTTTACTAAACACTCAAGCCTCGGATCATATATGAAACCTGGCAGAAACATTTTCTTCCATAGCAACAACTTAGAAGTTATGTTAAGGTATCTGGATTTAAGAAGCTTTGTCAGACTAAAGCGCACTCTGTTGGCTTTTTAGAGACGCCCGCATTTTTCAACCTCTATGTTTTTATCGGCTGCTACTATTGACCAGGCTTGTAAAAGAATGCAATAATCCTCCCTTGGAAATGTAATCATTATATCTATCATTAATTAAATGTAACTTAAAGATTACATTCATTGGATTCACTTTAAAATTGGGAACACAAATGTTGCAATCACCAATCATTTGACTGCAATAAATTAATTTTAATCATTTGAGACTTCATGAATTCTTTTGAAGTCATTGCATTAACTTAAAAATTGGAGAAAAAAATTATTGCAATATTTTCAAGGTCAAATGATTGGTGATTTCAAAATTTAATCTTAACATTGAAGTCATTGAAGATTGTATTCTCAAAAGATTACATTCTTTTACAAGCCTGCTACTAAACCAAGGTGTATGGAGGATTACACTACTTTAAATTTATGATCCACTCATCCACTGTACTAATTATTTGACCAAGGGCGGTGTATGGAATCTCCAAAAATTAAATCATCATCGGACAAAATGTTGAGAAAAAATAATCCAACTTACCATTGTCTCCAAAGAGAAAGTCTACGTAGAATAAATCTCGAAGGAATCAATTCCCAATATTTTTTCCTCACTAATGTACAGCCCCAGATTTTGTGCCACAGCTTGTCTGTTTCTCCCCATGATGTCGATATCTTAGGCGTAAGCCAGTATCTGGCGACGACGCGACGGCCCCTCTGTATCCTGGCAGAATAAAATAACCCAACCCTTTGAAAAATGCTTACCAGCTATGTATGTTCGTAGCTCTTACCCATGTTGCATGTTCACGATTTCGTTAATCAAAAATTGAACCAAAAACTACATCTTAAACTTTTTTATATTTATATTTATATATATAAGTACATTCTTTTTATATATTGCAAGATAGTTTGTATTTTCGCCTATAAACTTTTTTTACAATATTCAATATATTTCGATTTTATTTTACAATTACAAAAATAATAGATACATTTGTTGCTTTCTCCCTTTGTCACCATTTAGTTTTTGGTGTTGTTTTGTTTAAAATTGGAATTATTCATTCTTAAGTGTTTAAGAATTACTAAGCATCCAACAACAACAAACAAAAATAAAAAGAAACAAGAACATTATAATAACGAGCACATGCATAAGAATAATAAGTGGAAGAGTATGTTTTTTTTATTGTTTTTTAAATTAACATTAAAATTTAAAAAATGGCCACATTTTCGGTACTTAAAAAGAAATATTCAAAATAAATTCAATTCAAATGCACAAACAAAATGGATATTTTTCTGAGAATACAAAATTTCGTAAGAAAATCATTGTAAGTTTTAATTTTGTGTTATCTTTTTTCGAGATTTTGTTTGCAAACTAAGAGGTTCAAAAATTCTATCCTTTTTAGGTAAGAAGAAATTCAGTATAATATAGTAATAAGGTGGAGTTGATTTGAAATTAAATTTGGTGTACAATACATACAAGAAGAATACGTTTCAAGATTGTTTTTTTTAGAGTTTTTGAATTATGTCGAATTTCTTTTTCAAATCGACACTTTCATTTTTCGGATCAAATTTTTTCTTAGCTAACAGTTTGGCTCTCATTTCGGCAGCTGTTAAATTCAAATTAAGACCAGGTATGTTCTGAAGTTGTGTTTCAGTATCTTGTGACATTATGGACTTATTATTTGTTGAATCCATCATATCCTGATGGGAAGGCGGTTGTGGTGGCGGAGTTGTTATTATTGTTGGTCTTGCGATTCCAACTTCCGATTGAACTTTTGAAGTAGACAAATTAGAAGAATTTCCATTGGCTATTGATGTGGTTACATGGTGACCATTATTGATTGTTTCTACACTTCTTTTGGAATCGGTGACATCCTCCGTTGGAGCAATGCTGTTAGTTGACTGAGATTTCCTGCTGACCATATTAATACTGGTAACTTCATCTTTTTGATGTTCTGAGGCCACATTTGCTTCAATATTCATTGGCACTCCTGTTAGTGTTGCTGCTGCAGAATTTGGTATTGTTATAGGGTTACTATTACAATTGTTGTTAATACTAATTTTGTTAGTATTTTTTTCAGATGCGCCAATTATTGTTTTGGTATTTGTTGGCACGCTTTCTGTAATTGGATCAATCAACAACAAACGAACTTCGTTCGAAATTGCTTTGATTCTTTGAACAACTTGCTTGTGCGTTTCAGATCCAATATTTACACCATTAACTTCTATTATTTGATCACCTTCTCGCAAACCAGCAACTTCGGCTGGAGAATTTGGATCAACTTTTCCAATGTATTGACCGGGCTTAATTTTTTCTGAATGCAAGTTAAACCCATAACCATCGAAATCTGTTCGCTTAATAATATGGCAATAACGGCCAGAACTAGGCTTAGTGTCTAATTTTGGTGATACAATACTTTTTGTGTTGCAATTGGTATTATTAGTTTTTGAACTGGGTATGTCCGGTTGTTGAATGTTTTCCATTTTGTTAGAAATATTTAAGTTTCTTTTTAATCAACTATTATTAACGTAACTTTGTGTTTTTCTGCAATTAAAAAATAAAATATATGAAAATATATTCAACCTCAATGAAATCTTAAAAAAAAAACAAGATCTATGTTGACTATAAATAAATTATGTGGCGCAAGAGTCCGTAGAGAACTAGGACCTAGTGACTTACAACTCTCAACCATACTTGTGTTCTAGTGATTTCAGGGATGGAGGGGACCTACAATTTTTATGCCGAATATGAACGGCTAATTTGAAAAACACTTCAATTCCTCACAAAGGCAGTACCCATGAAAAAAACTTAAGATCGCAAAGGCAGGGATTGAACCCAAGACTTCTAGCATCAAAGTTTTACATGCTAACTATCACGCCCGGGTACTACTATTTTATGTCAACTGCTATACATAACTCTTTGATCTGGGTCAGATTACTTAGATAAAAATAGTAGCAACTTATCCTTATTAACACAACCTCACCCATCGTTAAGTGGGTTTTAAAAGCCTGAAAAAATGCGACATTTTAAATTTAGATTTTTCAAAACTCTTTTACAGCAACATATACATGCGACTGACTCGACGACTTTACTTTTTTAAAGAAATCGAACCAGGAGGTAGTAAACTTTGAACTAAACCTTCTTATCGTAGTGTCGTAGAGCACGTCGACATAAATTTAAATTATAATGACTCTATGATGTCTTACTGATAGTGCGGCGATGGGATCGTAAAAGAGGCAAACCAATTCAGAAACAATCCCGTAAAAATACCTCAATCTCCTTTGTCTTCATTGTTTCTTCTTTTTCCTGATAAAGTCCGAGTTAAAAAATATAAATATTTTCTAAAAATGTTTTTTTTTGTCTGTTCTCTGATAATAAAGATGTTTTTTTAAAGGGACAATGTTTTATTAATGAATTTTTGTTTTTTATACAGTATAATAATTATAGCAAAACGAATGTTTAATGTTTGTTGTGTCCTCGCATTAAGTTTTTGTGATGAACAAAACGGTAGACAAAATTGATTTGCAAAAAGCCAGAAACTAGATTCCTGATTTTTTTTTTATTTTCACATACCTTGTGTTCATGGATGTTTGGGCTCTTGTAATCAGACATTATGTCAATAGCGGCGGAATATACTTATTATTAATTATTAAATCATTGATATTTCATATTAGTCTATAAAAATAAGATCTTCACTTGGATAAATATCAGGCCAAGCTGAATTTTTGTGGTGAGCTAAATGTATACGTTTTTAACACATTAGTCTGATATTCACAATATTAGGCTTATTTGAAATGTTATCAAGAGCACTACAAAAAAGGTCATGGTACTACAGAAAAAGTCCAAGTCTTCTTACCCTCATGATGACGAAACAATTAAGTTTAGACCGATATAAGTTAAGAATTAACTGACGTACATACACAACACACGTCAATTGCCCATACTCAGATAATTTTGTAAGAAAACTTGTAAGGAGTTATTAAACAATACACAAAACAAATATTTAGTTCAAGATGGCAGTCTTTTTCTGGCGATACCACTAACGTAAATCTATAGTAAAAAGCTTCCGAAAACCATGATATTACAAATTTTTTTACTAAATGCACTACATCCAGATATTTTGCGATTGTTTTTTCTCTAAATCTATTGACAAGATGAAAAATGCGTTAAAAGTTTTGTTTGTTTAAATTACATGAGTTACAATGTGTACTAACACTTAAAAAAAAAACTATAGTTTTGGAATAATTTGCAGAAATGTTGACTTGACTCCTTTACATTCCCTAAATTGGTTTGTTTCTATTGAAAACAAGATGACTTTTTGAATGACATTTTTTATCAAATTTTTCTAGACTAATTGGGGATCACAACATGTGTTTGATTCAAAATAAATATGCTATATGCTAATATGGATCGCAGTGACGCAGGAAGCACAATGCAGTAGGTTAGCTTCCGCGGCGCGCCTTGTGAATATTTTAATCAGCCCAATTTTTTACATTTACGCTAGTGGAAAAAACGCCTGAAAATTTAAAGGAACTAATTTTTAAAAATTTTAAGACTCGGCAGACGAAAAAATCCAGAAGTTATATCAAGCACTTTCAGTCATTTTTTCCAAAAAAAAGTCTTGCGCAATTTCTGAGAGCCTTTCTTTAAATTTAATCTGATTAATATTTACATTTTATTTTTAAAGGTTTCACGCACAATTAAGTAGTTGCTTTAAAAATCTGCTTGCTACAATTGAATTATTATACTTAAACAAAACGAAATAATTATAAAAAATGTCTAAAGTATTTTAAACTAATTTGCCCTGGAAAAAATAATAGAAACGAATTAAGAATGGAACTGCATTTTTCTTAATAGAATTATTTAATGGTTGAAATTGTTGCTAACGCTGGTCGACAAAATTACGTTTTTTCCGTTGCACAAACAAAACATAACTTCTTAAAGGATTAAGATTTTATTAAATTCGAAAAAATAAATGTCCAAGTTAAATTTTAGTGCTAATTTTCAAACCAAACTTCAATTTTAACTGTTTGCTCAAATTTTCAAAAAATACCCGTTTTCAGCATTATTTTTATATTTTTTAATAATAGAATTTTTTTGATATAATAGAATTGTTTAAACAATAGCTTCGTTACGAGAACAAAACGTGATTTTAAACCGTTTTGCCTTTTTCTGTTTAAACCCGTTTTAGTATGAATGGTTTAGCGTTTTTTTACGGTTTTTGTAAGACAGTTAATCTAGTAAAAATCTAGCAAGATTTTTCGAATATTATATTATAATATACATTTTTCAAATGAATATTGAAGAAAAGGCTTATAGATTTGGAAAACAGTCACTGATTTTATTGCAAAAAGGCTACGTCATGAATTAAGATAACCTCAAAAAACCTAATATAAGTGTTTTTTTTAGAACTTTTAAAAGTAAAACCATCAAAACCCATTGGGAAAGTGCAAATTTGATTGCCAGTAAGAAAACCTTGTCGACCAGTGTAATCCTTTAATAACATGGTCATTGCACATTTATTTTAAATAGTATAATTGCATCTTTCAATATATAGAACTAACCACCTTAACACCTGTCTTGAAAAGTGTGGAATACCATCAATTAGTTTTATTTTTAACCTTAAGCGATCTCTTTGTCTATGGCCCTGCAATTTCTTTTAAAGTTCAATCCAGACATATTCCATTATTTTAAAATCAAATGATTGTGTTATGGAAATTATATTCTTCCAACAACTTTTATGAATGCTTCGGTTCAATATCTTGCGTGAATCCTCAATAATGTCCTCTTCGGCAAAAGGCATCATTTCGATGCATAAAGTTCGAATTTAGAACACAGCACATGTTTTTCATTTAATTCAAAAAATTGACCTAGCTTCAAATAGTGAAAAAACTAGCAAAAACTGAAAGTTCTTCCACCAAAATCCTTAACTATCATCTTCGTGTAGTTCTTTGATCGTCTGACAGGATTTTTTCCATCATATTTAAACAAATTTTTCTTTGGGCAAGACTTCATTTTCAGTCAACTGCTTTCTTTAAATGTACATTTTGACCAAGTAATAAGTTCAGCTTTCAGTTAATTGAACAATAATGATGAATAATGACTTGATAGTTAGGGAGATTTTTCTTGACTAACTTTCCAATAAAGTTGTCTTAATTCTTGGGCTTGAAGCTATTTAAGTAACATTTTTCGTACATCGGTAAAAGTTTAGGCAGGTATTAATTGTTTCGTTTTTCCTCTACTAAGTATACATAAAGGTACTTCCCTAGTAAAAAGGAGTGGTGCATTCCTCCTAAAAAAAATCCCCCCTTTAAAAATATAGATAGGTACTTTATCATTCACAGTTTTAAAGAAAAAATTATGACCAGAAACAAAAAACAAGTAAATACCTGTTCATTTCATTTATTTGAAAAAATTAATTAGAATCACATTGTGATTGCATGACTACATTTTTGCTATTGAATTTGTTTTTCGTTTTACCTTCAAGGTGAATACAACGTTTGTTTTGTAGTTATTAGGTCATTGTCGAAGCGAAAAAACATTCCTCAATTGCATGTACTGTTTCTGTGCATTTAACATAGGTACGAGTATGACTAGTTTTTTTTCGTTTAAACAATAACTTTTGCATCGAAATACCTACATACTTATATACATACAATCTGTATTTAAATGTAAACAAACAATACATTTTTTTGTGTTGCAAAATAAATAATGTACAATAATCCCATACCTACTTTACCTGTACCTAAAATTTGTGTCATTGAAAATAATAATTAAACAAAATAACTAATTTCCGATTAAAATCTTAACAAAAGATGAACAGTGCTTTGGAAATAAAAAAAATTAAGAATATTTTTAAATTGCTGTCTTAATGAAAAATGTAGTCCTTAAACTTAATGGCGCAAAATTTAAACAACCTATTGTTAAGTGTTTATCAATTTCCTAGTTAGCAATTTGCTAAAAATTTTGCAATTTACTAAGGGACTCCAAAAAAAAACCTTCTTTTCGTTTTGGTAACTAGGAAATTGCTAATTGCTTTTTATTAAAAAACGAGCATCCAAACATGTCTAAAAAGTGACAGTTCGTGAAAATAAACAAATCAAAGCGTGTTATTACACTCAGACTTTCTGTATGCTGCGTGTTTCTCATATTTTCTTTTGAACACACATCCCGTCAATCTCGCATTATTACACTTTTGTTTTTTTTTTATGTTTTTTGGTTGCGTGTTTTTGACAGTTCTCTTTCATTGTTTGTTCTCATCCACAAAGTCAAAGTGTGAAAATAATTAAAGAAAACTGCACTTTTTATACAAAACTCAATACGATAAGTGATAAATAATTTATTACGAGTAGATACTACAGCAATGATTATTGACATCATGAATACGGATAATAATTCCCAAGCAAAAGAAAAAAGGGAATTGGATTAAAATCTGGAGAGAATCCTTCACTTTCTTGACAAAAGAACGAAAATCAAATGATAAACCATCGTTTTTAAATTATATAACGATGAATAAAGCTAGACTCTCTCAATCATTCCCTCGTTTAAATTAATTCGGTTATAAGGTCTTTGCTCCACTTGAAATTGTCCGGTCGCATATTTCTTGTTTACTCAGAAACAGTAGAAACAATAATAAAGCAACCCCAAGAATCAAAGAAATGCAAAAAAGAGAAACGTCAAAAACCATCCAAGAATCCTGAACCCAGAACTCTACGGGTTGAGACTTTTTAAAGTATTTCTATTTCACCTACATTCTCTATCGCACTTATTTGCGTCTTTCTAAAAACGTCTGAGTGTAATAAGAATAACACACAAATACGCTTAAACGGGCCTATTATTTTCAATTCACAACTGTTAACTGGACCATTTCATCCACTGCTCTTATAAGAATAATTGTACAGATGTCATATGGATTTAGCAAATCGCTTTAAGCAGCCTTTTCGTGATTTTAGCTTTAGCAAATTGTTAAGAGATAGTAAGATGTTAAAATTTTTTAAAACAAGATAATTCATCGCTTAAGCTAAGTAAATTGTTTAAAATGGCTTTAATATTTTACTAAATCGTTTAAAATTTGGCGCCAATGTTGTTATTAGTTATGAGAAAGTTAAATCTAAGAAATTTTACAATGGACAACTGCTGCACGAGCCCCCAAATTCAACATCGCTAGACTAAAGGATCCCACGTCTCGTCAACAATTCAGGGACCACCTGTCTCACGAAATGAGAACAATTAGCAGCACAGTACATGGCGACATCTAACACCATTTGAATGCTGTGAAAAATGTTTTCATTTCAGGTGTGCTGACAGAAAAGTCGTCGGAAAGAAGGAAGCAACAACAGTTAAGGGCTCGGAGGGATCCCATGGACTTTGACATCCTTTTTAAAGCACTTAAATTACGCGGACGATGTTTGCTTACTCTCTCATAGGATCATGGATCTCTATCAAAAGACCACAAGTGTGGAGAGAGAAGCAGAAGTCGTGGGGCTGAAAATTGATTCCGGCAAAACAAAAATTATCATATTTCCTCGCAACCGGTGGTGAACAAAAATACATTGGAAGTATCGTCTCCATGGAAGGCGGAACTGAACAAGACGTCATCTGCCGCATCGGCAAAGCAAAAGCGGCGACCTCTATCAGCTTAAGAACAAAACTACGACTGTTTCGCACAAATGTCGAATCTGTGCTTCTTTATGGGTGCAGCACCTTGAAGGTTACTTCAGCCATTGCAAGAAAGCTGCACACCTTCGTGAATAGATGTCTTCGCAACATCCTAAGGATTTTCTGGCCAAACCGAATATCCAATGAGTTCCTTCATAGAAGGACGGGCCAGGAACCTATAGAAGGCGTAAGTGACCATGGATTGGACATACGCTTCGAAAAGGTAACGACTCTTTTCCAATTTGATCATTAAGTTAAGCCTTAAATTGAATGCAAAAACATGATGAAATGTCGTTTTGACATAAGGAGACTTGACTTGATAGTCAGGGAGATTTTTCTTGACTAACTTTTCAGTCAACTTTCCAATAAAGTTGCCTTAATTGGAAGGCAATTATTTGGCAGATATCAGAAACTTGCCTTATGTTCAAGTCCTTTATGTCGCCTGAACCTGCCCTACAACTTAGATTCGATTGTTTTGGGAATGTCGATATTTTGTATACTTATCTGATTGTTAAACCTCATATCACTGCTCATGAGGCTTGTACAATTTGCACTTAGAATATTTTAAGAACTTTTTGCAAATATTTTAATTTTTAAATATTTCCAGGCCAAATGAAAAAAAAGCAACAAAGATAAAACTTACAAAATTAAAATGTCGGGAACAAAAACAGATATTGAAATCAAACTTATTTTAAAATAAAATAAAATGCAACATTATTTCTGCTAGCTTTTAGTTAGATAATAGAATAGAAAACTTTTTTTTACAAAACTTAAAAACCAACAAAACTGATAAGAAATGATTTTCGACTCAAGTATTATGAAAACAAAGAAAGATATTGAATTAAATTTTTTTATCGCACACAAAATATTATTATTAATATTTTGTAAACATTTACAAAAATCGACAGACAGGTCACAGTTCGGAAGTTATCAGTGTGGGTCACATCCCAGGCTCCTTATTGATGATAGATAATATTTAATTATCTTTTCATATATGTACAATCATTTATCAAAGAAATTTAAGTCAAATATACTTTCTTGATGCAAAAAGCTGTGTTTGTCTAAATGTTTGTGCAGGAATTGTCGATATCGTCGATATGCTACTTGTTTCTATATAATTTTTAATGGCATTGACCTTTAAACCTACGCGACGCACAACGCACGATTTGTATGTTATTAAGATTTAAAACAAATTTTAAGCTTTAAAATACGAATTCATAAACGTTGCTGGTACATTTATCTCAAAAGTAAAAATAATGAAAATAAAATGATTTTATAATGAAAAAAATGTAATATGTACATTTTTTTTTTCATTTCACAAAAATTTTCCACGTGTAATCAACGACATATTGATTAGAGAACGTTGACGTTGACTGAGCTTAGTGGAACCTACAATATGGCCTGTAATCTTAGTTGACGAGATGTTTATATTCAACTTACAAGTTGAGATATTTATGCTCGAATACGAGTGTAATTCATTATTGATTACAGCAAAGCATTTTGAAAAAGATCCATATTGTATACGATATATTTGAATTCTGAAATATCGTATCTAGCCGTATCCATAAAATTATTGTTAATCATCTCGTAAATCAAAAATCAAAAGTTAATTACTGGTCTACCTTAAATAAATCGCAGGTTTGATAGGTTTAACTATATTTTTTTTGTATTTTAATTTTATTGAATACCTATATGTGCATCATTTTATGGTTGATTGCATTTTTGATGAAAATTCACAGAATCAGATCGATTAAGTGAAAAAAGCGCAAGGTATCAATTTGTTGACAAGAGCGTGGTGATCTCCGATGATCTGAATGCAAATTTGCATACGTGATAAGAGATTAAATAAAATTAATGACTTTATTATTTTGAATTTTCATTTTCTGTTTGTTTAAAAAATGATACATTTTATTCTTAATCTCTATCTATAACACAACAAAAGTTGAAACAACAAACATCAATCTTATGAAACACTTAATTAGCTTTGCATTTTGCTTATGATTATTTTTTCTCAGAATTGTTCAAAACTGAATTATACTGATATATAATAGCAATCGAAATGTCAAAACATGGCAAAACAAAGGTTATCTTGGAGCCAAAAATAAATTGGTTTCTGTTTTGTAAAGCAGTAGCCAAGCCTACAATCTCAAAAGTAAATATTTTTTTTGCATATATGTGTACATAACAGAATTTTCTTTGTGTTTTTTCAAAGAAAATTTAAAATTAAAAACTCAACACACATTTCAATTTAGTAGATACATATTTCAATATAACTTTCTGATTTGAGATTATTGTTGTTTCGATCACACTCTTCTGCAAGTATTCATTTTCCCGAATTCTTAATGGAAATTTTTAGTAATATGATTTTATTTTTGATTTTTGAAAAATTATGGCCAAATAAATTAAATATTTTGCTATTGTTCCTTAATTTGTGATTAACTAGTAATATTGTTTATCAAGACTAGCCAAAAAAAATACAAACACTTAATTTAAACTTTTAAACGCAGTGCATTTCTGCAAAAAGATGTAAATTCCTTTTATTAATTCCCATAAGAAGTTATTGTAATCGGTCTGATTTGTCGAATTGAACATTTTGACATTTCTCGACGTTTCAAGAATCTAAATCAATTTTTTAGAGAGATCTCTGTGTGTGTCCGCATGTCATACGTTCGGGAACAACTTAACGCCGTCCATATCTTCAGAACCATCAGTAGATATTATAACGACTTCAAATACATTTTGATTTACAGATAATAACAAAGGACTTTCAAAAAAATTGTGTTGGTGTTTTTTCTACTATACGAATTTAATAAAAATAGTGAACATTTTGGTTGACCCCAAATATCTCAAAATTTTAATATTTCAAGAACACAAAATTGCGTTTACCTACTCCAGAATAATTGTATGCAGTGAAGAATAAAGTTTTTGACATCTGGTAACATTTTAAGAAAAATCGAAGTAACCGTTTTTTTACAAAACATACAAATCTAAAAATAACACTACTAAAAGTTGGCAAAAATAGATTTTTGACTCTAAAATCTTGGTAAAAATTAAATATACCCATGGCATGATGGTTAGTGCGCTCGACTGTCATGCGAGAGGTCTTGGGTTCGATCTCTGCCTATGCCTTCACGGGTACTGCCTCTTGCGAGGAATTGACAAATTCTCCAAGAGTAATTCTTGTCATGAAAACTGCTTTCTCAAATTAGCCGTTCATATTCGGCATACAAACTGTAGGTCCCCTCCATCCCTGCAATTACTCGCACACACAGGAATGGTTGAGAGTTGTAATTCACTAGGCCCTGGATCTCTACGGACTGTTGCGCTACCTAATTTATTTATTATTCTACAATAAAAATAGATGAGGTTAAATAATATGAAATTAAGGGAAATTTCTACAAAACAAAACCCTTATGCAATACTTATAAATAATCTAAATTGCACATACATAGGTCTAAGTTTTTTTTTTGTTCGTAAAATGTTCGAGGTGACAAATATTTTCGTTTCAGTTTTTTGAGTTATAAAAAAACTTTAATTTTTTAATTTCTATAGTAAAATAAACCACCACTCAGTTTTTTTGAAAGTCCTTTCTTTCTGTATTATTATCTGTTTAACAAAATGTCTTTTTTTAATTTAAAGTCGATATCTCTACTAGTTCTTGAGATATCGACGACGAAAAAAGCTTCCCGATCGTACCAACGTTCACACGCACACACAGACATCGCTCTAAAAATCAGTGATTTAGGAACCTTGCAACGTCGAGAAATGTAAAAAATTTCAATTAAACAAATCGGACCGATTACAATAACTTCCTATGGGAAGTAAATAAAAAAAACAGCAATATACATAAAGGCATCCCTTGAGGTACATCAGAATTGACATTAAATTGGCATGAAGTTACTTCTGAACATGACGCTGTACCTAATATCTTGAAGATATGAAGAAATCCACATAACGAAACGGTCGTTAATTTCATGACTTAGTTTGTCAATTGCCTTGCTAAGTTCTGCTAAGATGCAATCGACTTAAGTCTTTTGCATAAACAAAAAGTAGTTAATTGTAATAAATTTGTTATTGTAGATATGTTTTACAAAGCCATGTTGACTTTCACATATAAAAGATGAACAATTAGTGTGTAGTACCCGTGGCATGATGGTTAGTGCGTTGGACTGTCATGCGAGAGGTCTTGGGTTCGATCCCTGCCTGTGCCACCTTAATTTAAAAAAAAACGGGTACTGCCTCTTGCGAGGAATTGACAAATTCTCCAAGAGTAATGCTTGTCATGAAAAAGTGCTTTCTCAAATAAGCCGTTCGGATTCGGCATTAAACTGTAGGTCCCCTCCATCCCTGACAACAGTACTCGCACACAGGAATGGTTGAGAGTTGTAAGTCACTAGGCCCTGGTTCTCTACGGACTGTTGCGCCACCTAATTTATTATTATTTATTTTATAATTAGTGTATTATATCACAGACAAGGCATTCAAACAATTAAGGAATAGCAGACAATTTCGAAGATGTACACTTCGGTGGTGACAACCAGCGAAGAATGGGCACCTCGCCAGCTGTTACTGCCTCTGCGGTGTAGTGTAAACCATCTTAAAGAAACCAACCCGACTTCACTTAACTGTTGCATACAAAAACCATTTATCTATCAATCCCATCCACCAGACTACTATTCATTATCAAAAGTAAGCTTAAGCTTAAAAGGAATAATCATGTTCATATAAATCAAACAAATTTAAGCCTTTTTAAAAGTAATATACCTATATTATAATACCCTACGATAACTATTTTAGATACCCACTTCGTTTCAAAAATAGGGTTATATTTTTTACTCCTAATTTTTGCTTGAATATACAAAATTGAAACCGGAAAATATTGAAAACGAAAACTCTTTTCTAAAATATTATAAACACCTTCTCGCCATTGTCTAGGTGCTTTTATTAGATTAAATTGATCAAACATTTACAATTTATAGGTATCGTCTATTATTTAATACACCACAAAAATGTATATACATTGGTTAAAGTGATCAATAACACAATACAAATTAAAGCAACTTCTACAATTTTAAGAGTCGCAAACAGTTGTATAAACATAATTTAAATTAGAATCATATTGTTGATGGATAATAAAAATGATGCTCTTATTAGTTGGAAACGTTTTTTCCAGTAATGGGTACATACCCAAAACATGTGCCTTGAATCTTTATTTAGGCAAAGCTTATTGTGATAAATATCTTATTTTTTTTAATTTGTATAATTATGTTTTAATTATACCTTCTTATAGGTACATTTAAATCAATATATTTTATATTTCAATATGGAACAATCGTTCATTAAATTCCAGATTCGAATTTTGTTTGGTAAAATTTCATATCCACAGTTGCTAGAAGCAATGGCGGATCCAGAGAGGGGAAGTTTGAGTCGTAGGGCTCATGACCCCCCACCCTGGGAATTTTTTTTTTTTTAAATTTTCGTAGGAATATAGGATCAGCACAAATTCATCAACTTTTGACCAGTTTAGTTGTAGTAAAGATTTGTAAGTAATTTAAATTCAGATTCTTAAGACGAAACTTGAATAAGAGATCACCAATTTGATATTAAGGTGCCTTTACATTCCTGAAATTCGTCTTCAATTCCATCTTATTTTAAATAGTGTTTTTTTTTTTCTTTTAAAATTGATTTTTTATAAAATACAAAAACTTTAAAGATCTTTAAAAATTAAGAAAATGTACTTTTGAAGTGAATTAGCTGTGGATGCTCTAGAATTGAGATTTAAACACGAATTTCAAGAAATTCATAGAAAAGGTATATATTAAACTAATGGCTAGGTTAGGTTAGGTTAAAGTGGCTGTCCTTGATGGAATAGGAGACACTTAGGCCAGTTTAATGGCACATTTTGATACCACATGAATCTTGAAGCTTCCTCCTAAGTTCAATGAAACCAGTTTGAGTCTATAACGAAGCGTGAGAGGCTGATTATGCTAATATGATTTAGATCGTTTAGATTGTTATAGAAGAATTATCCTAGGTAATTCTTGCATTTTTGAGCTAGAGCAGGAAAGGTGAAGAATCGTTTCCTCCTCTTCCTCGTCCATACAGCTTCTGCAAAAGTCATTTGAGAATACGCCTAGCCGCGTGGCTTGCTTTCCTATTAGACAGTGTCCGGTTATGACACCTATTATGGAGCTTATATGCGATCTGCTTAGAGATAGCAAGCACCTTGATCGCTTTAAATCTAGTGTTGGCTAGATTTTTGTTGTGACCTGACACGTGGTGATGTTGTTCCACCTGGTGTTTGCCTTCTTTTTCTGCATAGCGTCCTACATTAGCAAGGACTATTGCTAAAACTAATGGCTAATTGAAAAACAATTAACAGTTCATATCTATTAATTTAATATAAAAGCTTGGAATCTCTCGAGAACTGTAGTGAAAAGTGCTTCTGCAACGTGTAGTTTGTAAGTGCCACACTAAAGTTTCTTCCCAACTATTATATAGGTACTTAAATGCACCTATTTCCCTAAATTGAAGAACCAAACATTTTTTTCTATACAATTTTTAAGTTTTGCTAACTTCTTTAAAATCAATATATTTTCAAAAGATTTACGCAATAGAGTAATTTTTTAGAATGTGTCTTCTAGCATCAGCTTCAATCTACGAGCAAGCAAACTGATAACGATAGTTATAATAGACTCCCGACAATTGTGTCCGAAAAAAATACGTCAAAAATACATCAAATTCCATTTTATTTTTCTACGAAAAAAGATCCCATTTTTCTAGCGAATTTTCTCATTTTCTGGGTTTTTGCATCTTTACTTTTGCAGAATTCTTCGCATTTATAGAAATGCCAACAAGAGTAGAATATATTATTTTTTGGAAAAAGCTACGTTTTAACACAATTTCTAACATTTTTGCTTAAAATGCAGCATAAACCTCTGAACTATTGTAATTAAGCATATACATATTTGCCATATTTAGACAACAATATTCTAAAATAATCTTATAGGTAATTTAAGTTTTCATTTTAGCCCTTTAAATGTGTAAATGTTACGTTACATTATGTTATTTAACATTAACATTACGTTACATTATGTTATTTAAATTTTGTCAGCCTCCTTTAGAGAACATTTTTTAACGATGCTCAAAAACTGGAAATGGATTTTTTAAAAAACTAAATTGAATTAAAATTCAGGCGTTTAGTCTTATTTTCATGGAATATCAATTTGTGCTTGCTTTTGCAGATAGTAATTTAAAAAATCCTTTTTCCTATTACCGTCCTGGCAAAAACTGTAAGTTCTTACAATAACATGTACATTCTCAAATGTGCTTTTTATTATGCCCAGCAGCAGGTAAACTTGCGTTATATCAGACTAGAAGATTGGCTCAGGTAAGAACGTCTCCCACGAAGTTTATATGGAAACATTTGGCATCAAAGATTATAAAAAACCCACTGAAAATGGTTATAAAACAAATCTTCAAACCCACAGTTTTATGACACGCGATTAGTAGTGGTGAAAATATGGAAATATAAAATTAACTTAACATACTTACATATGTACATTGTGTGTACATACACAATGTAGTACTTATGGTATATAAAATTTAATTTAACTTTTCTTCCATTCGACTTAAGTCAGCGACTATTTATTGAAATAAGGAGTATTTGAGCTAAGTTATCACTTTAGTAAGGACACTGACGAACAAAAAAAAAGGCCTATTATGAACTCCAAGTGTAACTCATTACAACCTCTGCTGTTTAAAAAAAATATCAGAACATCTCTTATGTAATAACGCTTCTTTGTAAAATGAGACTTAGCGACAATGGACAAAGTTTTAATACCTCATCAGGGTGTTTAGAATTCGCAAAAACAAACATTGAAACAAAAGTGGTTGTCTGTATGATTCAAGAATTTAAACCATAGCTGAATGTGTATATTTGTATAGGTATAAAAAAAAGAAGAAACTAAGCTTACATGTTGCGCGGTTTTTCGTTTACCCGTACGCCGCCGCCGTATTGTATTTGATGAAGGACTTTTTCTTCTCGTCGTTGATAAAATAATATATTAAAGTGTTAAATTCCTACTTCACAATTTTTTTTTTAATTATTGCCTAAAATTCTTTAATGAATAAAAACGAAAACAAAAAAAAGTTTATTGGAAAAACAACAAAATACCAAAGATAAAAGTATAACAATTAATTTAAGCAAGAAACACTCACTAAGAATCCGGTTTTGGACAAATTTGTATATCGAAACGCCCTGATGATATACAAAAATATTTCTATTGCGTTTCTTTTGTTGTTTTTATCAAAAATTGAATCACAAGATCAAAGCACATTCGAGTTTATAAAAAAAATTCAAAAGGTGTAGGCAATCTCTTGTTTCCCACTTTTTTTTCTTAATATAAATAAATAGATAAGGTACTTTTTATATTTATCAAGTGTTTTAATACCGATGAAAATTGGAGACAAAAAGTAAAGGGGGACCGTGTCCGCACCCAAACGAATTTACCTTAAAACTGAATGAAATCTGTGACAGGTGTCTTCTTTAGTTTTGTTGGATGAACACGATTCTTCAAAAACAACAACAAAAATGTGGTACTATACTTTAGCTGTAAATTCACCGATTGCGTTTTAACCCCATCGCCACAATTAAAGCAAAAAATCACGATCATCGGTCGGTCTTTGTAGTTAAGCTATGCTACGAAAAGCTCACAGTCAGAGCCGCCAGTCAGCAAGCTAGATCCAATATCTACAGCTTAGCTTACACCACGACCACACTCATAAGATTTGCGAGTTTTCAAGTCAGCATATTTGAGATAACAGCTTTTATTTTATCTAAACATTAGTTTACTTCTCTTGTGCCGTCGCGTCGTCTCACAACTCCAACTCACCTCATAGACACAGCTATCGTAATTTGATATCGTTTTACAGGGCTGCCATTGAGGAATTTAAGAAACCTATCATAAACCATTTAATATGGATATGCTTTTTAACTTGGCCATATGCATATCTGCAGGAACCTACTTATGAGTAACTGAAAGTGCGTTTACGATAAAAATGAAGCAATGTTTAAGAAATAAGTGTTAAGAGTAATGTGTTTGGATAATGAATAAGTCTCCATGATGAATTTAAAGAATCCATAAAGAATAATACAATTTTCGTACACGAGAAAGCGTTTATCCTAAATTGAAGATTTAACCGAAACAGTATACAATAGTGCATATCCATTCTCCATCAGCTTATTTCCCTAAAAAGACATATAATACTTACATTATTCCATATTTTCATATTGAAAATTAAAGAATTCACTATATTAAATTCATAAACTGGGGTGTCTTGAAAGTGTTAAATGTCTTCGTTTCAAGCAAGGTTTATTGTTGAGCCTATTAAACAATATTTAACACGAACTGACAAAATAATTGAAGGGATCATATAGTAAAATAAGGTGGCGTAACAGTCCGTTGAGAACTAGGGCCTAGTGTCTTACGACTCTCACCCATTCCTGTGTACGAGTAATGTTTTCAGGAACGTAGGGGACCTACAATTTTAAGCCGAATCCGAACGGCTAGTTCGAGAAAGCACTTTTCATGACAAGAGTTACTCTTGAAGGATTTGTCAACCCCCACGCACTAGCCATTACGCCAAGGGTCCTACAGGGATCATGTAGAATAACTGAAAAAATCGTCAAAATCAAGAAACCAGACTTTTTTTGTTTGTTATAGTTATATGTATATAGTTTTTCTACCCCCTTCAAAACCATTTGTATTCTGCAAGATGTAGTGTTATTGCAATTGTCTGGTAACTCTAGTCACTTACTGCAATTCACCTAAGCTATTGTTATCTCATAATAAAGGAAAACGTAGGCTTCGTCGGACGTTTACAAAAGAAAAAGCAATAATTTTAAACATTTATAACTTGAATTTATTTTGAAGTTATTATTTTTTCAAATAAATATTCTTGACGTGTTTGTCATACTATTTTTATTATTTATTTTCACACCTATTTTAAACTACATTTATATTTTTAAAACTTTGATATACATTTCACTTTATCAAATAAAAAAATATATTCGTAATCTTAAATTAAATTTTCATAGATTAGTTTAAATTGTATTTTATTTTTTCCAGAAAAAAATGGGTTAAAAATAAAAAAAAAACATTAAATTTAATAGCAAATTCTATAACCTAGTTGTGTGTTTAGTTTATTTATTATTTATAAATGAAATTAAAACAAATACTCTGCCTTAAGTCTTAAATTGAGAAGATAGGTTCCTACGTTTTAAATAAATTACAACTAATAAACGGTCATTTTTTTGAGTTCACAATTAATTATCTCAATTATTACAGTTTATTTGTTTTTTTTTTCTAGCTTTACAATATCTATACATACATATATTTATTTTATTCACATTTATTGGATTGAAAATTATATACAATATGATTTTTTAAATTTTTTATTCACGAGTATTGGATTGAAATTGATGCAAAATTTGATAACTTTTACCGATTTCAGTTTTTTTTAAAGGAAACTAGTCATCCCATGATTCCTCGACATCATCTCCAGCACTGGTGTTGGTAGCGGCAGTTATTGCAATAGGAGGTTGATCATGAATATCAATACCTCCTCCACTACCAGATTTGCACATATTAATATCACTCCCGCTATTTCCACCGCCACCACTACCGCCACCTCCACGACGATTTTGCTTGAACCTTCTATTCTGATTGCGCATATTTCCATTGTTCATCATTCCTCCTCCTTGACGGTTCTGATTTCTGTTACCACGGCTCATTTGTTGATTATTAAAATTTCCACCATTAGGTCCAAAATTGTTTGAAAACGGATTATTGGAACCACAATAGTTCGGATCTATCATACCTCCACCACCATTATTATCAGCAGGATTTCCAGCAAATGGATTGAATCCAACTCCACTGTTGCCTGGCGACATTCCCATGCCAATTCTAGGGTTTCGTCCATATGGTGGCATCATATTTCCAGGTCCACCATACATACCTTGTCCACCTCCACCACCACCCCCACCGCCCATCGGCCCTATCATATTATTAATATTTGGTGGCGGTCCACGGAGAAATTCCATTTGACTTTGCATTACCATTCTTTGTTGGACATTTAGGCTTGGATCATTCATCATCATCATAGAATTTACACCACCTCCATAATCCATGGCAGGATTAGGACCCATGTTCATTCCACTACCACTTACCATCATCATATTATTATCATCATTATCATTGTCGACATGCGCTACTTGTCCATTGTCGTCGATGTAAATGCCCAAACACGTGAGAATCTCTTGAAGATTTTGATTGTTAAGTATAAACTGAATGTCGAAAACTTTATTAGGAGACGGGTCTTGATGGTATCTTTTCAATTCAGTCGATACCAGTGCCAATTGTTGATTGACCATTATTTTGGCTTTTGAATTCAAATTCTTATACCAATCAGATTTTTGAAGTAACAACCGTATCTCGATATTTTGCTGCGGATTTCCAGCGGGCAGTTGATTAGCTTTAGATTGAAAAGAAACAGAGGTGGATGATGCTGAAGCAGATGCTGCTGCAGCAGCTGCACGTCGGGGATCGACACGAGGACCACGTGTTGCTGCGACAGTAGGCGCAGAAAGTCTTTCCCTTTCAGATCGTGTGGGTGATGACGACGATTCGACGCTGGATGGTGATGCAATTGTTTGACGACTTGGTCGTCCCAAAGCTGCCAATGCTTTAGAATTTGATAATTCGGGTAAACCGAGTATACGGCGAAGTCTTGGATCTGGGGTGTCTTCAGATTGAAAACTTTGGCGCAAGTCACTGTATTTTGGATCTGGAATATCAAGTTCATAGACCTGAAATTTAATAAAATAAAAAAAACATGAATCCAGATCAATAATATGAATCTATTTAAGTAGCGAGAACTGCCCTAGTTTTTTTTCTTTTTCAAAATACATTTGTTTTTGGGTTGTATTAATCTTTGAAATATTTTTTGTACCTTATAAGTTATTGGCGTAAGTGAAGACATTGATCCATCGATCTCTTTAGCTATTTGTATATTCTTTACTGGTTGAAATGGAAGTCTTAAATCTATATCACCTAGAAGAGTATAAATAAAATATTTATTAAGGGACTCATTCACAACAAAATATTTAAGCTTAAATTGATTCTTACTGTTTGAGCTATCGAGAAAACCCGCTAGTCTCATATCCTTATCAGCCTTTGTATTTCTCTTGCTATATTCTTGATCTTCTTGTAAACATTTTGGGTGCCAATCATAAATACTTGGACGTTCATAGATTGGTTGGAATTGTTCTAACTGATTACGGTGATGATGAGAAATAGATGATATTGGAGAATTCGAACGCGACCGTGAGCGTGATTGTGATCGCGAACGGTCACGATCACTATCATCGTCACTTCTAATATTTGACTTATATGAAAGTGTGGAACGGCTTTTCTTTTCTTTTGCAGAAGAGGATCTAAAAGAAGAAATCAATCTTGGGTCACGATATTCATCTTTCGGTTCTGTTGCATGATGATGATGCCTCGGATCACGATATTCTTCGCGTGTTGCTTCTCTTTGCCTTGGATCTCGATAATCTTCACGCGAATCTATATCTCGATGGCTTTGACTTTTAGCTTTGATTTTCATTCCGTAAAAACAGCCCTCATCATCATCTTCATCATCATTGTCGTTGTCATTATAGTGCTTTGAATAAGTTTTCGAATCAAATGATGTGTCATTTTTATCAGTTAAGTTTTCTTTTGAATTAAACGATTCAGGCATGGTAGCTGTGTATGGAGCTTTAAAGGTCTTCGGCAATTGATTAGGTGTTTGAATATGAGTTAGGAGACGTTGATCATTTGAATTGCCAATGCCACCATACCCATATGAAACTTTTGATTCATTGTCCGACTCGTCTTTCGTCTATGTTATGTTAAAGAGAATTAATGAAATATAATTACATACAATAATATGAATGCACAATAATTTCGTACCTCTGGGTCATGTGTCTGAGAGCTATCATCCAATCTGTCTAAATCTTGATCATCTATTACAAGCTGTTCTTCGTCTTTTTCATCATCCACTTTAAAAATAATTCATGGTTGTTATCTCATGTGGAAAAAGATAAAAGATACAAACTTACAAGTGTCGTTTTTATCGTATCCCAAATTTGAATCTCTTAAATATTGAGAATAGTCTATGCCACTGATATTACTTGATTCCCCATGTGTATCTGAAGTATTTGACCCTGATGAAGTTGGCTGGATAGGAGAACCTCTAGATTTTGATTGTGGAGGATCACGATTGGAGAGTCCTATGTCGGTAATAGATTTGTCGGAAGTAACAGTTGATGTTGTTATTGTGGTTGTTGTTAATGGTAAACAACTGGGAAGAAAACGCATATCAACATCTTGACTCGAAGGTCTACCAGAATTATTTTTTTTGTTCAATAAAATGTTCATAGCCATGAAAAAAAATAAGAAAAAAGAAAATAATGAAATGCTGCAAATTGTTTCTCAAGTTTCGACTTTCAAGCATTTTTCAACTTAACACAAAAACTACCATTGTAATGTTATGTTTATTATGTGTACTCACAACGATCCTGACGATGTGCTTAATAGTGTTGTGGTCGTATTTGCAAGATTAGCATTGCTCGCGGCTACATCTCCATGTATTCCCACACCACCCACACCAAGCCTTGCCATATTTCTAGCATTCAGCTGAATCTCACTAATTTCATTTATAGTTAGTCCGATGTTATTAAGCTGACTTAAAGTGAGCTGATTTATTTGCTCCAAATTGACAACTCCGAATTTTGAAAGTTTTTCAATTCGATCTGTTGATAGGATTCCAGTTAGATTTTTCAAATCTAAGTAGCTTGGTGCACTCGATGACGGTGGTTCTAAGTTTGTTTGTAGTTTTACAATTGCAGACGATGTAATAACTGGAGTAGTTGCCGCCGAATCGCACCACCGTGACTTACGTTGTTTTTCTGGTTTGTTTGGATTCAGTGTAGTGCATGTTGTGGAGCTTGAAGTTGTTCCTTGTGGATCGCTTGGATTAGGTGGTCCTTTGATAACCATGTCGAGCAGTGAAGGAATGGCTTCAGTTTGTTGCTGCTGTTGTTGATTCAATTGCTGTTGTTGTGCTTGTTCACTATTTCTAATTGCTGCTTGTGTGTTAACAACCGATTGGGTAGTAAGTGCATGAGGTGCCATTGTATTTTCAATGGCATGTTCTTGACAAATTTTGTCATGAGTGGTCATCATCAAATTAAGTGCATTCTCACGGCTTATCCTCCGAAAAGTTCCAAGAATCTCCTTGGGAGCAGTCTCAAGATGCTTAAGTAAAACATTGCGCAATTGATCAGATAAAGGCTTGCCATGTGAGAATTTGCATGCAGCCCGATAAACACACTCCATGCCAAGATAGTAATACTTGCAAGGGAAATCTGAGTGCATGTATGAGCACTTGTCCTTTTTAGCGCAACATTCCATTAAATAGAACTTGCATAATTCGAGTTTGCGTGGCTGTTGTGGATGTCGGTCTTGATATTTATCCTCCTATATATGAAAGCATTTAGAACAAAATTCTGATGTTTAAACAAATGTATACTTACTCCACCTGAATCATCATAGTTTCGACGATTTCTCTTCTCAGCACGTCGGTCATCATCTCGGCGACTGCGCTCCTTGCGCTTTGACCGCGAACTTGACGATCCACATACGCTGGAATCCTTTTTGCGTGATGAAGAGTACCGTTGATAGGTTGGAGCAGAATCATAACTATCGTATGAAGTATACGAATCATCTGAATCATAAACATCCTTTTTAGATGATGTACCAGGATCCATTGATGGAAGAGTTGGGAACATTCCAGCAGGTGATGGACTTCCACCACGAACGCAAAGCATTTCATCATCATCGAGCTCTTCCTCTATAGCTGCTGCCAAAGCTGCTACTTTTGTTGCCTCTGGTGTTGAGCTTCGATGTTTCTGTTAAGTTCAAAGGCTATTAAAATGAAAAAGGGTAATCTAAGACGTCAATTATTAAGCTAACCTTTTTTTCTTTTTCCTTTTCTCGGTCATCACGAAGCTTCCTTCGCTTTCTCCGCCGACTGCTTTTCGATAATGATGATTCTTTTTCACCTTTTTTCTCGGATTCTTCACGGGTTTCTAAGATTTTCGGCATTGGTGGCATTATACCATCTTTCTTCAAAGCAGCCGCTATGGCGCTTTCAATCGAACCGGCAAAATCATCTACTAAACAAAGAACAGACATTTACACTTATACAAAAGTTCTACTAAAACATTGTTGATTTTCATCGTAATTAAATTGAATTTAAATAAAATTTAAGCTTATTTTATTTATTAAAATATGTTTGTTTTTGTTTTATTCACAACTATACTTTTAATTATTATTCAATCATCAGGCTTTGGCCTTTGGAAATTTATACAGATTTACCGATTAACCCCGAAATAGTTTCGAAATCCCAAAAATTTAACCATATTTTCCAAATGCATTATAGTTGTGAATAACGAAAAGGAAGGAAAAATGAATAAATTACAATTTATTTATTGCAATTATTTTAATTTAAACTTTTAATCGTTACCTTCAACAACTTGATGTTTACTAGATTTGGACTTTGATTTCTTGCCTAAATCATTTATCATATCCATTACTATCATATTCTTAGCAGGCAATTGTTGCGACGATGATTTATTTGTAGCAATTGTCATCGGATTTGGTGGTGGCGCGGTTTCAATTGATTTCGAATCCATAACAACAATTGGTTCATCATTATCATCATCGTCATCAATTTCACCATCTTCTAAATCATCTTCGACATCTGTAATTGTTGTTGACTTAGGGGCAGTTGCATTTTCACAAATATTTACTTCTGATGCGTCCTCTTCAGTTATTATAATACTGTCTTTTTCCGATACTTTCGGTACTGCCTCAGCTACTGCATCAGCCACCGAAGGCGGTACAACTTGATTTTTTGACATTTCGTTTACTTTCTTACAGTAGTTTGCTTTTGATCAATGTACTTAAATTCTTAAATTATCTGTTCTCACTTTGTGTTTCAATTTGTTTAACTAGATTTTTTTTTAATTATGGATGTGGTTTCTGAAATCGAGAAAAATATAGTACATCGTAAATCAAATAGTAAGACTATGAGCTTAAATCAGTTTGTAATAAAAGGTATTTAAGTGCAAGTTACAAAATTATCTGTTCAATTTATCAAGGCAAGTTACAGATATAATTAAATCCATCAGTCAAAATTAAAATAGGATTAATCTGAAATATGATGAGCGCTTATAGCGATCAGTAAATTTAAACCATTAAAACAGAGTAGACTGAAAACAGTAATTCCTTTAATCAAGCTACCGGAACAACTAAACAAAATTCATACGCTAATTCATAAATTGAATTTGTTTGGATTTTGGTAGTCAGCTATTCAATACAAATTAATCTTATTGCATCAATCGTTTGTTAAAATAAAGCTCGAATTTAAAAAAAATCAAAAACAAAACATTTACTGAAGAATTTTATCTCTAGTTACAGCTGGCTCCCAATGAATTGATTTAAATTTAAAGGTGTTATGATCAATACAATAAAATGACTAGTAACATGTCAAGAATTAAATCTAGAAAATATATAAAAAGAAAGTAATATTGAGATCTAACCGAATTTTTTTTTTTAACTTCTGCCTGAAATGATAACAAATAAAGCTATCATTAAAAAAATAATGAGCTTTTGCGAAGAATTTTCGAATTATCTTCACTTTGCATATTTATCTGACTAATTTATGAATCTATGCAACCAACAAAATCGAAAACCGATAGTCCTCATTCCCTAGTCGTTTTGAAATTTATGAATGACTTTTACACACAAAATAAAGACAGTGTTGGAAAAAATAACATAAATGGTCTTCATCTGCAACTTTTACTGCAATCTTAAGTGTATTGAGAAGAGTATAAACAAATAAAATAAAAATTATCAACTCTTTTTACAGAAAAATACCATATATAATTGCTAAACTAAAACAAAAGAAAATAACTATAAAAAATCCCACGGTTTTGCGGTGGAACTAAAAATGGTTGTTTTTTTTAATAGTTATCATAGAATTAACCACCTTGACGCATGTATTTTAGGGATTTTTTTATTTTTAACCATAAGATGTCCTTTTTTTAGGCCCTGGAGCTACCTTTAAGTTCACCCAACATATATTGTATTATACTGAACAAAAAATAGCAAATAAAAATCCAAAAACTTTGATGGGATCTCCATTTTTGTATTGTATTGTGGAATTAATTTGATAGCTTCAGAAGCTGACAAAAACTATCCTAAAATCATAGTGCTTCCACACAAATATATAACCGTCTTCTGCGTCTTTGGAATTATATTTGGAGCTCCTTTATCGTCTGTTAAGACAAACAAAGATAATAAATATAATTCAAAATCATATCAGACGAACAAGGAACTAGACGCGAAGACAGTTAAGAATTTCGCTGGAAGCAGTATCATTTTAAGCTAATTTTTCCAGCTTCTGAAGCTTGGTCCACTTTTTGAATTAAATGGAAAATACGTGATGCCCAGTCTCTAAGCATGGAAATTATGCATTTTTATGAAAAGATGCGAAGAATGTTTTCTCCAAAATGTAATACGCTAAATGAAATGAATTATTTGATTTTAAAATAGTGGAATATCAGGGCCAAAACAAGGACATCTTTTGTTTAAAAATAAAAAATTTAATCGTATTCCACACCCTCCAAAACTTGTGTCAAGGTAGTCCATTCTGCCTTTTACCTAAAATAAATATGTAACAAACATGTATTCAAGGATAGAATTATAGACAACAAATAAAACCATTAAATGACTAGGTATTCAAAAAATAATAAAAATACTATTCTTAATTCGTTTGTTATTATTTGCAGGCCACAACCGTGGGAAATATTTCAACAATTTTATATTTTTATTTTTCTCAATGCTTGAAATAAATAAATATTTTTTTTTATTTTTGTGTACTCTTACGAATACACTCTAAATTGCAATAGAAGTTGTAGGCGTTTCTACAATATTTGTTCGATACTGTAATTACGTTTGCTTTTTACAATTGAAAGCAAATAGCAAAACGCACTAAGCAAAAAAAAAGAGATCTCGAGCGTCTAGATTTTTAAGTGGAACAAAGTCTCGCCTTGATCTTTTAATAAAATTAAATTAAACCAACGCTGGAGTGCCACTAGAAAACTTAATAAAAAATGTAATTATTTATTTAGATTAAATCGGTATACAAAATGAAGAAGGTGTTGAAAATGATTCATCCAACTTGTTTATAGTTTTTTTATAAATAAGAATATGAAAAGCGAATCAGTCCTATCACGAATTCCATCGTAATCGGAAACTTTTACGATTCCCGAAAAAAACTAACTATAACCAAATAGGTTCGTAGTGGGAAATCTCATACAATTTTGCATTACAAACGGATTTCGTGATGAGATCTTTCGGGATTCATAAAAGTTTCTGATTACGATGGAATTCGTGATACATCTAGATACTCTGCAAATGGATTAAAAAAAAACATTCGTTTTGTCCGCAATAAATAAATAAAACAACCCCTTTGGATAGATAAAGCCTTCCACAGTTTCATACTTAAGGAATAACACATTCTAAAACTAGTTAAATCATGCAAGAAAATACTTATACGGTAGGTTAGACACCTACAAGTTCTGAAACTAAAAAAAAATAGTTATTATTAGAAGAAAAAGTTAAACTATTTTTAAGGGTACTTATAAGTATGTTAAATCAAATCCACACAACCAACATTTTCTATTTGAAACATGCAAGTTGATGAATTCCTTTCGAATTGACGACTGTAACCTGTACTGGAAGCAATAAGATTGTACACCTATTCCTTCTAATGGAATTTCGATTAATGTAATAGGTACCAATTTTCAATTATAAAAAGAAGAATTTGGTCTGAAGGGTGCTACAGATAAACTTAGTTCATACATTAATGTTTGTTTTAAGTTGAGAATATTTTAGCAAAGTTGCAAGGCCCTACATATTACAATCCCTCCCTTTTCGCACTTAAGTATAAAATGGTATATACTATACATACTTTCATAAACAAAAAAATATTTACATTTTCTCAACACATATGTAATGTAACAAATACTATCAAATGAAGACTATATTAGATAGATTTCCTTTTTGTTTTTTGATTAAAATGGAAGATGTGAAGAACAATAAAAATAGCATGTACAACACAAAAACAATAACCAATATCACTTTCACTTGACAAAAATACGAACCACAGAATTCCTAATTAAACAATTAAACAAAAATAACACTTCTCTTCTCTAGAATCGCTAACAAAACAAATCAAAACAAAAACATATGCAAACAAGAAATTAATTCAATAGTATATAAGTCCTAGGTTTTGAATCACTGCACAGCAAAAGGAAAACAAAAATCTGAAAAAAAAACAAACATGGTAAATAAATAAGTAGAACATGACACCCTGAAAAAATTCAAAAATACCAGGCATCGAAAGTATGTAGCGTAGGGTTTTTGGAACGTATAAAAAATATATACATATATAGGTATTAGGTACATAGTTATTCAGAGGTAGAAATTTAATTTGATAATTTTTGTTTCAAGATTGAAGAATTAGTTTTAGTAGCAAACCTTTTTTCATTTTCTCCTAGATCACACTTTCTAACTTTAAAACATAAATTATTATCTGTATCTCCCATTGTTTCAGTTACTCCTTCTTGTTCGGATTTCATTTTCTGATACTGATTCTGCTGCTGCATCATAAAATTTCACGGCATATTGATATATATAAAAAAAGTGTACATATTATTCCCGATAAACATGTATTCATTCGTACGTATCGTGTTTATATACTTTTGTTGGGCTATTTTTTCGCAATCTGTTAATTTTTTCGAAATAGAATTTTATTTAATTATGAGTTTAAAAATTGTTCATATATTGATAATTGTCTGATTGGTTGAGAAAAAAGTTGACGTTATTGATCATACAATAATAATGAAGGAATAATAATAATGAAGGGACGGGCGGCAGATTGATATATTTAAAAAAATAAATATAAGATGTCCGTCCATTTAATGTCGCTGTCGCACGATAGATTCAAAATCAAATTGGCGTTCTCCGTCATCGTCTTCGAATTCAAGAGGGTTGACAGTAGAGTGTAAATTGCGCACACACTTAAACAGATAAAACTAGTAGTAGAACAGCAACAAAGTTAATCTTTTTCATACGTGGTTGTATATCGTACCTGTGCGCACGATTTTGGTAGGGGCAGGCGGGGAAACGAATCAGAAATCCATTGTGGTTTATGTAACACAAATACATAAACGGAAACACCCAACTTCGAAAATTTCCTTTACCTAACCGTTCGTGTATTATACACTTTCCCCTCCATGCAACTTTTGTGTTGATTTTCAATTTTTGAACAAAGATCGTATTAAAATTGAACTAATATATATAGATTAAGGAAAAATGAAAATTTCTAAGCGAAGGCGAAAGCACGAGATTGTGAATTAAATTAAAATTAAAAAAGGTACTACTTTGGTTTTAGTGTTGTAGCCATAAAATGGCTACTCCAAAAGATATTTTATATGTATATTAAAAACGCCCCCCTTTTTCACACCATCAGCTTTATAATTTTAGTTTTTTCCTAATTAAATGTTTCTTTACTTTTTTTAACTTTCCTAATTTGCCGCAATTTGTATTTCAAGAAAGACAAATAGAAATGGATTCATAGATTTTTAGCAAATTATTTCATGTCAATGTATGTATACTTTGAGCTTGCTGTCTATACGTTTGTTACAAGTATATAGCAAGTAAATAGTATGAATATATAGTAGGAATTATAATTAATAAATTCGTTTATATTTTTAACAGGCGGAAATAGTCAATTGTTATTTATTTTTTTTATTTTGTTTTTGCTTAACTTCATAGGTTTTGTTATGAATTGTTCAAAGACTTCTACTTGAATGAAACGATGATAAAATAACTGGGCTGTGGTCACCTCTACTAAAATAATGTTTAATGATTTTGAAGGACGTCGACGTGGCTGCTGGCTGATTTGCAGAATGTCAACTTTTGTTTATATGTAGGCTGAGAGATTGAGTTGAGTCAGAGATTTCGATGAACAATTTTCAACCTCATTTTGACTGGGAACGGCGTATAAGAAGGTCGGTAAGTTGTTCGAACGTGGTCGAAGCTCAACTAGATAATTGTTTTCTAAACAGAGGAAATTCAACGAAGCTAAATGTGATGGAATATGCTTATGCAGGAGAAATAAAACGCTCTGTTTTCGTTAAGTAATTGTCAGTGCTGCCAGAAATAAAAAAAAAAACAAAACAATAATATCGCATATATACATTGACATACTATACATGCACTGCTAGTGGTGTGAATTTGCCATACAAAATTTGAATAAAATGGTTCCACTTCAAATTAGTAGTCCAGTCAATAAATGACTCAAAATGAGGTGTAGAGTGCGTGAGCAGGTAACTAAGCGATTCCTTCAGAAACTTGTTCAGGGGGCTTTGGTTGTTAACATACCAAAAGTCCTGACTCCTAGGTGATGAGCGGGGGGGAGGAGGAGGGGGTAAAGGTACGAATTTTGGGTTTTTCGCTTATATCTCGAAAACGGTGCACCGGAGAGAAATATTTTTAGTGAATAAAATGGAGTTCTTAAAATTATCTACAACTTTTATATTATATGTTTTTTTCTAATTCCTAACCGTTTTCGAGCTATACCCTCGGAAAAAGTTGAAATTTACAAAAAAAATCAATTTACGTCAAATTATTCATAAACATTGCATCATATTGTCTAAACCTATTCATAAACGAAAAGTATGAATAGAAAAGAAGTTGTAGATTTTTAAATTCCCTTTTAGAATATATATACATATGCTGATTAATGTCCAACCCGCCTAAAGTTTCAGCTATTTTAAATCAATTTTCAGAAAATTAGTTTGAAAAGAAAAGGGTATACTTATACTGGGCCTTGTTAAAGCAAGTAAGGAACGGAAAGACAACAAGCATGAAAGCTTCGGTGATTTGTCATCCCTTTTAATTCACACAAGCTGTCGTAAAAATTACACCCGGACTGACACGATAAAAAAATATGTTAGGAAGGCATCCACATCCAAGGAAGAGACAGGGTGGTCTAAGCTCCGGTCTTCAGTTCCTAAATTCAATTTTAAGAGTAATAATTGTTTGTTCTGTGGGCTTTGCGCAAAAGAAGAAACAAAAACGCCTTTTGCGAAAAGGAAAATTGTGCATTCAGTTGAGACTTTAACTGTTCAAAATCGAATCAGGGAGGTGTGTTCTATGGGGAAGGATACCTTGGGCGATGAACGATCTTGTTTCTGAGGAAGCAGTATACCACAAAGACTGCTACATTAATTTTTTGAAGCCCACGAGTTTACAAACTCCAAAAATAGAGATCCCCAGAGACAACCATGTTACAAAGGCTATGGAGGAGATTTTAAGCTACTTGGAGGGAAGCAGTTATTGTCAGTTCTTCAAAGATGAAATACTGGGTATCATATCAGAGACCAAACCCCAATGGCGGACAATCAAGGCTGAATTGGAGAGGAAATATGGAGATCGGATACTGATCACTCCAGGTGTCAACAGATTTAGGGTGCCAGTGGTATGGAAGCGTGGTATGGAAACAGGGCTAAAAATGAAGAAGAAGAGAGGTTGAGAATTGTTGCTAAAGCTGTGGAAATTTGACGGCAAGATATTCAGAGTCAAGTGTACATTACAGACACATACCCTCCCAGCGACGAATTTTTGAAGAACCAGGTACAATGCCTCAATCCCTTACTTTTTTCCTCGAGGGTCTTTTATTGGCAAAGACAAAGAGAATAGAAGAAAAAAAGAGAAAATGTGCTGCATTGGGAAATGTCAGACCTAGAACCTTCGTATCATATCACCTCTATTGTGCAGCCTATTATTGCTCATATACAGAAAGTATGCTTCAAGACATTTAATTGATCTTCTTGCAAATTTGGGCTTCTATGTATCGTATCACGAAGCACAAAAGTTAGAAATGTCAGCAATAGACAGTGCGAAACCTGGTTTTATTGTAAAGAAAGGTGCTTTCAATCAATTTGTTTTCGACAACGTTGATTTTAACGTATGTATGTACTATAGATGGGCTCAATACTCTTCATGCTATGGGTGGAATCAGGTGCATTACTCCCTCGAATTCCCTTGAAAAAGGTGCAGACATACCAAGATTGAAGAATATGCCCTTATCACATGATGTTGGCAAACTTGGCATAATTCCGCTGAAAACATTTCAGAAGAGCGCTAGCCTGGAAAGTGTAGTGGTCAAACGCATTAACGTACCCGAAGAAGTGGTTCACCCTCAACCATTAGATGTTCTCTGGTTTGTTGCAAAAAAACTAAACATCCCGCTGCCAGAATGGAAAGGGTACATGGCAAATCTACCAGCACCAGAGGTTCTTCTGAAAACTATATTTTGCCCCTGCACCAAGGATTGTGTAATTGGAAAATGTGGCTGCCGAAAAGCGATGCTCATCTGTTCTGCAGCGTGCCTCCACTGTCAAGGGAAGTGCCTGAACAGTGTGCCTGTTGACGATGAGGACGTGATAAAATTTAATTTGCGAATGAAAATGGAGTTTATACATTTACATTTGGTATAATGGTAAGTATAATATAAAAAGTAATGATGATACCAAGTTACAATTACATTATAGGTATACGTTTAAGAAAGTGGTGCCATACACGTTGGGTATTGCCAGCTATTTTCAACACGCCCCCTCAATGTGGATGTCACTAACATTTGAAAAATAAATAGTTAATTTAAGTTCAAATTCATAGTAAAAACAATCGTTAGTTAAGTTTTAAGTTCAAAATTCATCTAAATTCAAATAATACAAAATTATTAAGTTAACTTGAAAATAATCTTTTATTTAAATTAAGATTCAAAAGCAAAATTATAGATCGTTAATTAAAATTCAAAAGTTGTACACATTTTTCATGTTTGGATTTTGCCAAATTCTTTGTCAAAATGTCGGCTATATTATCTTCTGACGGACAATATTTCAAAACAATTTCTTGATTTTTTATTACCTCTTTTATGTGATGATATCTTATATCAATATGTTTACTTCGCTTGTGAAGCACTGGATTGCTTGCTAATTTCTGCGCCCCCTGGTTGTCGATATTCAATGTTACTGCTTCGCCATTTGACCATCCCACCTCCATAAGAAGTCTTCGCATGTAAACTGATTCTTTTGCAGCATCCGAAGCCGCCATATATTCGGCTTCTGTACTACTTAACGCAACGGAGTGTTGTTTTCTCGACCCCCAACTTATCAGTGAGTTTCCAATGAAGAAAACAAATGCAGTGAATGACTTTCGATCGGAGTCATCGCCACTCCAGTCCGCATCAACGTAACCAGTTATAGAAGGTGTTTGGGATTTTCTATACACCAGTTGTTTCTCAAAAGTGCCGGATAGGTATCGAAAAATGTGTTTTATTGCCTGCAGATGTTCTATGTGGGGATCTGTGTTGCACTGCGCCATTTTTCCTACGGAATGTAATATATCAGGCCTTGATGTTATGGCAAGATACATTAAAACGCCAACCATAGATTGATATTGGTTCTTATCAACCCTCTGACATTCACCATCGCATTGCAGTTTATGTCCAGGATCCAAAGGAACCGAAACACTTTTGCAATTTTCCATTCCAAATCGCTGGAGTATATCTTTTATGTACTGCTTCTGACATATCTTGATGTCACCAGTGTCACCATCACGCTCCACTTCGATGCCCAGGTAATGATGAACTGCACCCTTGTCGTACAGATCAAATTCAGCACATAGATTCTTCTTCACATCAAAAACGCTCTTCAAATTCTTGCAGGCGATTAACAAATCGTCCACATAAACGACTATCATAATCAATTCATTTTGTCTTGACAGGTACAAGCAAGGATCGTTTTGGCTTTGTTGGAATCCCAAGTTTTTCAAAACACTATCGAGTTTGGTATTCCATTCTCTTCCGGCCTGTTTCAGACCGTAGAGTGCTCTGTTTAGCCGCAACACCTTCTCTGGATTTTTCTTGTCTACGAAGTACTCGGGCTGTCGCATGTAAATTTCTTCGCATAAATCGCTGTTCAAGTATGCGTTTCCAACATCGACTTGGTGTAGATGCATTTTCCACTCAACTGATAACGCTAATAACATTCTAATTGTTGAGTACCTGGCCACTGGGGAAAATGTCTCTTCGTAGTCGAAACCATATCGTTGACTGCAGCCCTTAGCCACCAACCGTGCCTTGTAACGCTCGACATTCCCTGCCTTGTCTCGTTTTAAGGAGAAAACCCATTAGCAATCTATGGCTTTTCGCTTTTCTGGCAGTTCAGCTATGCACCACGTATTGTTTTTTCTTAATGATGCCATTTCTGCATTCATTGCAGCAACCCACTTGTCACCATCTGCTGATAAAACCGCCTCATTAACAGTTCGTGGTACATCTACATTCATCAACAACTGCAATTTATTATACACCTTGCCGCATCTTACAACTCGTTTGTCGTCATCACCGCATTCCACAACAGCACCGTCAACATTCTCTGCAACATCTTCTTCAACATCGCTTTCACCATCAGCTGTATCATACCCGTCTTCATCATCGGCAGTACTTTCTGTAGGCTCTTTTGTCGCAGGATGTATCTCTACCTCTTTCACGTCAGCTTCATCAACGATATGAAAACAAATATAGTCATCTGGGGTCTTACTACTGATGTTTTTGTTAATGTTGTTGTTGTTGTTGCTGCCACCGCTAGCACCATTTCTGTCATTGCCGTCGAATCTCTTCTCATCGAAAATGACGTCTCGCCGCTCTACCACTTTCTTGGTACTTTTATCAAAAAGACGATATGCTTTCGAAACAGTAGAGTATCCGATTATGATATAAGTTTCACCTCTTGCCTCGAATTTATTGTCTTTTGGTTTTTTCATGCTCACAGCTTCACAACCGAACGTACGAAGATGTTTTACATTTGGTTTCTTGCCAAACCATACTTCAAAGGGAGTTTTATTTTCCAATATATTAGTTGGGCACCTGTTCCTGATGTAGGCCGCAGTCATCACAGCCTCTGCCCACAAACTCTTTTCAGCACCGGAGTGAACTAACATGGACCGTGCCATCTCAACCAGCGTTCTATTGGCACGCTCCGACACCCCAATCTGTTGTGGTGTGTAGACGACGGTGAGCTGTCTCTGAATTCCATTCTTTTGCAGAAATTCATTAAACTCATAATTCAGATTCCTTGCCGTTGTCTGTTCGAAGCGTTTTAATTTTGCAATCTGTTTGTCGTTCGACCATAAGTTTAAAGAGCTTGAATTTACTTAAAGCTTCACTTTTTGCTTTCATGAAGTACACATAGATCTTTCTAGACATATCGTCTATGAATGTAATGAAATACCTCTAGCCACTTAAAGATTCGACATCAAATGGTCCACAAACATCTGAATGGACGAGCTCTAGCAGTTTCTTTGATCGATGTTCTGACTCCTTAGGAAATGGCAATGAATGTATCTTACTAAGCATGCATGTTTTACACCCTACATCTTTATTGACAACTGAATTCAACCCTTTAACCATTCCCTTTACAGACAATTCTTGAAGAGACTTGTAATTAAGGTGACCAAATCTGTTGTGCCACAAATCACCTCTATTTTGCAAAGCGAAAACCTTTTGCTCAACACCCTCATTGTTTTGGAACCAAAATTGAAAGATCAATTGCAGCAAACAACACCCTATATATAAAACATAATTTTTTTTAAAACGACTTAATCACACAGTTAACATTTACATATTTACTCATTTTACATTCACTCAATTGTCATTTATAATTTGCACTCAAGAGTCTAACGCTAATTTCATTTTTTCATACAAGTCATTCGTGATTCAAAGCTTAAGCATCTAACATGTAAACCTTTTTTTCCTATTCCTTACCTAAAAACAAGTACAGTTGAACAATTACACAGTTACATTAAATTAAAATCAAACACCTTATTATACACATTTATACACTGATTAAATACACATTACCATTAATAAAACAATTTAACTTTTTAATAAAACCGAAAGACACTACCAATTCTTCCTACTTCCTGCTATTCCCTAACATAATGGTCCTTCGTCGTCAGATGCGTGAATCAGCGTGCACATAATTTCTTGAAGGGTTTCAGGAGGTCGTTACCAGGATCGAATATTGGACTGTGACTTGTATAAAAAACATTCAGGTGATATAATTACCTTTGATTTGTGAGTATCACCTATAAAGAAAAGTGTATTTAATCGAGCATAATATGAAAGGGTGCTTGATTCTCATTATGCATATATGTACATGTTAAAAATGATAGATTTTGCATTGTCCTATAATTGAAAAGAGATAACCGCGTCAAAAGAACAGTTAAACTTCTGATCACGTAATCACGGTACAAACGGTCTAACGGAACGAGTGAACAGTAATTCTTTTCTCTAAGCCAATCTTTAAATTTCTTTCTGAATTGCGTCTCATTATATAAGGAAATCTGTTAATATTTAACGAAAAATGAACAAAATTATCGCTAAACGTGGTAGGGCTAAAGGGTGCATTACGAATGCATCATCGTATATAGACACTATCGATACGACAACGACCCTTTCCACGTTAGAATTTCGCCTGAATAAACTCGAAGAATCGTGGCAAGAATTCGTTAGCTTACAAAACGATTTGTTAGACCATATAGGCGCGGAAGGGTACGTAGATCGCGAATCAGAGTATGCCGAATATGAGGAAAAATATTTTCGTACACACGTGGCTCTTGCAAACGCAATTTTTAAACTTAAGCAAGAACATACCGATAACAAGTTGACCCCTTCGCAAAGTACAGCTCAAGAAAACAATCGCGGGGCTCCTATAAACGCGGCTTCTGTATCTACTCAATACACACCACAGGATGTCCCTGAGGAACATACCGAATTTCCAATTCGACGTGCATACAATCCGATTCAGCTACCTAAAATCACAATTGAACCGTTTTCTGGTGATTATAAAGACTGGCCAACTTTCCGCGACATGTTCTTAGGAACCGTTGACTCAAATAATACTTTATCACCGGTTCAAAAGCTACATTTTCTGAAATCATTCCTTCGTGGACGCGCCGCGGATTTAATCAGTCATGTTAAATGTTCTGAAGCAAATTACGTTGAGACATGGGAAAGGTTGGAAAGACGCTATGACCAAAGACATTTAATCATTAAATCTTTCATTGATTCATTTATCTCACTTCCGAACTGTTCTAACGGAAATATCGAATCGCTGAATAAAATCGCGGACGGGGCGGAAGAAGTTGTAAGAGGTCTTAACGCACTTGATTGTAACAATAGGGACCCTTGGCTCATTTATATGTTGCATGAAAAGTTGGACTTTGAAACCAAAAAGGCATGGGCTGCAGAAACAGGTTCAAGGGATGATAACACGATACATGAGTTTTTGGAGTTTCTGCAAGTTCGATGTCGATGTTTAGAAACTTGCCAACCAACCACACGTCCCAGTCAAACTCGCAGTGTTAAGTCTTCTAAGTCAGTTTTATCGCATGTCGTTGAAAATCGTTCAGTATGTCTTAAATGTAAAAAGGATCATTTACTTTCACAATGCCCAGAGTTTAAAGCTTTGACAGTAGCTGCACGTCGTGAATTTACTAAAAATTCTTCTTTATGTTTTAATTGTTTGAGACAAGGGCATTCGTCTAGGAGATGTCGTTCTAACTCCCGTTGTAGTTTGTGTAATGCTAGGCATCATAATTTAGTACATTTGTCCGAAAATACACCTTCGAGGCCTTCAGATCAATCTGTTCCGAATTCTACTGAATCGAATCAGACTTCTGAACAACCTGTCATTGCCAATCATTCTATTGAGTCTTCACATCGTACCACAACTATTTTACCTACCGCTGTTGCTTGGGTTAAGGACAAATCTGGGAACTATCACAATGTTCGTATGCTTCTCGATTCGGGATCGCAAGCATCATTTGTAACCGAAGGAGCAGTTCGTCGTTTAGGGCTTCCTCGTAAACGGTCTTGCGTTCCAATAATTGGAATAGGTTCTGCCTCTGCAGGTCAGACAAACGGGCTTGTATCGCTTCATTTGTTCTCGCATTATAGCGCTGAATGTATCAACGTTGATTGTTTTGTGTTGCCAAAATTGACTTCAAACTTACCTGTCTTTTCAATGAATCATATTCCTCAAAATTTCATAGGCATTGAGCTGGCTGATCCAACCTACTATAAACCAGGCCCTATCGACATTTTAATAGGTGCTGATAAATTTTTTGATGTGATTAAGGGAGGATCAAAGCATATTTCGAATTCGAACTTGGTGTCGATTCCAACCATTTTTGGTTGTGTCATAGCTGGAGGAACACTGAAATTATCTGATGATAGCGTACAAGTTAATTCGTTTTGCACCAGGATAGACCACGAAAAGGTATTTGACCTGGAACGTTTTTGGAAAGTTGAGGAAATCTCAGTTGAAACTCCTTTGTCTGTGGAAGAACAATTGGCTGAAGATTTGTTCGTTAAGAACACAACTCGTCGTTTGGACGGTAGATACGAAGTTTTTCTACCCTTTAAGCCTTCAATGGCTCTCAATTTTGGTAACTCACTTGGAACTGCAATAAGTCGATTTTATTCGGTTGAGAAAAGGTTCCAAATTAATGATGATTTAAAATCACAGTACTGTGGATTTATCAATGAGTACTTAGCTCTAGGCCATATGGAAGAAATTCCACCTAACGAACTGAAAACAGATCAAAATGCGTATTATCTTCCACATCATGCTATTTTCAAAGATGATAGCACAACAACGAAAATTAGAATCGTCTTCGATGCATCCGCTAGGTCAAATAATTCAAATTCATTAAATGATTCTCTTCTCGTTGGACCCACCATACAGCGCGATCTTTTTTCGATTTGTCTTCGCTATCGGCTGCATCTATACGTTATATCCGGAGATATAGAGAAAATGTATAGGCAGATTTGGATTACAAAAGGCCACACAGATTTTCAACGGATTGTTTGGCGGAATAGTCCCACGGAACCGTTGAAACATTATCGCTTACTCACTGTAACCTACGGTACAGCCTCAGCTCCATTTTCCGCTGTTCGTGTTTTGAAGCAACTCGCCCTGGATTCCGCTACAACTCATCCTGTTGCATCGAAATCCTTGTTAAATGATTTTTATGTTGACGACGTTGTAACAGGAACTGATAATATCGATGATATATTTGCTCTGCAATCTGAATTGGTAGGTTTATTGGGCTCCGCAGGATTTAACCTTCGCAAATGGACAACCAACTGTCAACCTCTTCTGTTAAGGTTACCGGAAGATCAACGCGAGCTCTCTCCAGTGGATTTTGAAAACTCGACCTCTGTGAAAATTCTTGGTTTGCAGTGGTGCCCATCAAGAGATTGCTTCTCTTATAAAGTAAGGCTGAGTGATAGTACTGCCTGTACGAAACGTCGTATACTTTCGGACGCATCGCGTTTGTTTGATCCACTCGGTTTTTTAGCGCCTGTTATCGTTGGAGTTAAGATTATTTTCCAAGAGTTGTGGAGAAGAAAGTTGGCATGGGATGACGAGGTACCACAGGACTTGGCTCTTCAATGGACTACCATACGAGATGAACTTCCCACTCTTGAATCATTGTCTATTCCAAGGTTGATGGTAAAAAATAAATTGAATTGGGAGCTGCACGGCTTTTGCGATGCGTCATTGGATGCATACGCTGCGAGTGTTTACTGTCGAAGTATTTCGTCAGATGGTATGATTTTTGTAGAACTTGTAGCTGCCAAATCAAAGGTTGCTCCAATTAAGGTTTTATCTTTACCTCGGCTCGAGTTATGTGGGGCTGTATTACTGACTCGTCTAATAAACAAAATAAAGTTATCTTTGCAGGAACCTAATATTAAGACATTCGCGTGGACAGACTCTTCGATTGTGCTTCATTGGCTATCAGCACCTCCCAAGAAGTGGTCAGTGTTCATTGCCAACCGAACGTCAGAGATATTAAGCTCCATACACCTCAAACAATGGAACCATGTACGAACCACCTCAAATCCTGCAGACCTGGCAACCCGAGGAATATCCCCATCATCTCTGGCTTCAGCCAACCTATGGTGGAATGGACCTATCTGGCTGAGTAAGGAAGTAGATCAGTGGCCCGTATCTAACTTGAAGGAAAATATAAACAAGGAACACCTAGAAGAAAGAAAAGTATCTCTGACACAGGTATTCGTATCTAATATCTATCAATCTAACTTTGTAGAATCACTAATAAATAACGCATCGAATTGGTTTCGTTTGATCCGCGTTGTTGCCTATGCCATTCGTTTCATAGATAACTATCCATTAGAAAACGAAAAGGATCGTAATTTAAATCCCTTGTCAACCGAAGAATTAAACCACGTTAAAACTAAATTAATCAAGTGCGCGCAAATGACATTATTTCGCAAAGAAATTGAACTTTTAAAAGCAGGGAAGGATCTTCCTCCCAAAAATAGACTTCGTTCTTTAAGCCCATTTATTGACGGTTGCGGCGTACTTCGAGTCGGTGGTCGCTTAGAAAACTCGGAACTTTCATACGCGGAAAAACACCCCATTATATTGTCAAATTCACATCACATTTCGAAACTTATAGTGAATTTTCTTCATGAAAAACATTTGCATCCTGGCGTATCGCTCTTATTTGCATTAACTAAACAAAATTACTACATACTAGGATGTAGAAATCTCGCGCGTAAAATTGTACATGATTGCATTAGATGTTTCCGCGAACGTTTGACTACAACCCGGCAACTTATGGGAGATCTTCCGGTCGAGCGTATTCGGTACTCGAGGCCGTTTAGCAAGGTTGGATGTGACTACGCAGGTCCAATGACGGTGCGTTCAAATCGAGGAAGAAACCCCAAGTTTACGAAGTGCTACATAGCTCTGTTCGTGTGTTTTGTAACCAAAGCTATTCACATTGAGCTTGTGGGAGATTTGTCGTCAACTGCATTTTTACTCGCATTGGATCGGTTTGTCGCGCGTCGTGGTAAGCCTTATGAAATTTGGAGCGACAACGGCACAAATTTTCGTGGTGCTAAACGCCTGCTAGACGAAATGCATAAATTACTTTGGGACCAACATCACAATACTATCGTCGCTGATCATCTTGCTAACGACGGTATAAATTGGAAATTTATACCACCATCCGCACCTCATTTTGGAGGTTTGTGGGAGGCTGGTGTTAAATCAGTCAAACTGCATTTAAAACGGGTCATAGGTGAATCAAAACTCACTTATGAAGAGTTGTATACTCTATTAGCCAAAATAGAGTCATTACTTAACTCACGCCCTATGTGGGCAACAGCTGATTCCGATACAATAGCTCTTAGCCCTGCACATTTTTTGATAGGAGAACGCTATACAAGTGTTCCTCAACCATCTGTTCCTAATTCTATTATTCCTATGACAACTAACTGGTCTCTCTTACAGACAATGCTACAAGGTTTTTGGAGTCGCTGGCATCGGGAATATTTAACTTCACTGCAGCAGCGACCAAAATGGCAAATATCCATGCCTAATCTTCGAGTTGATGACGTTGTACTATTGAAGGAACCAAATTTACCACCATCCAAATGGGTCATCGGGAGAATAATAAAAACACACCCTGGAGAAGACGAAAAGATCAGAGTTGTGACCGTGAAAACCAAATTTGGAGAATACCTCAGACCAGTCGTGAAGGTGTCACCACTGCCTTTTTCTGAAAGACCTTAATCTTTCAGGGGGGGCTGTATGTTTTGGAACCAAAATTGAAAGACCAATTGCAGCAAACAACACCCTATATATAAAACATAATTTTTTTTAAAAACGACTTAATCACACAGTTAACATTTACATATTTACTCATTTTACATTCACTCAATTGTCATTTATAATTTGCACTCAAGAGTCTAACGCTAATTTCATTTTTTCATACAAGTCATTCGTGATTCAAAGCTTAAGCATCTAACATGTAAACCTTTTTTTCCTATTCCTTACCTAAAAACAAGTACAGTTGAACAATTACACAGTTACATTAAATTAAAATCAAACACCTTATTATACACATTTATACACTAATTAAATACACATTACCATTAATAAAACAATTTAACTTTTTAATAAAACCGAAAGACACTACCAATTCTTCCTACTTCCTGCTATTCCCTAACACTCATCAACAACAAACAAACCATCTTTCTTGTTGGCATGGAAAATCACAGAACCATTTCCACGACAAACCATAGCACGTTCTTTTTTGAATTGGACTGTAAGGCCTTTGTCAACCATTCTGCTCACAGAAAGAAAATTCGCCTGAAGCTCTGCGGAATATAGAACATTTTGAAACAACAAATCTACATTTTTATATCGGAAAGGTACATCACCTTTTCCCTCTGCAACAATTGATTTATTTCCTGCCAAACCAATCATTTCGTTGTGTTGTTGAAAATTTACAAACCGCTTCTTGTCGTTGCACATATGAGCTGTCGCACCGCTGTCTATATACCATGCATCGTTTCGTGGTCTTGTTTCTGCTGCCGCGATCATAGTCAATGCCTGTTGTATGCGTGTGAATGTTTTCTTTTCCTTCTCACAGTCGCTGGAACGATGACCAACCACACCACAGTTGAAGCATTTGCCGGTGAAGGATTTTTTGTTGTTTTGTTTCTTCTTCCCATGCGGTTTCTTGAATGTGCGTGCCACATATGCTTGTTCGTGTGCATCTCCTTGTTCGTTTTCTTTTCTTCTCTCTGCTTCTTTGAGAAGTTTTTGCTTGAGGAAACTGAATGTGGGCAATGAGTCTCGAGTTTCCATTGCAATTACAAAGTTCTCAAAATCTTTGGACAAACTGGACAACAACATAATAACAAGAAGCTCATCTTGCAGTTCTATACCAGACTCAGTCAACTTTTCAGTCACCTCAATGAACGAGTTCAAATGTTGAACCATATTCGCACCTTCAACCAAACGAAGACTAAGTAAACGGTTGTATAGGCACACTTTTTGTATGGGACCTTTTGGCGCAAAGGTTTCTACTAATTTTGTCCACGCTTCAAATGAAGACTTTGCGTTTTTTATATAGCCCAATTGAGCAGGCTTTACGCTCAATATTATATTTGCAAGAGCCTTCTGGTCATCGGAATCAAATTTTTCAATCTCAGCAGCATCTGTAATGGATTCCTTTTTAAGTTCACCATTTGCGATTCGCCACAGGCCACCATGCATCAGGACGCTCTTCATTTGTATGCGCCACACATCATAATTAGAATCATCTAACTTTTCTATTTGAAAATGATTCATCGTATAATATTTCTTTTTTCTTTACTTTAAATTCTCAAAAACTAATTTAATTTTTACGGAGAGCAAATCCTGGGCCCATAACCTGATAAAATTTTATTTGCGAATGAAAATGGAGTTTATACATTTACATTTGGTATAATGGTAGGTATAATATAAAAAGTAATGATGATACCAAGTTACAATTACATTATAGGTATACGTTTAAGAAAGTGGTGCCATACACGTTGGGTATTGCCAGCTATTTTCAACAGGACGATGAAGACGATGTAGAGCCCATTCAGCAAGAGCCACCCGCTACTGAGGAAGAAGATGCCATGGAAGAACAATCATTGCCTGGGCCCTCAAGTTCAAAGAGGATGAAAATTTGATTACTTTTAAAGTTGAGAGTAAAACATTAGGAATATATTGAGAACAATGGGGTTTACAATTATTATTGTATTGGTGTAACGAAACTATCGGTAGAATAAAGTGTGAAATTTGTCATCATCATTATTTTGTCTACTTTATTTAATAACTTGCTTATAAGTGGCCATATATGTTATAAGATGAACGAACAAAGGTTGTGGGTTAAGAATAATATGATATACAAACTAATTTTCTAAAAATTGCAAAATGCTATACAAGTTTTAAAATAGCTGTAACTTTAGGCGGGTTGGACATTAATCAGCATATGTATATATATTCTAAAAGGGAATTTAAAAATCTACAACTTCTTTTCTATTCATACTTTTCGTTTATGAATAGGTTTAGACAATATGATGCAATGTTTATGAATAATTTGACGTAAATTGATTTTTTTTGTAAATTTCAACTTTTTCCGAGGGTATAGCTCGAAAACGGTTAGGAATTAGAAAAAAACATATAATATAAAAGTTGTAGATAATTTTAAGAACTCCATTTTATTCACTACAAATATTTCTCTCCGATGCACCGTTTTCGAGATATAAGCGAAAAACCCAAAATTCGTACCTTTACCCCCTCCTCCTCCCCCCCGCTCATCACCTAGGAGTCAGGACTTTTGGTATGTTAACAACCTTAGCCCCCTGAACAAGTTTCTGAAGGAATCGCTTAGTTACCTGCTCACGCACTCTACACCTCATTCCTTGACTGGACTAGCCTTTTCAGGCACAGTGGCAAAAAAAGTTATGAAATATTTAGCGACATCTGTTTTTATTTAGTTGAGATAAGCTTTTTCTGACATAGAAAGTATTGACATCTAGCATAATTTGTTGAAGACAAACGATGCCATGTTTTTTGTTTATGTTATTGAAAAATTTTGACAGTTCGTGCAAAATGAAGCAGAAGCTGGCTGTGCGCTGTGAGTATTTTGTTTAATTTATGTATATTTTTCAAAATAAAACATTTTAAATTTCACAGTGAATACTTCAAATCGCCACACAACTTCTAACCACCTCTAATTACCGCAACGGAACTGCCGGGTATAGGTATGTATCTCTGCGAAACTCCCAGTCGAGGCTAATTAAACCGAAGACCTCGCCTCACTCAACAAAAGAGTATCTTTTACCTTAAAACATTTGTTTATCTTTTAGCCACAAAGCTATACATATGTATATACATATGCGCAGCTCAAACGTAAACGCAGAGGAGTTTACTTTAAACGCGTGCGCTCGCAATCGCGCTCCACTGCCATGCTGCTGCTGATTCTGCTGCTGTTGTTGCTGTTGCTGGTGCTGTTGCAGTGGGATGGCAATTGACCTCGTGAATAAAGTTTATGGATGGCTCACATCACAGCTTGAAATATGTGAAAATACCCTATTGAAAAACTTTAACTGTGGCCTTGAAATGGATTTGGTTGTATCCAAAAAATGCACTGAATGGCAGAAAATCTCATGCGCCAGTTTGATTGGCAAAATCAGTGCCACAAATTCTACCAGCCCAATTAAAATCTTAAATTTTGGATTAGCTCAGAACAATGCATTCAAATCAAAAAATAATAAAGAAAACTTAATTGAAGTTTCCAAATGCGTGTGCACTGACAATGAAGCAGATAAGAGCAAGAGATTGCAAAAAGGTGAATCGTTTACAACACAGGGAGGTAAACGACTTACACGAGTTCCCAAGACTTTTAAAGACCCAATATTGATAATGGGCACAGATGGCTGTGGAACTAAAATTAAAATATCCCAAGAAACAAAACTTAATTCAACAGTTGGTATTGATTTAGTGGCCACTGCCATGCTGCTGGTGCTGTTGCAGTGGGATGGCAATTGACAGCCGCCTCAGTGATTCGATGCGCCTGACCAAGGGACCGTTTGTCAATTCATTAGGAGCACTACTCTCGTGAATGACCCACTGAACTGGTGCTGGCGCCAACATCTCAGTCTCAGAGTAGATATGATGGTGGTGTTGCGAGGTACAGTGGTTTCGAATGATATTTTCAATATTCAAAACAATTTAAATTATTTCTAATGATAAAAACATATGTTGATAGATTCGTAAACGTGTAAATTTAATATGCATAATATGTGTGTGTGTATATTCTTGTTATTTTCTTAATCTATGATTTATTTTGTATCATAAATACCCCCTGTTTTGATCTTTGAATAAACTGTGCATTTTGATGTAAAGCTTTTCAGCTATTTTGATGTAAAACTTTTCATGTACATACTATGTATTTATTTAAGTCATTAGACGAACCACGAACGTCATCTGCGAATAGTATTCAATATAAGAACATAAAAACAATCAAAAGGCATTTTTTTGTATATGGTTACATTTTTTTGTTTCATCATTTAATTTCAAGTTTCCTTTTATATAAAAAATAAATATAATAGATACAAGTAACAAAACAAAAAAAACAAAAAATGGTTGCCTGTAAAGTCGGTTTTACGGGCGAAGATTTTACGTGACAACGTCTTTTTCTCGGTAGAATATTTATTGATATGAATATAATTAATTTTTTATTTATTTATTTATTAAAATATCAATATACAATTGAAAAAAAATTGCTATTAATATATAGGCTAAGAGCAAACAGCAGCAAAGGCTTTCGGCTCTAGTTTTAAAAAATAAGTTAAATAGAAATTTTAAGGTTATTGAATATATCTTTTAGTTTTGAAATATTGCTTTTCTTCGGTTCCTTAAGAAGTTCCAAAATGTTAAGGTAGTTGTTGTTGTGTTGTTGAGGTTGTCCTGATAAGAAACATGGACTAAGCAAATGGGTGATGGTTGTAGAGTTGTGACAGCTGGGGCAAGTGGGTGGGGCTTCTTTTTTGAGCAGGTGTTGGTGGGTGAAGTCGGTATGACCAAGGCGTAGTCGGATGAATGTTCTAAGGTCAGATTTGGGTACATCGGTTGGGAATTTAGGCTGAATTTTCTTGGGGTTGATTAAGCTGTAGTGGTGCTTGTAGTGTTCCCAGTCAAGCAATCTTTGATTGTGACATTCTTGATGAATGTATCGTTTTAGGTCAAGGCGACTAAAGGTGTTGAATGTGTAGGTTGGAGCTTTAAGTACAGCATTAGCTGCAGCATCTGCAAGTTCATTACCTACAATTCCTGCATGACCTGGAGTCCAGATGAGCTTCACTTTATTTTTGGCTTTTGAAAGTGTATCCCGGATTTTTGCTATAATGTCAGTGTCGTTTCTAGGATTGACTATTGACTGTAGTACTGACAAACTATCAGAGCAGATAGCCCATTTCCCCTTTCTTAACAGACTGTTCTTAACAGCTTCTATAATAGCTAGAGCTTCGGTTGTGTATATGGAGGCAATGTTAGGTAAAATCCCCTGCGTGATAAGGGAGCCATCTTGGGTTACAACTGCAAAACCAGTGCTTGAGTCCGTTTCAGAGCCATCTGTATACATAAAGTTCCAGCCTTTACTTTTAAGACCACTTTGGATTTCCATGAAACGTGCCTTGAAGACGGTGTTACAGGTGCTATTTTTTCGGAGTTCTTGTAGATCGAGAATGACAGATTCCTTTTGGAGAGACCATGGTGGTTGTGTTGCTGTGTATTTGGCTGTTTTGATTAAGGCTAAGTTGAGTTTATTCCTAGACTCAAGGGCGTGGTGTATTGCGGATGGTATCCTTTTAGTGCGTTTGTGCGAGATAACTTTGCAGACATCTCTGTCTACCACTGAGCCAGTTTGGAATAGGAACTTTACGTTAAGTTTTGCGATAGCTTCAAGGTACCGCTCTTCTATTGTTGGAAGTCCAGCTTCAGCGAGAATATTTTTGATTGGAGTGGTTGGATAAGCCCCAAGACTTTTCCTAGCAGCTTGGTGATATGTTGGTGCAATTATATTCTTTGTTGACTTTGGACAGGAGCCGTAAATAGGCAAAGCATAATCAATTTTACTTAAAACTAGCATTTTAGACAATTTGCAAAGTGAATTTACATGAGCATTACTTTTACTAGATGAAAGGTATTTTATAATATTTAGCCTTGCTGCTAATGCTTTCTTAAGATTGGTACAGTGAGGTTTCCAGTTATATCTATTGTTTATAAGAAGACCTAAGACATTTAGATTAGTAACTACTTCTATTCTAGTGTTGTTAATTATTAATTCTAGGTTTGTACAGTTTTGTTTTCTGCAGACATGAATGAGTTTACATTTTTCTAAGGAAAGACAAGGACCAGAGGTAAAAGACCAATGGCTGATTTCGTTAAGCAAAAGAGAAAGAACTGATTTTGTTTTGTCTAGGTCATTGTATTTACATAATATATATATACATCGTCTGCATAGATACAGTGATCTAGATCTTTGTGTTTAGAGATAAGGTTACTTATTTCGTTGAAAGCGATTGCAAAACAAATTACCGATAAAGGAGATACTTGTGGAATTCCATTATCTAGTGGCTTAGTTTTAGAAAACATATTTCGGATTTTAACGTAGCACTTTCTGTTCGTTAGAAAGGATTTGATATATTGAAAGATTCTAGGTCCGAGGCCCCAGTCTCTTAATGTGTTAAGAATAAGGTGAATGCCTATATGGTCAAAAGCCTTTTCAAAATCAAGGGCCAGAATTGTGATGTGGTTTCGAGCTGAGAGGGCGTTTGTTACTGCAAAATCGATGTGAAGTAGGGCATCTATGCACCCTCTTCTTGGTTTGAAAGCTACTTGGTTGGAACTTAATACTTTTTTAATTCTGTAAACCATAATAACCTGTTTGCAATTATTTTTTCCAGAACTTTTGATAAGCAAGGAAGTAAAGAAATTGGGCGGTAAGAATTAATAGAGTCGATTTCTTTTTTGGGCTTAAGGATGGGAATAATTGTAGCTGTTTTCCAGCTTTGAGGTATGATACCTTTGCTGAATATATTGTTATACAATGAAATGAGCCTTTGTTTAGCTGAATCAGGGAGATTATTTAACATAAGATAGGATATCCTATCCCGCCCTGGTGTTTTCCCTTGTAATCTGCTCAAGCAACTTTCGAGTTCAATGGTTGTGATATCAGTCTCAATGCGAAGAGCAGCTGCGTTGAATGGAGGTTGTGGAGTTACATTCAGACTTGCCGTTTTTTCCGAGTTAAAAGCGTGTGAGAAGTTGGAGTTGAGAGAATTTGTAGACCAAGTATGTGCAAACAAATTGCAGATTTCATTGGGGTTAGTTACCGGGCCTGCTGGTGACTTAATGGACAATATATTTTTGGGGGTGGAGTTGCCAGTGAGATTCCTAATACGTTGCCAAGCTGTGCTTGTGGATGTGTTGGGGTTAATTGTTCCCGTGAAATCATTAAAGCTTTTGAGTTTGCTACATTTTAGAGTTCTTCTAAAATAAGCATTTGCTTTTTTATAGGCTATGAGGTTAACTTGAGAAGGATTTTTCATGAAAGTCCGCCAAGTTTTAAACTTTTCAGTTCTTAGCCTCGAGAGGTCACGGTTCCACCAGGGCACAGTTCGATTAAAAGTTATTGGGGATGTTTGGGGAATGGAGTCGTTTGCCGCACTGTGGATGCTCTTGAGTAGAATGGCAGCTTCTTTGTTTATGCAATGGGTCGGAGGTAATTTAGAAATATTAAGTTCAAGTTTGTTTTTATATAAGTCCCAATTAGCGAAGTCTGTTTTGTATCTCGGAATGTGCTTTGCGGTATCTTGTTTTGGTGCCAGTCGCAGTGAAATAGTTATTGGAAAATGATCGCTATTATGCAAATCATTGGATATTTGCCAAGATATTTTTGGGAAGAGAATAGATGAGCAGCATGACACATCAACATGAGTAAGTGTGCTGTGGGTTGAGAGGTGAGTGGGGGAGCCATCATTAAGTATTGTTAAGTCAGATTTCGTAATGAATTCTTCAATTGTGTTGCCCCTTTTGTTATTTTTAGGAGAACCCCATTGCTGACTCCTGGAATTCAAATCACCTGTAAATATATATGGAGGGTCCACTTGACGAATAATGTTTTCAAGGTCCGATTGGGTAAAAATTTGCCCAGGTAGAATGTAAGCACATATAATTGTTATTCCCATACCTATGTCGGCTTGTATAGCTGTACATAGAATGTTTGAATGAATTTGTTTATGTACGTGGGGCTATTGTTTTTGATAAGTAAACCAATTCCCTGCACCGAAGATAGATTATAAGGATGATTGACGAAGTACCCGATGTAAGACCTAGGTTTTATAGGGTCTACATTGTATGCAAGGTGTGTTTCTTGAAGCGAAATAATATCGTATTTATGTTCTTTTATTAATAACTTAAGTTCATCATAATTGTTTATGAAACCATTGAGATTCCATTGTAAAATTTCGAGATAATTAAATGTTTTAGGATGTCTGTTGTTCTGGTGTTCAATTGAGTGTCGATGGTCACACTTGCGGAGGAGGCCGCAATTCCTACCACACACAGATGGTAGAATTGCGTGGTGGTGGAGTGGTTTCTGGAGTGGAGTGGTTTCTGGAGGTTGGATGGAGATTTGTGCGGGTGGATTTGTTTTCTTTTCGGCGGTTATAGTTGTGGGGGGAGAGAATGTGGGAAGAGATGAATTTTTAGTTTGTGGTGTATTGTTTTCTGTTGATTTTTTAATTCGCTCAGAGAAAGATAGAGAATTGGAAATATGCTCTTTATTTTGTGAGTTGTATGTGCGTCTTGCTTCAGCCATACTGCACTTGTTTTTAGTTTTGATGATCAAAATTTCTTTGTTTTGAATAAATTTAGGACAATCTTTTGAAGAAGCCGAGTGTTTGTCGAGACAATTTGCACACATTAATCTTGAACATGTTAAGGGCTCGTGTGGTGGAAGGCTGCAGTTGACGCAGACCTTGGATCTAGTGCACCTTTTAGTCGTATGTCCGAGTACTTGGCAATTGCGGCATCTCATTGGCGAAGGAATATATTCCTTTACCTTTGCCTTGTACCAGCCAATTTCCACTGTTAGGGGAATCTGATAGAGATCGAAGGTGAATACTACAAGACCGGTGGGTTCGATTTTATCATTAATTTTTTTGGTAAATTTGTATACTTCGGTTACCCCCTGGGATTTCATTTCTGAAACAATTTCGGATTCTTGTACATTCTTTAACCATGGTGCATATACAATACCCTTAGAGGAGTTAAGTTGTTTGTGAAGGGTTACTGTTATTGGGATTTGGTTAGCTAAGTAATTTGTTTTTATGAATTTATCAGCTATTTGTTGGTTTCTTGCTAGCAAAAGAACGCTACCGTCTTTTAATAATGATATATTATCATACTCTGTACTAATAGCGTCAATTGATTTTCTTAAGACGAAAATACTTACAGATGAAAGTGGCTTATCATCATTTTTCGCTGATATCACTACGAATTTAGGATTCATCACATTGCGCACAACGGGTAATTCTGGGTACTCAACCGGCGAGCTGCCACGTTTGTTTTTTTTTGCCCTGGGTTGTTCAGAAGACAAATCTGATAGAATGTCAAACTGATTCCCGGACTTGAGCCTAGGCCCCGGTGGGCCCATGTCGTTAATAGCCAATAAAAGGAAAAGGAATAGATTGACCACGGGGTTAAAGGAAAAAAAAGCAAGGTTGCGAGAGAAGTTGAGAGAAAGGGGACAGTAAACTGTCAGAAAGAAGTTTAGCGTCGAGCAAAAACACAGCGGGTAACAACGAGATGTGTACGCTACAAGAGCCAGACGTTGACTGGAATATAATTAAATTGCACAATAGGAACAAGGAATTGAATGAAAATAAGAATTGCACAAATTTTAACTATAGAAATATATTTTGTTTACTAAAACATTGTACATGTAAACTTAAACTTAACTAATTCCTATTTGAGTGATTTTGTTGAGGATAGGACGATGATAGGAGAAATATGAAATGAAAGGAAGTGTTTCTGCTGTAATGTGTCTTGCGAACACGTGTGAACTTGTATTATGACGCTTTCTTGTTTTTCCAACGCCAAGAACGTTCGAGAAAGACAAAGACAGAGACACAAGCATGCGCCGATTGAATGCGCCTAATTCTCTAGTGCTGCGCGCGCGGCAGACCGATCATAGTTGAGTGGGAGAGAGACGCAAGGCATTCGGCGGGCCTCTCTCTCGTTCGGTGACTCATCGTAACGTTACCGGGCGTTACACTTTTTCATAAGTGACTCCCAGCCGCAACCTAATTTAAGACGTTGTCACGTCAATAAATATAAACAAAAATAAATATATGTATACATACAAGTAACAAAACAAAATATGTTTTCTTATAATTTATAATTTTAGTTTAGCTCATCCTGATAGGCAACAGCTTCAACGTATTTGTATTTTTACAGCAGATAAACAAACTGTTTTTCAAAAGTGATTGCACCAGTTTTCCTTCGCTATCGGTTAGCGCTAGATCACGAATAACTCCCAACTTCTTTATTAACAAAATCGACTAAAGAAAAGCTTTAGCAGTTCTTAATTTTTTTCAGATCGAGCAAAATGAAACGCTTCTGATATAAGGTAATTTGCTAAGTAAGTATTCAATTGGAGAATTGGTGATATGGGCAATGATTTGGCTTCGAGAACTCTCAGAGCGAGGTTTGATTCAATTTGATTTAGATGCTATGAACAATTCAGTTTTCCACTGGGGACAGACGTGATCTTTGTTTTTTTTTTTATTTTTTTTTAATATCATTATTTTTTTTAATATCATTATTTTTATTATTCCTTTTTAAACATAAATATATCTTTATTTTTATTTATTTCATTTAACGCTCCTTTGTAAAATATGGATTGCTTCAATAAAAACTGCCAAGAGGGTTCCAATAATAATCCACTATTTGCTTGTTTCGGACCCTGTGGTAATCTTTACCATGCAAAATGCGTTGGTTCAACGAATGCATTTATCGAAAAAATAGCCAACTCGAAATTTGCTTACTGGTACTGTAACGACTGCCGTAAGCTTTCTGTATCCCAATTAGCTTTTAAAATGTCTTCTTTTAAGGCTGACATTTTAAAACTTTCTAAAGATTTTGAAGTGCTACTAAATTCATTTAATACTGCAGTTTGCAAATTAAATGCTTATTCTGCAACCAACATCATGGTTGATAGTTCTACATCGACTGATGATTTAGGTAAACCCAACATTCCTTCTACTTTCTCTTCTGCAAGTGATATTCTCGCGCAATCAGGTTCTGGTGTTAATAACGCAGAAAGTGTACCTGATAAACAAAAGAAAAAGTCTAAAAAAAGAGGCCGAGAAAACTCTGTGCTTGCTAGAAATTCTACCCCTCCCTCAAAACGAAATAATGTTAACATCACCCCAATACTTTCAGATCCCACCGGAACTCCTCATATAACTCCAATTCTTGACTTAAATTCAGCTTCCATTGGAGACTCTGTTACTGGAACAGTAATAAACAATTCTATCCCTATCAAAGCCGTGTTGAAACCAAAAATAATTTTAATATCTCGTCTAGATCCAGAAACAACGCCAGAAGATATAACATCTCACTTAGTTTCTACCAAGAGCATACCTTGTAGCTCATCCATTAGGTGTTCTAAGATCAATAAACCAAATAGCTTTGTTTCTTTTTTTAAATTAGTAACAAATCCCACGTTCTTCGATTCAATTTGCAATAGAAACATATGGCCCGAAGAGACTTTAGTCAAAGAATTTACACAAAATCAAAAACGAGGTGTTTCTTTGAAAACCAAGCCAAAAAACTCAACAGGCTTGCCCTCTTCTACCAAAACGTAAGAGGACTTCGTAGTAAGACTGCTGACATTTTTCTCAACTCCCAATCATTTCCACATGACGTATTCGTTTTGACAGAAACTTGGCTTAATTCAAGCTTTTTCGACACAGAACTTTTCAGCCAAGAGTTCGAAGTTTACAGAAATGATCGTCATGTTGGTAATGTAAAGGATTTAGGGGGAGGTGTTCTCATAGCGGTAAAAAATACACATTTCTCTTCTTCTGTATCTTTTCCATTTGAACTATCAATTGAACTGGTATGTGTAAAGATAATGGTACAGTCGAAGACTATTTTCATTTTAAACGTTTATATTCCTCCAAAAAGTTTGGAATCTGTTTATAGCGAACTCTCCTTAGCATTAGACTTTGTAATCAGTTTGTCCTGCGCTGACACCAATATTTTACTTCTAGGCGATTTTACTTTACCACACATTGACTGGATTCCATCGGAAGACGAATCTTGCCTTGAAGCCTCTCTCTCTTCTTCACAATTGGAACTATCTTTTCTGGATAAAATCCTTCTTACTGACTTACAGCAAACAAGCTGTATTAAAAACTCAAAAAATCGAATTCTCGATTTAGTCTTTTCTTCTGACGCTATTAGTACTCTTGTTCTAGAATCTAGATCAGGAATTACTAATATTGATAAATATCACCCCCCCTTGGACATTTTTCTTGACTTAAGTAATCACCTTAATGAACACAGTAATTCCTTTGATTGCTTATATAATTTTGACTTCAGAAGAGCTAATTTCCAGTTGTTGTCTGAAGATTTAACCATTTCTGGAATTGCTGATACTTTAGCATTTTCTAATATTGACGAAGCAGTTTCAATTTTTTATAAGATCCTTAATAATTGTTTAGAAAAAAATGTACCTTTTAAGAAATCAAGGAATACAAACTTTAGCCACCCTTGGTACACGAAAGAATTGCGCTTACTTCGTAACAAAAGAAATAAAGCATGGAAAACTTATCTCAAAACTCTGTCTCCAATCAACTTCTCTGTTTATGTTGAATTCTTTAATGAATTTAAGTCTCTTTCTAATTTTTTATACGCTAGTTATGTTACTGATATGGGCACCTCTTTGAAAGAGAATCCTAAAAAATTTTGGAAACTTGTAAACATAAAGAAAAAATCAGATGGCTTTCCAGTTAACTTCACTTACAATAACCTTTCGTTAGATAAAACTGTTGATATCTGTAACGCTTTCGCAACAAATTTCCGTGAGTCATTTGTTAATAGCCCTCAAGAAATTGATGAAGTATATTTTCATAATCTTCACTCCTTTTCGCAAACTAGCTGTAGTCACATCCCTGTGCTACAGAGTACGGTCCTTGATCTTTTATCCGCGTTGAATGATGACTGCTCACTGCTCAGCCGGTCCCGATGGTATTCCTCCAATTGTATTAAAAAAGTGTAGTAATGCTTTAGTTGAACCCCTTACGTTCTTATTCCAACTTTCTCTTAAAACAGGCAAATTTCCCAGTATATGGAAGAAGTCATTTCTTACACCAATTTTCAAGAAAGGTAACAAGGCGGATATAACAAACTACAGGCCTATTGCAAAGCTTTCTTGCATTCCTAAATTGTTTGAACAAGTTGTTTGTGAAAGTGTAGCATTTTTTAGTAAAAATCTCATTTGCGAACAGCAACATGGTTTTGTGAAAAAAAAATCAACCGTTACTAATCTCCTCACATTCTCAAACATATGTTCAAACGCTTTAGAACAAGGTTATGAAGTTGACTGCATATACACTGACTTCTCCAAAGCTTTTGACCAACTTAGCCACGGAATTATTTTATTTAAACTTAAAGCTCTTGGTTTTCCACCATTTTTCTTAGCTTGGATCAAATCATACCTTGAAAACAGTTCCTATGAGGTAAAATTTAGAAATTGTCACTCTGAACCTTTGTTGCTCAATCTGGTGTTCCCCAGGGAAGCCATCTTGGCCCTTTTCTATTCATCCTATCTATAAACGACGTATCGTCATGTCTACGCTCAAGTGATGTTCTTATTTTTGCTGATGACATGAAAATTTTTAAGATAATAAAGTCCACCCGAGATCGCATCCTTTTACAAGCTGACATTGATAGTTTTACATTTTGGTGTGGAAAAAATAGCCTTTCACTCAACCCTTTAAAATGTCAGACGATAACTTTTACTAAAAAACGAATCGTTAGTGTATTTAATTATTTTATATCAAAGCAAAAACTCGGTCGCGTCTCCACATTTAAAGATTTAGGTGTTCATTTCTGTTCCAACTTAGAATTTACACATCACATTAACTTTATTGTTAATAAAGCAAGTTCTATGCTTGGTTTTATAAAACGCTGGGCAAAGGAGTTCAATGATCCCTATGTTACTCTTTCTTTATACAATTGTCATGTTCGTCCTCATCTTGAATATGCTTCGCAGGTATGGAACCCCTATTACGAAATTCATAAGAAACGTATTGAATCAATTCAACATAATTTCATTCGCTTCGCCCTAAAGGGTCTTCCGTGGGAAGATCCTTATGATCTGCCTCCCTATGAACATCGTATTCAACTTCTTCAATTGCAAACTCTCCATCAAAGGCGTGTTAATAATTAATTTTTTTTCATCAACTCATTAATGGTGAAATTGATGCACCTTATTTGCTATCTTGTATACATTTAAATTACCGAGGCGGAACTCACCACCTGCGTACTTTTGACTTTATACATATTGACTTCCATAGAACTAACTATGGAAAGAATGAAGCTTTAAGTCGAATGAGCATTTTATATAACTTAAACTGTTCGTCGATAAATTTAAATTTAAATAAGGTGGGATTAAAATCATTGTTTAGAACCAGTGCTCCACTATCGTAAACGTCTTTATTTTATTTTTTTTGATGTTCTGTAATAATTCATGTTAAATGTTAATAATTATTATGTTTTGTATTTTGTGCGTGTGTTAGGCTATAATTGTATTATTTTCTTACTAACAACTAACACATGCACTTATGATGAGCCTCTGATCGTAGTGTGACGCTTGCTGTAAGCTGACTACTTTCTGAAAACTCTGAAGTGTAAAAAAAAAAAAAAAAGGTGAAATGAATTCATCGACTGCAGCCTGAAAAATAAATACTAAAATTTAATCACAAGTTAGAAATATTTAGTCAGAAAATGTGAATAATGCAGCTTATTATATTTTGACAAAAAAAGATCTAACTTGGCACTAACTACCAGCAACCCGAATCATTTTAATTCTTTTGGTCTATTACTTTTCACGGGGCAAATGATTTTTTATCGCAAAGTTGTTTGTAAATTTTGTTTCACCAAGGGCTAAGCTGTACAAATTTAACTTTCCTAAAAATGACAGTGATCTAGATTCCAAAACGCATGAATTTGCTTAATCAATGACGCCGACAAACACACTTGGAAATTTTATAAAATTCTGAACTATTAGTTCATAGCGTTTGTCGTCAATTGCCATATTTAGATCGAGGAAAAAGTACAAAAACAATGCACATTTATTCTCAAACAAAACGTCTGGTATTAGCATAATTCTAAGCATTGCTTGCACTGACCTTGGTGGATACAATCCATCGCCACCACTTTCCTGCCAGCTATCTCTTAATGCATTGCCTTGAATGAGTGTTCTAGAAACGAATCAATAAATAACAAATAACAGGTTTCTCATAGAAACCATGCAACGATTCGTATGGATACGGCACGAGATTCAAATCCACCTCACGATGTCTTTGCAAACGAGAACCTTCAGGCAGCAATCCAATATTGAGCAGCCACAAAAGTATTTCCTGGTCATCAGATGCCATGCGAATTGAATTGCCTTGAGATTCGAGTGTATTTAAAACTAAAATAAAATTACTTTCAAATCAAAGCACTTCGAATAATTTTTGTTCTTAAATTACCATCTGATGGGATATTTTCACCATACTGTAATGTTCGGCTTGGTCCGACAGTTAAAACTTATTCAAACTTCGTAAATAAAAACACAAATTCACTTTCTTCTAAATTACTCACAAAAATTCTTTATTCAACACTTTAAATTATTACTTTTTAAAACACAGTCTTTACTTTTCAAACACAGTCTTTTCTTTATAGCAATTCACAATCCATAATGAACCGCTTCGCTTCCAAGCGCCTATTTATATACCTCAAATCGGTTCGAGAATCTACGAGGTTGTTCTCGATGCTTAACGAAGTTCTCCACTTTATCACTAGATGCTTACCCCTTTCGAGGTTCTTGTATGCGCTGAATGAGTTCCCCTCTAAGCCACTAGATGTTTCTCGATGCTTAACGAAGTTCTCCACTTTATCACTAGATGCTTACCCCTTTCGAGGTTCTTGTATGCGCTGAATGAGTTCCCCTCTAAGCCACTAGATGTTTCTCGATGCTTAAGAAGCGAGTTCTCCTATTAGCCACTAGATGTTTCTCGATGCTTAAAGAAGCGAGTTCTCCTATTACTACCACTAGATGTTGCCCCTTATTATTGAAAGAGATAAAGACTGTATACACATTACATTGCCCCCTCCTTAGGATTGATCGTCCCGAACAAATCCATCGTTCTCATCACCACTGTAGCGATGTAACCGGTCGCGATGTACAACTTTAGGTTTTCCTCTGACTCCCTTTTGTATCCGGTACACGACATCGTTGATTTTTGTAATGACTGTATATGGACCTTCCCAGTCCCGTTGAAGTTTCGGTGACAATCCTTTTTGTCGATGGGGATTGTAAAGCCACACCCGATCTCCTGCTTGGAACTCTGTTGTTGTCGCTCGTATATCGTAGCGTGTCTTCATTCGGTCACTGAACATCTTTATTTTCAACCTGGTATTGTCGTGGATCTGAAGGAGTCTTTCTCTGAGGTCATCAATGTAGTCATCCTCGGCTTGCAGCTCCGACGTGGGACATCCAAATTTTATTTCGCTCGGTAGTCTGATGTTCCTTCCCATCAAAATCTCAGACGGTGTATGACCAGTTGAGCTATGTCTTGCACTTCGATACGCCATCAAAAACAGTGGAATGTGTCGATCCCAATCTCGCTGGTTGTCGTCCACCACTTTGCAAAGATGTTCCTTCAGGGTTCGGTTGAATCGTTCGACCATGCCATCAGATTGTGGATGAAGTGGTGTTGTTCTTGTCTTCTTGATGTCAAGAATCCCACAAACTTCCTGAAATATTTTTGATTCAAAATTCCTTCCCTGGTCAGAATGCAGTTCTAATGGAACGCCGAATCTGCTCACCCAGTTGAAGACAATTTGGTCTGTGACTGTTTTGGCTTCTTGGTTTGGTATGGCGTATGCTTCAGGCCACTTGCTGAAGTAATCCATGACGACCAGAATATAACGATTTCCATTATTTGTTTCCGGAAATGGACCCGCCACGTCTACTGCAATCCTTTCGAAGGGTGCTCCGACATTATACTGCTGCATTTGGCTGTGGTTCTTTTTGTTCGGGCCTTTGGTGGCAGCACAGGTATCACATTTTCTGCACCACTTCTCGACATCTTCCCTTGCATGTAGCCAGTAAAATCGTTGTCGAACCTTTTCTAGCGTCTTGTTCACTCCTAGATGGCCTCCCGAAACTCCACCATGCATCTCTCGCAGAACGTCCATAACCTTCGATCTCGGTAAGACTAGCTGCATGACATAAGACTTTCCATCTGCTGATTCCCATTTACGTCGAAGGACACCCTCTTGGACATGAAACGAGTCCCACTGTGCCCAATAGGCCTTTAGAGTCGGACTTCTATCGGAGATATCAGCCCATTCTGGTTTTTCCTGGTGTTCCTTCCAAGCGAGGATGGGTTCGATATCTGAGTCTTCTTGTTGAGCCTTCCTCAACTCGTCGTTGCTCCAGCCATAAATGGGATCGGCTCTGGTTCGTTGGACAATAACCACTTCTTTTTCTTCTTGTCGTCTGCAATGCTTACAGTCTTGCTTGCATGGTCTCCGAGACAGTGCATCTGCATTTGAGTGAAGCTTCCCCTTCCGATGTTGAATTTCGTAATCGTACGTCTGCAGCCTCTCAATCCACCTTGCCACTTGACCCTCTGGATTCTTGAAATTCAAAAGCCAGTTAAGTGCTCCATGGTCAGTTCGGAGAAGAAACTTCTGTCCATAGAGATACTTATGGAAGTGCTTTGTTGCCAAAATCAGTGCAAGAAGTTCTCTTCTGGTCACACAATAATTTCTTTCCGACTTCGAGAGTACCTTGCTGTAATAGGCAATCACCTTTTCTTCGCCATTATGCACCTGCGATAGTACAGCACCTATCCCGACGTTGCTGGCATCAGCATCAATTATGAACGGCTTTCCTGGAGTTGGGTAGGTCAGCACTGGTGCATTACACAAGCGTTGCTTGAGCTCTTGAAAGCTGCGCTCGCACTCACCTGACCATTTAAACTGCTTTCCCTTTTCCGTTAGCTGATGGAGACTCTTGGCAATTCCAGCAAAGTCCTTCACAAAGCGCCTATAGTAGGTGGCTAGACCCAGAAAGCTTCGGAGTTGATGTTTGTCCTGTGGTGTTGGCCAATTCTTCACGGTGTAAACCTTATCAGGATCCGTTTTTACTCCTTGGGATGAGATGATATGTCCCAGATATTTCACTTCGGTCTTGAAGAGTGAACACTTTTCTGGGTTAAGCTTGAGGTGGGCTTCTCGAAGTCTTTGAAACACGGCTCTCAGATTTGTACAGTGTTCGTCAAATGTTTTCCCGTATACTATGACGTCATCCAAATATACCAGGCAAGATTTCCATGTGAGTCCTTGCAGAACGCATTCCATTAGGCGCTCAAAAGTGGCTGGAGCATTGCAAAGTCCAAAAGGCATCACTTTGAACTGCCACAATCCGTTTCCTGTTGAGAATGCTGTCTTTTCTTTGTCTTCAGGATGGATTTCGACTTGCCAGTAACCACTTTTTAAGTCCAAAGTTGAGAACCATTGTGCTCCTTCCATTGCGTCCAGAGTATCACTGATCCTAGGCAGAGGGTAGCTATCCTTCTTGGTCACATCATTCAACCTTCGATAGTCCACGCAAAAGCGGGTTGATCCGTCTTTCTTCTTTACCAGGACCACTGGAGACGCCCAAGGGCTTTTAGAGTTTTCGATCAGACCTTCTTCCTTCATGGTGGTTATCAGTTCTTCAACCTCACCTTGTTTGGCTAGTGGAAGACGTCTTGCAGGTTGACGAATCGGCCTTGCATCCCCGGTATTGATTCGATGTTGCACCAGCTGCGTTCTGCCATATTTCCTTTTCGATGACGAAAAGATGTCTGCAAATTCTTCGAGGAGACCTTCTGCAGTTCTTCGTTGTTGGTGGCCAAGATTAGATGACTTGAGAATGTTCGTCTTTATGGAGTTCAGCTCTTCGGACTTCAAGGATTGCCTTGACTCTTCTTCGTTGATCCTTGTTATCGCTGATATAGGTTCGCATTGTCCGACAATCTCACCTTTTCTAAGTTTAACTTCATACGGCTTGATGTTCAGTATTCGTACCGGAACCATGTTCTTTAAAGGTCTCACAAGAGTCTTCCCAATGGTGACGTTTTGGGAGGACTTTACAGATGCTGGTTCGACCATGAGGTATCGATGGCTGCCAGGCTTACCCTTCAATTTCGTCCACACGAATACCTCTGAAGAAGCAGGCAAAGTGAGATCTTCTTTGATGACAGTTTTCACAGATGACGAGGTCTCATACGAGTTGGTCCCATAGATCATCGGAATCTCCATGTTTCGATATTTCAGGACTTGGTTCCCGATGTCCAATATCACTCCGTGATCTTTCATGAAATCGACGCCGACAATGCACTCATCGCATATATCTGCTACCAGGAACAGGTGAGAGAATTCCAACTCTGCCATTCGGATCTTAAGACGTACCTCACCATAAACTTTTGCGGCCTCTCCAGTTGCAGTCCTTAGACGATAACTGTTGGTGTTGTGAAGCCATGCCTTCTTAACGAGGTCTTGCCGTACGATGGACGCCGTGGCACCGGTGTCAATGGTAGCCACACATTTGTTGCCATTTATACTTGCTTCCACGGTCAGGCTCTTGTTGTCACGTTTCGTTTGAGAAACCTGGATGTTGTTTCTGGGGCCATCGATACCAGAAACCAGCTTCTGCCCCTCGAAGTTGGTTCTTATTCGTTTCCCGGGTGGGAAACAACTTCGGAAGCAACGTTGTTGGTGTTGCTTTGAACGGTTAAATTACTTCTATTTCCACAGTGTTGGCATGTGGTTCTTCTTCGTGGTAATCTGCACTGTCGCTGTAGATGCCCAGTCTTATTGCAGTTCCAGCATCGTGCTTGTCCGTCTCGCTGACTCCTTTCCACAGTAGCCTTCTGACAAGAACATTCTTGGACTTCTATTTCTCTTACGCGATGCACGTTTTGGGAAGCTTGTTCCGCAGCTTCCATCGTCAGAGCGAAAGCCAATGCTTCTGGTAGTGTTCGCTTTCCGGCAGTGCGGATAGCCCTTTGGAGATTTATATCGCCCACAGCTCTCACAAAGGCTTCAACAGCAAGTTGATTTATTATTTCGTTACCAGCTGTTGGATATGCCAGGTGAACCAATCGCTCGATATCTGCCTGAAGCTGCTGCAGAGTTTCACCTCTTTTCTGTGTCCTATTGTTAAGCTGAACTCGGAAGACTTCTGTCATGTGGCTATCCCCAAACCGCTGTTCGATTGCGTTTACCAGAACTGTGAAGTCGCCACTCTTCTCTGCTGGGATGGTTTGTAGCAGTTCAGCAGCAGATCCTCTTAAAGCAAGCGTAAGAGCAATGTATTTTTCGTGATCGTCCCAGACGTTTGTTAACGCTGCTGCTTCAAACTGTTTCTTGTAGATTGACCACGGAATATGCCCGTCAAAGCTTGGAGGATTCACTTCTCTCTTCCTTGAGCACTCACCAGAAGGTTCTCGAGCTTTCATCTTTCGCACTTTTTCCAGTTCATTTGTAATGGTTTCGATTCGTTCGTCCATTTTCTCGATACGTGCATTTTGTTTTTCGACGCGCTCGACGCGCTCGTCGAGAGTATTGATTTTTCCTTCAAAGACCACAAACCTGCCTTCTAAAAGGTTTCTCTGTTCGTCGAAACGCTCTAGAATATTCTGCTGTTCTTGCTTTTGGTCGCTTCTTTGGGCTTCTAGTTGTTTGAGAACATCATTCCTTTGGGCTTCTAGTTGTTTGAGAACATTCTGCTGTTCTTGCTTTTGGTCACTTCTTTGAGCTTCTAGTTGTTTGAGAACATCATTCCTTTGGGCTTCTAGTTGTTTGAGAACATTCTGCTGTTCTTTCAGGACATTCTTTTCATTCTCTTCAAATTTGGCTAACAGAAGTGACATCATGTTAGATAAGGCAACATTTGTATTTACCTCTTCCACTTTTGCTTCTAATTCGAAAGCAAACGTATCTGGGTCTTCATTTTGCTGCTCTAGATATTCCTGCAGCCGTTTAACAAGTTCGGTTTTTACGCCTGTCCCACTTAAGCCACGTTTGCTTAGTTCGGCCTTTAGCTCAGGGACAGTTAAGTCTTTTAAAACTTTACTCATTTTTATTTATTTTTTTTTTTTAACTTCACTACTTTACACAAAATAGTTCAATCACTGTTTTTATTCTCAATAAGTTTTAATCCCACTTCTGACACCAATGTAATGTTCGGCTTGGTCCGACAGTTAAAACTTATTCAAACTTCGTAAATAAAAACACAAATTCACTTTCTTCTAAATTACTCACAAAAATTCTTTATTCAACACTTTAAATTATTACTTTTTAAAACACAGTCTTTACTTTTCAAACACAGTCTTTTCTTTATAGCAATTCACAATCCATAATGAACCGCTTCGCTTCCAAGCGCCTATTTATATACCTCAAATCGGTTCGAGAATCTACGAGGTTGTTCTCGATGCTTAACGAAGTTCTCCACTTTATCACTAGATGCTTACCCCTTTCGAGGTTCTTGTATGCGCTGAATGAGTTCCCCTCTAAGCCACTAGATGTTTCTCGATGCTTAACGAAGTTCTCCACTTTATCACTAGATGCTTACCCCTTTCGAGGTTCTTGTATGCGCTGAATGAGTTCCCCTCTAAGCCACTAGATGTTTCTCGATGCTTAAGAAGCGAGTTCTCCTATTAGCCACTAGATGTTTCTCGATGCTTAAAGAAGCGAGTTCTCCTATTACTACCACTAGATGTTGCCCCTTATTATTGAAAGAGATAAAGACTGTATACACATTACAATACTTTGAAGTTATATCACTCGAAAGATCAGCTTATGTTCGATGTTGTTTGGAGATATAACAAAGCTCTTGTTTCTCACTCTGATCAAGTGTATATCCAGAGTGATCGAACAGTACTTTGCTCAATTTGTTACAGCGTTCTTTGATACTTGATGCTCTTGACCACAGCCAGTCAGTCAAGGTGGACAGCGATAGGCCTTCATTTAGAGACATCCCTTGGTGACTACCGTCTGACCAATTTTTTGCACATTCTTTCAGTTGTACATTGCAGTTATTTTCTATCGCGACTGATAGTAAAGTTTCTCTATTTGCTTTCTGTTAGAATAAAAATGTGAAAGATGCATATTTGAATAGGACAGATTATAAGTTTACTTACCACTGAGAATCTAGCTTTATAATTAAGCCCACAAAACTGCAGCAGCAAACGCGAATTCAAAACTTCCATACAAATTGGATTAGGATCTAACAATGCCAATCACAACACAAAATACACAAACATGTGAGAAAAAAAGTAAGAAGCTCCAATGTCAAGTGTCATAAATGTTACACAATTTTTCCGCATAGTCCTCTTTGCGCTAGTGTTTTGTCCGTTAAAAGTGGAACCATCGTGAAGTTGGCTACTAGCAGTTCATGCAAGTGTAGCTTATCATATTATTCAAAAAAATCTTTCAATTTTCAAGAATTTTAAATTTGCTGAACAACCTATTCTGATAATCAGCAGAAAATCTTAATAAATGCAGATTTAAAGATATCATTACATTTTTAGCATACATCCATCCCACTTTACTTTTCAACAAAATGATGGATGCTTCATTGTAATCGGAAAATTTTAAGAATTCTGAAAAACCGTTTTAAGAAATCCATTTGTAATATTTTTGTATATGAAAACCATAATACTCTCCTGGTGGAAGTCGAATATGGTGGCATCTAGATATATTTTGTGGAACGTCTAGTGGAGAAATCCGTTTGCATTCGAAACAGATGAAAATAGCTAAAGATTAAGGTGAATTAACGAAAGTCTTAGTGAATAGAAAAACACATTTGTTTCAAGGAATATTCATACAACAACGTACCTACAATATAAAGGGGATATGCTTTATTTGTATTTTGGTTTGGTTATATTTTTCGGTTACATACGCAGAAAGGTAGTCTTCCTTTACAAAGATGATAAGACAAAAGCAGGTGAATTGCGATTTCGTCTAGGAATTTTGTGTTGACTGATGAGATTTTATATTTATAAAGTAAATATGTAGGTATTTCATTCTTGTACAATAATAGGAAGCTAGGTTTTTTTCAAAGGGAGCATGATTTTATTTAATAAATAAAATTGTTGATTAATACCTAATGCAATTGAAAGGCTGGTTACAAAATTATTAAAAACTTATAATGAAATAAAATATTTTAATGGATTTTTAATTTTGTACACATTTAAAAATATTATAAACTTACCTATCACCGAATAATTCAAACAAATTTTAACTTGGACTTTTTTTAATGATAGTGAATTTTTTTTAAATGAGAGGAACTTTAAAACTGTTTTGTTTTATACATTAACAACAATGTTTGAGTATGAAAGTAAGTATTTATAACTTCCGATCAAAAAAGTGCTTCAAGGACAAATTTTGAGCCATTCTCTTGCTTGTAAGTTCTTATAATATTGTAATATTCGGCTTGGTCCGACAGTTAAAACTTATTCACACTTGTAAATAAAACACAATTTTACTTTATTTAAATTGTTTCAAACTTATTTATTGAACACTTTCATTTATTACTTTTCAAACACAGTCTTTACTTTCAATTATTACTTTTTAAACACAGTCTTTACTTTATCGCAGTTCAAAACCAATAAAGAACCGCTTCGCTTCCGAGCGCCTATTTATATACCTCAAATCGGTTCGAGAATCTACTAGGTTGTTCTCGATGCTTAACGAAGCAATTCTCCTCTTTATCACTAGATGCTTAACGAAGCTAGTTCTTCTCTTAGCCACTAGATGTTTCTCGATGCTTAACGAGGCGAGTTCTCCTATTAATCACTAGATGCTTAACGAAGCGAGTTCTCCTCTTAATCACTAGATGTTGCACTTATTCTACTATAACACGATATTAAAAGAGATAAAGAGTGTATACACATTACATTGCCCCCCCCCCCCCCCTTAGGATTGATCGTCCCGAACAAATCCAAATCCGGTCGCGATGTACAACTTTAGGTTTTCATCTGACTCCCTTTTGTATCCGGCACACGACATCGTTGATTTTTGTAATGACTGTATATGGACCTTCCCAGTCCCGTTGAAGTTTCGGTGACAAACCTTTTTGTCGATGGGGATTGTAAAGCCACACCCGATCTCCTGCTTGGAACTCTGTTGTTGTCGCTCGTATATCGTAGCGTGTCTTCATTCGGTCACTGAACATCTTTATTTTCAACCTGGTATTGTCGTGGATCTGAAGGAGTCTTTCTCTGAGGTCATCAATGTAGTCATCCTCGGCTTGCTGCTCTGACGTGGGACATCCAAATTTTATTTCGCTCGGCAGTCTGATGTAGTACCCGTGGCATGATGGTTAGTGCGTTGGACTGTCATGCGAGAGGTCTTGGATTCGATCCCTGCCGGTGCCACCTTAATTTAAAAAAAAAAAAAAACGGGTACTGCCTCTTGCGAGGAATTGACAAATTCTCCAAGAGTAATGCTTGTCATGAAAAAGTGCTTTCTCAAATTAGCCGTTCGGATTCGGCATTAAACTGTAGGTCCCCTCCATCCCTGACAACAGTACTCGCACACAGGAATGGTTGAGAGTTGTAAGTCACTAGGCCCTGGTTCTCTACGGACTGTTGCGCCACCTAATTTATTTTTATTTAGTCTGATGTTCCTTCCCATCAAAATTTCAGACGGTGTATGCCCAGTTGAGCTATGTCTGGCACTTCGATACGCCATCAAAAACAGTGGAATGTGTCTATCCCAATCTCGCTGGCTGTCGTCCACAACTTTGCAAAGATGTTCCTTCAGGGTTCGGTTGAATCGTTCGACCATGCCATCAGATTGTGGGTAAGGTGGTGTTGTTCTTGTCTTCTTGATGTCAAGAAGCCCACAAACTTCCTGAAATATGTTTGGTTCAAAATTCCTTCCCCGGTCAGAATGCAGTTCTAATGGATCGCCGAATCTGCTCACACAGTTGAAGACAATTTGGTCTGCGACTGTTTTGGCTTCTTGGTTTGGAATGGCGTATGCTTCAGGCCACTTGCTGAAGTAATCCATGACGACCAGAATATTACGATTTCCATTATTTGTTTCCGTAAATGGACCCGCTACGTCTGCTGCAATCCTTTCGAAGGGTGTCCGACATTATACTGCTGCATTTGGCTGTGGTTCTTTTTGTTCGGGCCTTTGGTGGCAGCACAGGTATCGCATTTTCGGCACCACTTCTCGACATCTTCCATTGAATGTAGCCAGTAAAATCGTTGTCGAACCTTTTCTAGCGTCTTGTTCACTCCTAGATGGCCTCCCGAAACTCCACCATGCATCTCTCGCAGAACATCCATAACCTTCGATCTCGGTAAGACTAGCTGCATTACATAAGACTTTCCATCTGCTGATTCCCATTTACGTCGAAGGACACCCTCTTGGACATGAATCGAGTCCCATTGTGCCCAATAGGCCTTCAGAGTCGGACTTCTATCGGAGATATCAGTCCATTCTGTTTTTTTTTCTGGTGTTCCTTCCATGCGAGGATGGGTTCGATATCTGAGTCTTCTTGTTGAGCCTTCCTCAACTCGTGGTTGCTCCAGCCATAAATGGGATCAGCTCTGGTTCGTTGGACAGTAACCACTTCTTTTTCTTCTTGTCTACTGCAATGCTTACAGTCTTGCTTACATGGTTTCCGAGACAGTGCATCTGCATTTGAGTGAAGCTTTCCCTTCCGATGTTGAATTTCATAATGGTACGTCTGCAGCCTCTCAATCCATCTCGCTACTTAACCCTCTGGTTTCTTGAAATTCAAAAGCCAGTTAAGTGCTCCATGGTCAGTTCGGAGAAGAAACTTCTGTCCATAGAGATACTTATGGAAGTGCTTTGTTGCCAAAATCAGTGCAAGAAGTTCTCTTCTGGTCACACAATAGTTTCTTTCCGACTTCGAGAGTATCTTGCTGTAATAGGCAATCACCTTTATGCACCTGCGAAAGTACAGCACCTATCCCGACATTGCTGGCATCAGCATCAATTATGAACGGTTTTCCTGGAGTTGGGTAGGTCAGCACTGGTGCATTACACAAGCGTTCCTTGAGCTCTTGAAAGCTGCGCTCGCACTCACCTGACCATTTAAACTGCTTTCCCTTTTCCGTTACCTGATGTAGACTCTTGACGATTCCAGCAAAGTCCTTCACAAAGCGCCTATAGTAGGTGGCTAGACCCAGAAAGCTTCGGAGTTGGTGTTTGTCCTGTGGTGTTGGCCAATTCTTCACGGTGCTAACCTTATCAGGATCCGTTTTAACCTCCTTGGGAGGAGATGATATGTTCCAGATATTTCACTTCGGTTTTGAAGAGTGAACACTTTTCTGGGTTAAGCTTGAGGTGGGCTTCTCGAAGTCTTTGAAACACGGCTGTCAGATTTGTACAGTGTTCGTCAAATGTTTTCCCGTATACTATGACATCATCCAAATAGACCAGGCAAGATTTCCATGTGAGTCCTTGCAGGACGCATTCCATTAGTCCAAAAGACATCACTTTGAACTGCCACAATCCGTTTCCTGTTGAGAATGCTGTCTTTTCTTTGTCTACATGGTGGTTTTCAGTTCTTCAACCTCACCTTGTTTGGCTAGTGGAAGGCGTCTTGCAGGTTGACGAATCGGCCTTGCATCCCCGGTATTGATTCGATGTTGCACCAGTTGCGTTCTGCCATATTTCCTTTTCGATGACGAAAAGATGTCTGCAAATTCTTCGAGGAGACCTTCTGCAGTTCTTCGTTGTTGGTGGCCAAGATTAGATGACTTGAGAATGTTCGTCTTTATGGAGTTCAGCTCTTCGGACTTCAAGGATTCCCTTGACTCTTCTTCGTTGATCCTTGTTATCGCTAATACAGATTTACATTGTCCAACAATCTCACCTTTTCCATAAAGACTTCATACGGCTTGATGTTCAGTATTTGTACGGGAACCATGTTCTTTACAGGTCTCACAAGAGTCTTCCCAATGGTGACGTTTTGAAAGGACTTTACAGATGCTGGTTCGACCATGAGGTATTGATGGCTGCCAGGCTTACCCTTCAATTTCGTCCACGAGAATACTTCTAAAGAAGCAGGCAAAGTGAGATCTTCTTTGGTGACGGTTTTCACAGATGACGAGGTCTCATACGAGTTAGTCCCATAGATCATCGGAATCTTGATGTTTCGATATTTCAGGACTTGGTTCCCGATGTCCAATATCACTCCGTGATCTTTCATGAAATCGACGCCGACAATGCACTCGTAGCATATATCTGCTACCAGGAACAGGTGAGAGAATTCCAACTCTGCCATCCGGATCTTAAGACGTACCTCACCATAAACTTTTGCGGCTTCTCCAGTTGCAGTCCTTAGACGATAGCTGTTGGTGTTGTGGAGCCATGCCTTCTTAACGAGGTCTTGCCGTATGATAGACGCCGTGGCACCGGTGTCAATGGTAGCGACATGTTTGTTGCCGTTTATACTTGCTTCCACGGTCAAGCTCTTGTTGTCACGTTTCCTTTGAGAAACCTGGATGTTGTTTCTGGGGCCATCGATACCAGAAACCAGCGTCTGCCCCTCGAAGTTGGTTCTTATTCGTTTCCCGGGTGGGAAACAACTTCGGAAGCAACGTTGTTGGTGTTGCTTTGACCGGTTGAATTACTTCTATTTCCACAGTGTTGGCATGCGGTTCCCCTTCGCGGTAATCTCCACTGTCACTGTAAATGCCCAGTCTTATTGCAGTTCCAGCATCATGCTGGTCCATCTCGCTGACTCCTTTCCACAGTAGCCTTCTGACAAGAACATTCTTGGACTTCTATTTCTCTTACGCGATGCTTTTAATAGGATTTTTCTTAAAGTCAAAATCTGAAAAAAAAACAAATGGATTTTTCTTATAGTCAAAATCTGAAAATAGACTAGCTGCCAAAATTGTATTAAATGTCAATAACTTCTTTTATTTCCAAAATATTGAAGTGGAAAACCAATTTTCACCAATTTCAGATAAAGGTACCTACAACCAGTGGCGGCTGGTAAGTTTTCGAACTGGTGTGGTGGTGCACTTTTCCTGTTCTCAAAGTTTGAAGATTAGAAATGAAAACAAAAAACAATTTAAATAAAATATATTGATTTTTTATTATTTTTTATACATTAAATCAATGCGACGACATTTTTCGGAAGCGAAATATTCAATCACCTTTTTATTGAAATCGGGTATTGTTTGTATACATTTTTTTTCAATGCTTAGCACATCAGAAAGTGCATTTAGTCGATCCTGAGACATGGTGATTCTCCACCAAAAATAATGCAAGGAAAACAAAAGAATGCATTAAGACGTTCACATCCACAAAACCATTTCTGTTTATTATACCTACATTTCACTTTTAAGACTTCGAGTGAATTCTTTATTTTTCGATTTGCATTCTTGTTTTAAATTTAATAAGGGCCTTGGGGGTCCGGCCAATTTTATATCAGCTTTATTTTTAAAAGTTTTGTTATTGTCTTTAAAATAATCAATGTTCATTTTGACTCTATCTCACATCAACCAAAACCAAAATAAAATATAAAAACAATTATGTACAGACAATATAATAATAACGCGGCAGAGAACATAATACAGCGAAACTACTATGAATATGATGAATAGTCATCCATGCCAGCTTCAAACATACAACTTCAAACATCAAACGGGTGCTCTGTATGAATCTGCAATTTTCGATTAGCACGTGCGACGCACGAGAGCAGACTCATTAAACGGTATATTTCAATGAAATATCTTTTGTTTCACCCGTCAGGCCTATAAGCCTGTAACTCATACAAGTTATACAAGCAATCCTCGTGCGCTCGCCGAAGCGCACGAGAATTTTTCTTCACAGGGAAAATAAAATTTATTTTCATTTTAATTGTTGCGGCATAATTGGAATTGGAAATTTAGTTTTTTTATGTTTTTGTATGTTTAAAAGTTAAAAAATTAATATTAATATGGTAATATAAAAATATAGAATCTTTTAAATTGGGTGTTCAGCGCACGAGCGCACTTAAGGTACAGCCGCCGTTGCCTACAACAGCAAACAACATATAGGTACCTACCTAAATATAAACCATATTTATATCATCGAGAAAGAACTAATAGAGAGAACCAACTTCGACGGTTCCTCTCTTTTTGCCTACAAGTTGCGATTTGGCCACCAACTTGCATATGTATTAACTCCATATAAAAAAAATGTGGGGAACCAATACTTATGCAAGTTTGTGCGCAATTCTCACCACGAGAAAGAGTAAACTTTTCTCTCTTTTCTCTCTGCTCACCACCTTTGAAAAATGGCGACCACCTTTGAAAAATGGCGACCACCTTAAAAACATAAGACTCTGAAAGCACTACAACTATTAATTTTATTATTAGCTTCGTTTATGCGTTTAATTTTCGCTCAGACTGTTGAAAAATGCAAAAAAAACTCAGATTTGTTTCAATTTTCAGAGTTTATCGACTTAATTTTGTCGATGCGAGAGTTTCAGGAACATTGAAAACGAGAGTTACAGAATGTAAACATGGAACATTAAAAACATTTCTATATACTCATCTCTTTTCCCATTCCTATTTAATTTATTTGTGTGTACTCGTTGTTTATTTTCTTTACATTACTCACGACATTTCCAAAATGCTGAAAATAAGTGATTTAAGAAGAGACTAAATAAAAAGACTATCAACTTGTTACTTCTGTTGCCAATTTTCATTGCATGAGATTTGTGAATAGGTGAAAAGCTATTCTTACTGCTTTTCATTAAGGAAGTGTGTTGCTTTTAAAGGCTTAACTACATAAGTCGAAAAGTACTTTTGTGCAAAAGTAAAAATATTTGTATTCTTGATAGTTCCGTGGTTTTGTGAAAAGAATATACAAATTTGTTCTTCAACCAAAATTTAAGTCTTATGCATCATTTTTATAAGTTTTCCAGTTCTAACTATTTATACCTTATCTTTTAGTTATATAGCGACAAGGAAAAATCTGTGAGGGAAAGTTCTAACTACAGTTTTTCTGAAAGTGCATTGTGGCTTATTCATAGATGTTTGCATTTATAAAAAACATGTACTCGTTCATATATACAAATAAAGTCTAGTCTAAAAAACCTAAACCTTGTTACACTCTTAAGCACTTTTCACATGAGCACGACCAACGACCAACGAATGAACGAATATTCGTCGATTTTGACATTTCTTTCACATGAGAGTTCGTCGCGAATAAAGTTTGACATTCAAAACCGAAACCAAAACAAGAATGATTTTTTTAGGTTAAGTACGCGCGATTATTATATTCGTTGCGAGTGTGGATAATGTGGAACGCGAATAAAGTTTGACAGTTCGTATCAACTAAAATTTTTTCGCGACGAATAAATTTGTTTTCTTAAATTTATTAATACATATATGATTTGAAAAGTAAAAGTATGCATCATAAATCAAATAGAAACTATATTGTTATCGTTTTGTTAAGAATTTGTGTGGAAATATGTCTTCAAACGTATATAAACTCACATTTTGTAATTCATTCGTCGTTCGTTGGTCGCGCTCATGTGAATGCTGCTTTACTGCACACATACTTTCTTGTTTTGGTTGTTAATGCCATCTATCTCTAACTTAGAGAAAAACAAATTCACCACGAACTACCGGTATAACTTCTCCCGTTATTTATTGACAAACAAAAATGTTTTGCTAGAATTAATTTGAATTATAGGAGTATTTTTGTAGATATCAAAACGACAAGATGTTAGTAAAATTAAAGAAAGAAATTCATGAGAAATACAAACATTATAATGAGACTTTAAAAAACATAGTCTTCTTGGCTATCAATAAACAAAAATGAAAAACGTGGGATTTCCCGGAAATCATGTTTTTTGTGTACTCTTCTTCGCGGTGGAAACATGTATACACCGATACGAATTCAACACGCTATAAAAAATGAGAGTAAGAGGTTTCGAAGGGACGGAGACGAGGAAGTTTGGCTCTCTCATTTAGTTTTTTCTCTCTGCATGAAATGCTACAACTGCTCGAAGTTCTTCTTCGTTTAGTTGGAGGAGACTTATTAAGATCTTCTAAATTTAAGTCTGAACCCAAATCAGAATTTAAATTTAAAGAAGGAACAGCATCCTTCTTAAGATATTTTCTTCCCACAAACTCGGGACAAAAATGGTCTCCACATACAAAGTATTTGCCTTCATTTCTGAATCCACATGCCTGCCTCCACAAATTATTCAATATTTAATTTTTTTACCTAGAAGGGCACTTAAAAATTTTCAAATTAGGGTAATCTCTTTTCGTTTTCATACAAACGGAACAAGAAACCCCAGATAATCTCTTATCACCCATTGCTATTAAAAAAAAAACGTTGACAAATAAACTCGCTGAGAAAAAGGACCACTGACTGTAAAATTAACAAAGAAAAATGTATTGCTCAATCATATATACATAAATGAACATCCAAATCGTTCGAAAGTCGACAACGAATGAAGTAAATTAAATAACTTCAAAATAAAAAGAAGAAGCCACACACAAACCCCGATCGCACAACCCAAAAAAATATAGAAAATGTATACACACTATACATACCTACGCACGACACGACCAAACAAATCCAACGACACACCAGACGAGCCATCCCGATCCCGATACCTTCCAGTCAATCGCTCGCTCAACCGATTAGATTGAGAAGCGAAGAAAAAGAAAGCGTTGCAACGCGTTGGTTGCTGAAAAATTATATAGACAAAAAACTACCTGCACAGCAAATAGTGTGTTGGAACGTAGAAGCGACGTAAAAAGAACTCAAAAGGGTTGCATTGGCAAACGAACACGAATTCAAATAAGAAAATGTATCTATTTATCTTTCGAACGCAACTCACAGGTCAACGTCTGTCGTCTGTTGCTGGGATATTGTATTATAGGTTTTATTTTGTTATGTTGAATATGGTTGCAAGGTTTGACTTCAACAAATCGCTTTAAATAGGGGATAAAAAATATGATCATTTTTATTTGCACTGGATGCGATATCTATGTAACTCTATTATCTGTGCTAGTACGCTGCTGATGCGTAGCAAAAATTAACATACAAAAATGACAGGACGAAATCATAAACGAAAAACTTCGCTGTGCTTTTCGTTTTTCAGTACGCTGCTGAACGACGAAATGTGTCATTTTAGTGGATAGCTGTACTAGATTTCTTAGTACAATTCTACACTCTTTTGCCCAGCATATTAATTGCTTGCGAAATTTTGACGTTTAATTTTTTTATTGAAAAAAAAAAATTGTTTACTCGTGACTTTCGGTGTTTTGACTTTGATTTATATTTGATTTAAAATTTAAAATAAAATGGATTTATCTAATGTGTTCCAACAATACGTTTCCGAATCGGAAACTCAGGATGTTGAAGATGTTATTGGTGATGTGCAAGAAGTGATGAAGACGAGCAGTGAACTTCAACTTCCAAAAAATAAACCGAAGAAAAAAAAATTGATTTCTCTTTGGAGGAAAAAAAGAAATTGGCTTCGTTGGTCGAAGCCAGTGAAGCTATTTGAAAGTTGGAGCATAGGCTTCACAAAAATAATTCAGCCGTTGCGAGCCTCTGGAGTAATATAGCTGCAGAAATGAAAAAAACATGTACTAACTGCTCACCAAAATGTAATTAAATAGAATTCTTTTTCACTTTTGTTTACTAGCAGCTGGCTGTCAAAACTTGTCAATTGTTTTTGACAGCTGACAGAACTCTCCACAAATATTCTTCCGCTGTGGTTTTCGTTTCCATTTTGCTCTGCACTTGGAGGACGCCGAAAAAATTCGTTTCACTTCAGCTGCGTACTAGGCTTAAAGAAAGAAAAATATTTTTCTTGTTTTCATTCATACTAACAATTAAAATTTTTGTTTTCAACACTGAGGTAGAAGATGAAGGGTTTTTAACTTTTTGTATAAAACTAAGTATTATTATTAACACAGAGATGCTCTCTTTCACCATGTTTCTTATGGCTAAAAATGAAAAATTGAAAATAGAAAATGACCTTGTTGTACTCGTTTTTGAAACGATCTCACGAGCCAAAATCTTTGAAACCCTTTAAACTATTTTGTTTGCTGTTAGTTAAGAAATTTTATGAAGTCGGGCTGGTGGTTTTAGACTTGGAAGCACGCAGATATTAGCAAACATTTCATTGAATTTTGATCTATAGTATTTAGAAGGTCAATTATAAACTTGACAGTTTTTTTTCTCGAATCGATACCTTTCATACAACTCGTCTTCATCTATTTCAAAGGGGTCCAATCGGGTTAAGCTTTCGTTTTTTGTTAGTTGGTAGCATTCCAACATCCAGCAAAATATCAAAATATTGATATATGCTTAAGTCTTTTGACATTTTAATTTTTGTTTTTAAATTTTCAAATAAAATGTCTCGTAACTTAATTTACTCAATCAGTTAGTTTATTTTTGACGTTTAATAGATTAAGAAACAGCTTAAACATAGGTTCCGTCGTGTTTATTTTTAGACTCCAGATTATCGTTTTAAAATGGGTTTTAATTGTCAATGAATAACATAAACTAAAGTTTAATTTAGCAAAGACAAAATCCGAACTTATCAAGAAACTATGAATATGACCCTATGTCTTCGGTCTAAAGGTTCGGAACGCATTCAAAATCATTACTTCTAGTATTTTAATGGTGAGTTTAATGCGTTAAAACACGTCAATTTTTCTCGTTGAATTCGTCCACATTACAAATACAACAATGTAAACAAATGGGTTTTGGAGGGTGATACGTACGAAAGATTTATATCTTCATATAGAGTGTTTTTGGTCAGAAGGACGATGGCCGTCCCGCTCTCTCTCATCCTCGTGTAGAAGGGTGTGACATTTGTCAAATCGAACGAAGTAAACAAACAAAAGTGGATGCAAAATGCATCGTCTTAATTAAAATTAAATATTAAAAGAACTTGTTGCGTTCATTTATAACGCAACAAATCCCACCCTTTCCTCCTTGAAAAGGTGTTTGTTCAAAACACAAACGACTTGCAGATTACAGTTAATTTCAATTACTAAACATGCTCTGGCAGATTCCCAAACATTAAACAAAAGTAAAAGAAAATGTGAATTATACGGACAAAAACAAATAAAATATCAAGTGAATTATTTATTAGGGACTTAATCATTTTCTGCCAGAGAGTTAAAAGGTTTAAGGTCTTTCGTGTGCCAAGTGCCACGATCCTTACCGTTGTTATCTTCAAGGACATACGTCCAAGGAGATAAGCGTTTTCGGATATTTAATGGTCCGACATATTTTGGAACTAACTTGGCTGCGTATTAGTTTGCCGCATTCGACAAGTCGAAATTTCATTTGGGAGATATTGAATATCTCTCCTCCTGAGGTTGTATGTTTCCGCCGATTTCTTGGACGCTGTTCGAAGTTTGACAGCTATGTCCGCCCTAAGTTGCCTAAACCTTTCTCCTATATTTATGTTTTCTTGTGATACTATACTATTGTTTTTGTCTTAATCCTGATCACTAAGTTTTAATTAATCTCTACCACTGGTTGACATTTCTTTGCCGAAATTAGCATAATACGGCGAAACTCCTAATACTTCATGTTGAGAAGTGCGTATAGCACAAGCTACTTTAGCTAATTGAGAATCCCAAACTCTGTGATTCTCCGAAACATAAGCTCTCAACGTAGTTTTTATAATTTGATTTATCCTCTCCGCGGGGTTAGCCTGAGGATGGTAGTATGGGGTAAACCTAATTTTGGATGAGTATTCCTCACAAAGTACTCTAAGTTCCCTACTTTTAAATTGCGGACCGTTATCACAAATGACAACCTTTGGAACACCAAATAATAACACATTGTCCTCTTACTCCTTACATACTGCCTTTGCAATTGCAGTTCTCAATGCAAATAATAACGGAAACTTTGTAAGATAATCTACGACGGTAAGTATGTACATATAACCCCTATTCGACTTGGGTAATGGACCCACTAAATCCACACTAATCATCTCCCACGGAGAAGAAACTCCTATTCGTTCCGTCATAAGACCGGCTGGCTTATCATTAATTGGTTTCACTTGTTGACATACCTTACAGTTTCTAACATAATTTGTTATATCTTTTCTCATTTTTGGCCAATAGTATTTACTTCCTATCCTAGCAAACGTTTTTCTAACTCCCATATGACCTGCTAATGGACTATCATGACATTCCCTCAAAATATTTAACCTATCCTTCTTCCCTACTACTAACTTCCATTCCTCATTGCTTTCATGCACTACTACATGTGTCGATTTTATAAACTTGAATAATCTGCCACACTCTACTCTCCAATTTGGATAATCTAACGGATTTAGCTCAACTGCTGAGATCATTTTTACTACCCAAGGGTCTAAATCCTCATCCGAGATACCAGCCACTACTGGCACTCCTCGAGATAACATGTCAGGAACGACATGATCTTTTCCCTTGCGATGAACTATCTTAAAATCGAACTGCTGAAGCCGCACTGCCCAGCGTGCTAATCTTCCTTGTGGATCCTTGAGATTACTTAACCACACTAGTGAGTAATGATCTGTAATCACCGTAAACCTAACACCCTCGAGATACAGTCTCAACTTCTCAACCACCCACAAGACTCCTAAACATTCCTTCTCGGTAGTTGAATAATTCCTTTCACTCCTATTTAAAGACCTACTCAAATAGCAAATTACCTTTTCACCGTCCTCAAAAGTTTGGGTAAGTACGGCCCCGATACCGTAATCCCACGCATCAGTTTGGACAACGAATGGAAGATTGAAATCGCTACAAGTTAAAATTGGAGCCGTGATTAAATATTCTTTCGCTTTCCTAAATGAGTCTTCACATTTTTGAGTCCATAAAAACTTTTTCCTTTTTTTCAGCAAATCGGTTAAAGCCCTAACAATAGTTGCAAAGTTTGGTACGAAGCGTCTGTACCACGAAACAGTCCCTACAAAACTTCTAACCTCTTTAACATTTTTAAGTGCAGGAATCCTAACCATACTCTCTACTTTTTCTGGGTCGACATGTAACCCGTTCCTATCGACGACATAACCTAAAAATTTAAGGGATGGCCTACAAAAGTTACATTTATCCCTTCCTACTTTTAATCCTGCTCCACATATTCTCTTTAAAACTACGTTAAGAATTTCTAAATGTTTATCGAATGTATCCGTAACAATAATAATATCATCGAGATACACGAAAACGAATGGCTCCAACTCTGGTCCTAAAACACTATCGATGAACCTTTGCCAAGTTGCAGGGGCATTGCGCAACCCAAAAGGCATCCGTTTGAATTGAAACAAACCCCTACCTGGGACCGTGAAAGCTGTAAACTTTCGAGATTCTTCGGCCATAGGGATTTGCCAATAAGCTGACTTAATGTCAAGCGAAGTAAGAAACCTAGCATTCCTAAGCTTATCCAAGATTGCTGAAATCAATGGAAGCGGATAAGCGTCCCTCTCTGTAACCTGATTTAATTTCCTATAATCTACACAGAACCTAAAGGTATCATCCTTCTTCCTAATCAAAACTATGGGGGAAGCCCAAGGGCTATTTGATTTCTCAATCACATCCTCATCTAACATCTCCTTAAGATATTTGTCTATGTGTGCCTGCATCGCAGGCGAAACTGGATAATACCTCTGTTTGATGGGATCTGAAGTTGTTCTAATGACATGTTCTACTGTACTAGTAACTCCTAGTCCTTCTGGCATGTTTTTGAATACATCCTCAATTAGTGTGTTTAACCTAATCTTCTGCTCCTCAATCAAATCCGACTCTTCCACAATAGAAGTCGTTCCAATTGTAGCTAATTCTGCCTGGCTCGAGAAGTTCCACATACGTGACCTAAGATCCGGGACTATTCCCGAGAGTGTCCAAAAATCTGCACCTAATATCAACGTATGGGGAAGCGAAGGTATGACTAAACACTCTATTAGAACTGACCTATCCTCAACAACTATTGGCAGATTGACTACTCCTAAAACTCGTACACCCGTCCCATCAGCAAGATGTACTTGATTTATATCAGTTGTCCCTAAACTTAACCCTAAGTCCTTAAGGACCTTCCAAACGTCCCTACATATAATAGTCCTAGATGCTCCTGAATCTAAAAGTCCTAAAAACCTAAAGCCATAAATATTTACACTCAAGTAAGGACGACTGTCGCCCCCACTTGTCTCTAATGTGAAACCTAATTGAATTCGATTTGCCAGCTGATTGTCAGCAGGCAACCTCCCTAATTTTGACGCCGGCGCTCTTGCCCTGCTGGCCCAAGAGACCGTTGCCCGTTTCCCGATGAGCAGCGTCTACAATTTCGCTTGTATTTTCTGCCCCACAGCCATAACAGTGCCTAGGAGCGGAACAAGTATTCGCAAGATGACCTTCTTTATTACACTTAAAACAACGAAGAGCCCTACTAGGTTTAGAAAACGGATTAACTGCCACCGTTGCCACCTAATGGGTCCAACATATGCAACATCAGGTTCCAAGGTTTGCCTATTGCGACCTGAAGGAGGAGGGACAAACGATTCGACATTGCTTCGAATCGTCTCCAGCCTTCTTCCTAAAGCTACCAGCTCATTGACTGATTTAATATCAGCCAATCCTAGCTGAGTCTGGTAGAAAGGAGTTATGTTCTTCATGAGAATAGATAATTTTTTATTCTCACTTAGAGGCTCCGTAAAATGCTTGAACAAGGTCTGCATGAGAGCGATATACATTCCTATCGACTCATCACGACCTTGGGTACGACGCCTAACCTCATCCAGCAAAAGATCATCATAGTTGGAGGGCAAAAACTTCAACTTCAATTCCCTAACCAACTCTTTCCAAGTAGAAATTGTGTCCATAATCGACCTTAACCATAAGAGTGCCTTCCCACTAAATAAGTCCACCGCTGATGTGAAAACCTTAGCTTCCGAAACTCCGCGTGCTTCCCTCATTTCCTCAACTCTTTCGATGAAAGAGTTCACCGATGAGCCGCAATGCTCACCTGTGAACTTCACGTTCCATTCATCAAGTCGCTCGGGGAACCGGTCACAGGGTATATCACCCTGTAATTGGAACCCACTAGAGCTCGCACGTTGGCCGACCGTTGCAGCTGGTAACGCACCCAAATCTGCTGTCGACATTGTTGATTTTGTTTTATCTTGAGGTTCTATCACCTCCTCTTCTGCTGACAATTTAGCCATTAAAATCAAAATTTCACCTTTTAAATCAGCAACATCGTTGACTTCCTCTGACGATTCAGCCCTAGCCCTCGATATCCTACCTAAAGCCCATTCAATTTTGGTCAAAACCTTAAGATACTCCGAAGACTTCGGATTCTTAGGCGGAACTTTCAAAAGTTCCTTAATTTCCACAATTTTTGCCTTAACCGCACTAGCATCCTCCTCAAAAGAATACGGATAGTGAGGACTATCCGCAGAAATTGTCCTTGTTCTTTCTAACAAACGACTTGCCCTAAGCGTCATCCTCATTTCATCGACCTTTGTACCTTCCTTCAAACCCCTAGCCCGCAACTCATTAACGAGTTCCTCTTTAGTTAATCGATTAATATCCATTTTACCACGCCGAAGAATAAATCAACGAATCACTCAATTAGAAAGAAAGAAAAAAAATAATAGAATGCCAAAGAAACGAATAAGAAATATTTTAAACTCACTAAGATTCCCAAATCGCACCAAAAAGAAAAATAGAATGCAAAAAAAATGAATTAGAAATAATTTTAAAGTAACTTAAAATTCCCAAATCGTACCACAAAAAAAAATAGAATACAAAAAAAAGAACGAATTAGAATTCTCAAATCGCACCAAGAAAACAAAAAGAATGCAAAAAGAACGAATTAGAAATAATTTAAAAATCACTTAAAATTCCCAAACCGCACCAAGAAAACAAAAAGAATGCAAAAGAACGAATTAGAAATAATTTAAAAGTCACAAATCGCACCAAGAAAACAAAAAGAATGCAAAAAAAACGAATTAGAAATAATTTTAAAGTCACTCAAAAATAGATTAAATAGTCACACTATAACTTAAGTTTAACCCCACTATTTTATTAAATTATTTTGAGAAAAAGAAAGAAAACTGGTATGGTCACACTTGAGAAAAACACTAAACTTAACCCCACTGTTTTAAAATATTACTTGAGAAAATCAAAAAACTTCAACTTTAAAAACTGATATGGTCACACTTGAGAAAAACACTAAACTTAACCCCACTGTTTTTTAAAATATTACTTGAGAAAAAAAGAAAGCAAAAAAAAAAAAAGTCTTCTTATTCTAACCCAACACAAAACTTTACAATATATATATGATATATGTATATGTAAATATATAAATTAGAACACTGCTTTTATCACAATAAAGAAAATTTGTTTGGATATGTAAAATAAACGAATAAATGGAACAAAAAGATTACTCACAATTTTATCCCGTCTGAAACAATTTTTATGAAAAAGTTGAACTTCCTTGCTGGCTGATATATGTTATATCCGTTACCTCCGTTACCGTTCACTAATCTGCTTTTAACCTCCTATGCAGCACCCACTTGTAACACCAGAAATAAGACTTATGTATATCCCGTTTGTATCACCAGAAGTAAGTTATCTTTTTTTTTTTTTTAAACTCCTATGGAGCACCCACTTGTATGAGCACAGAAGTAAGCTATGAAAGGAAAATTGGTCGAATGAGTATATATGTATATACGAGTATGTATATAAAAGAAATACAAAAAACAGCACTTCCCTGAAGAAAACACCTCACAATAAGGACAACCACCACAATTTATTTAATTTAAATTTTTCCAAGCCCCACGTTTGGGTGCCAATTTGTTGCAATTTTTCTGCCCGGAATTAATTTTATAATCATCAAAAAAAAAAAGAAATCAAAATGAAATTAAAACAAACGAAAACACTTGAACAAATTTAACCGCGATTTAAGAAATGCAAAAATGTGCAAATTATGCCAATCTGTCAAATGACAGCGGCGAAGAAGCTAGAGGCAAAAATTGCAACAGGCAGCAAATAAAGTGCTGCCACCACGACGAGCTCAGCAAAGAGCTCTAAAGAGCTTGTTTCTAAAGAAACAAAGAGAACAAAGAAAGTCCAACCCAAGAAAAAAAGAATACAACAAATATAATTTTATAGAAATTTAATTTCTTTATTTTGTAGGTGCCTGAGAAACCTTACCACGCAGGATTAAAACTCAGGATCTTTTCGTTTTGATGTAAATGTTACAAGAAATAGAATCAGAAAACAAAATGGACGATGGACCGTTAAGGTCTCTATTCCCACAAAAGAAATTGGGATTCTCAAATAAAATACACAAAATTAATAGAAAAATTTGTACTTATCTTTTCTTTCCTTCAGTTACCAATCTCCGAATTAGTCCTCAAATTTTCCTTCCTTTTTGTACTTTTTTTCTAACTTTTTTTTTTCACAAAACTAACTAACTTTTCTTCCACCAAATTAATTAACCTCTTTTTTTTTTCTTTAAACTTATCTTTTTCGCTTTTTTTTTTTTGTTTGATCTTTCTCAACTCTTGTTCACCTGTTCACTTTGAATGCTCGAAAAGAATTGACTTCCAGATTCTTTGATCTGTCAAGTCTCATCCTTCCTAACTCCCGCCATTTTGAGCTTTCAGCCAATGTGGAGTGGCGGATCTCAATTCACATCATCAACAGCCAATCGGAGATCGGCTTGTTGATATCAACTTGTGATGAGATTCTCGCGATCCCGCTTACTCGCTCTTCTCTCACAGCTAAATGCAATTCATTCTGGAATTCGCCGCCCGCTGGATTCACTTCCAGGTTACGACGATTCCAGAAGCTGCATTCAGCCACCCCCATTTTTCACCTCGACAAAAGTTGAGAAACACAAAAATTTGCGAAAAACATAATCCTTCACAAAACTTTACAATCAATTCTACAAACAAAAAAGAAGGAAAAATGATGACACGTTCGGGATCTGTAACTATACTCTAAATAGAACTAGTCTTGAATTAAGTTGTTGGAAACTTAAAAGTCCATTAACACATTTTAAGTTACATACGTTCGATCGAGAATAAAATTAATTATCATTAAATAATTGAAACAAACAAAATATTAAACCAAAAATATAATTAATACAAATTATTGACATTAATTTTACTGACATTTTAGGTTGGACCTTAGGCCATTCTCCATTCGGAGTGACTTCTCATGCAACTTGATTTTTTTCATGCATTCACCAGACCGTCCATCTGGTTTGGTTTCACTTCCATGGAAACCCTGGATCTATTGAAATCTGAAACTAAACTTGGTATTATTTTTTTCCTCACGAAAATGACAGAGAAAACCATGGTCAGAAGGACGATGGCCGCCCCGCTCTCTCTCATCCTCGTGTAGAAGGGTGTGACATTTGTCAAATCAAACGAAGTAAACAAACAAAAGTGGATGCAAAATGTCTTAATTAAAATTAAATATTAAAAGAACTTGTTGCGTTCATTTATAACGCAACAATTTGAATATGCGAAAGCAAACAAAAGAGAACTGTGAAAATAGAAAAATCTCACCTCATCTCTTTGTTTCTATAACTCACATTTATTCATGTGTGAGTTCAGCCTAAGAATGATGGGATCGGCAACGGCAACTAGGAAATAAGGCATACAACTTATACACTGCCGCTCATCTGAATAGGTTCACAAATATTTTCACCTCACTGTTGGCCTCCCTTCATATGTATTGCATTGACACATCTTTTTTACATATGTAATGAAAGAGCATCGTTATGTGCTTGTTTTGGGAGAACAAAATTTGTCTTAAAGCTAACCGTTATTCTCCCACGGTAGCTAGACTAAATGTATTCATAAAAACAAGTATTTTTTTTGGCTCATCTGAATAGGTTCAACGGATGAAATGGAATATAACAATAAAAATCATTTGAATTCAAAGATTTATTTTACCTTTTTGTATTGTATGATTATTTAACAGAAGTTAATAATGAGTGTTGCCACCTCTTTTTAATATAGTCTCGATTGGGAATGGAACTATACAATTTTTCCAGGTATTGAAGCGAAATTTCTGACCAGGCTTTTTTAATGGCTGCGATTAATGGCTTCTTGTCTTCGAATTGCCTCCATGACTCGTATACTTTACGTGGGAGAAGTCCCCACACATTCTCTATTATGTTAAGGTCAGGGGAGTATGGGGGCCACACCAGCATCTCCACATTTTGACTCTCAATCCACTGCCTTACTGTCCTTGCTGTATGGATAGGGGCATTATCATGTTGGAATGTCCACGATATTGGTCCAAACAGGTCAGAAATCTGTGGGAAGTCCTTTTCTAGCACACCTTTAAAAGAATTTGCATCCATTCTCGATGTAACAAATTGGAGCTCCAAGGCTCCGTAGAAGGAAATAGCTCCCCACACCATAACACTGCCTTCACAGCTATGCAGCCGACTTAAATAATGCTCCTCTTTTCGAAGGTCATGAAAGTAATAATTATAGCCGTCAGGGCCCTCTAAATTGAACTTTTTCTCATCTGAAAAAATCACTTTGCCACTCTGACTTCCACGACATGTATTCCTTACAGAATTGGAAACGAATTTCTTTCCTAGATTCGTTAAGTGGTGGTTTTCTCTGATTTGTTTTCTTTTCAAGTGAGAAGCACTTTTAATAACGCGTTTTACCGTAGCTAAACTGCAATTGACACCGGTTTTTATTTTTATTTTTGACTCGGAATCATGAGAATTAGAAGCTGCTCTGATGATAGCACGTCTATCAGCCATTGATGTGGCCGTATAAGTTCCTCCTTTCATGTTTTTTCCATAATTTTGGATATTTCGCTAGTAACTGTCTACCAAATTTTGACTTCTTTTAATTTTCTTCGGTATAAGTCGTTGCCTTAGGCCTGATTCCCGAAATGCTTTTATTTTGCCTTTTTCTTCCTCGCTTTAAGATTTTTCGCTACAAATTTTCACCGTTAATAGGAAAAACACACTAACTTTATTGACAGATAAAATTTCGATTACAATTAACACGCAACTTAACGCAAACTGCCATTTTTTGCTGTTGAACCTATTCAGATGAGCCAAAAAAACTGCTTGTTTTTTTGAATACATTTAGTCTAACTACCGTGGGAGAATAACGGTAAGCTTTAAGACAATTTTTTTTCTCCCAAAACAAGCACAAAATGATGCTCTTTCATTACATATATAAAAAAGATGTGTCATTGCAATACATATGAAGGGATGCCAACAGTGAGGTGAAAATATTTGTGAACCTATTCAGATGAGCGGCAGTGTACATGCATAATGCATATAAAAATTAAGTTTTAGCTTTGAAGTCAAAATCAAACTGTTTTGTCAATCCTGAAAGCAAGTCATATGTGTATAGGTATATGTAATTTTTATTCATACATGTTTCTTAGTACCAATATAAAATAGTGTCAAAAAAGAAAAAAAAACTTGATATTTAAAATAAAAAAATAATATAGATAATATTACTTGTTTGAAACCCCCCGACATTTTTTTTTGGTAGAGGTTTTGGGGTTAAATCCCCACCACGGAAACTCAGGATGTTGAAGATGTTATTGGTGATGTGCAAGAAGTGATGAAGACGAGCAGTGAACTTCAACTTCCAAAAAATAAACCGAAGAAAAAAAAATTGATTTCTCTTTGGAGGAAAAAAAGAAACTGGCTTCGTTGGTCGAAGCCAGTGCAGCTATTTGAAAGTTGGAGCATAGGCTTCACAAAAATAATTCAGCCGTTGCGAGCCTCTGGAGTAATATAGCTGCAGAAATAAAAAAAAAACATGTACTAACTGCTCACCAAAATGTTAATAAATAGAATTCTTTTTCACTTTTGTTTACTAGCAGCTGGCTGTCAAAACTTGTCAATTGTTTTTGACAGCTGACAAAACTCTCCACAAATATTCTTCCGCTGTGGTTTTCGTTTCCATTTTGCTCTGCACTTGGAGGACGCCTAAAAATTCGTTTAACTTCAGCTGCGTACTAGGCTTAAAGAAAGAAAAATATTTTTCTTGTTTTCATTCATACTAACAATTAAAATGTTTAGTATTTTTGTTTTCAACACTGAGGTAGAAGATGAAGGGTTTTTAACTTTTTGTATAAAACTAAGTATTATTATTAACACAGAGATGCTCTCTTTCGCCATGTTTCTTATGGCTAAAAATAAAAAAATTAAAAACAGAAAATGACCTTGTTGTACTCGTTTTTGAAACGATCTCACGGCCACTTATGACACATTAAAAAAAACTAAAAATCAAAACATCGAAAAATTGTTCGGTTCATTTATGTTAGTTTTGATTATAAATTAAAATAAAATAAAAAATATTCATAGTCATATTTTAAACCCGAGTCTATTTGAACTGGAGTCTAAATTTAACATATAGGTTAGACACAGCTTCTATTCATGATACAACTAATAAAGATAGCGCATTGCGCATGTAAGGTTTTGGTTGTCAAACTATTGTGACGTCACGAACACTCAATCAAATGAAGAGAGCTAGTATATTTGCCGCAATTTCAATCTTTTTTCTGTCGTGAATGTTAACGGAAATTAATTTTAAAAATGTTTAAATCAATAAAGCTATTTAAAGTGTTGTTCATAATTTATACAAAAAAAAAATGTATTAATAAACATGGGTGTTTGTTCTGTTTTTGACTGCAACAACAACGAATAAAAATAAGATAACGAAAGATTCCAGCTTTCATAAATTTCCATAAGGAAATTTAAATCTCTGGAAGCAGTGGGTCTTGTTCAAAGCGTTGTCGCGAGCTGTTAGCCTTGGATACCTCGAAGACGAAAGTTGGGAAGAATACTATCAACTGTTCAAATATGTAAGTCTCTAAACAGTAATGTATCGCACAGTATTCCAGTTTAAATTTGTTTGCAGACAAATGATTGGTTCGACCGTCGACGTCATGAATGTCAGGTCTCCGTACAGTAATTCACGTGAAAGGTTCCACGCATACGGACTACCTTTGGAAACCCAAAATAAAATTTTAGATGACATGTCGGATATGATTTTAAATATGCGGGTAGTTGGCAAAAAATGTTTGCTACCATTTCAAAAAGATAAACTACAGAACTATTTCAAATAAACACTATTGAATATATTATATTGAAGGTATCGACCAATCTAATAACTATTAGAACGGCTATTCCAGGAAGTCCAATTTATAAATAAGAAGAAAATTTAATTCGACAAAAATTAAATAAGATGTTTATTGTACAAGAAAATATGATAAAAAAAATAAACTGAAAAATATCGAACTTCAATATTGTTCGATAGTAAACCTATAAATATTAATATCACAAGTGTTTTTATAGTAAAGTATATATATACAAATAGTTCATTATATATATACTACCAATAACGCCCTGCAATTATTGCACAAGGATGTATTGGAACGTTTTGGCGTTAAGTTCATAATGACATACCGATTGAACCAAGACGTCATTGAAAACTTCTTCGGTGTCATAAGAGCTGAAGGTGGTCTTTATGATCAACCAGATGGCCAAGAGTTTAAGTACAGGATGACGTCATACATCCTTGGGCACAATGAAGGTGCACTTTCTGACAACGGAAATGTTGGTGTGGATAATTCACCAGACTTATGTTTGGAAGAAATTTCTTTGACAGGTTTTATCTCACAATTTTATAATCGATTCATCTTAACAATATTCGCTTTTTCAGGAAGGATTTTTGTCGTTGTCAAAGTCGACAATAGCATGCCTATTGCTTCTGAGCCAGAAGAAAATCTCCCATCTTCTTAAGATATGGTTTGGAAAACTTGGCTGACTACATTTGCCATCGTTTTTAAAAACACCATACCAAACCTGGAACAAATTGAACCAGACGAAAGCTCTTGGGTCAATCATTTGGACGAAGGAGGCTTGTCTAAAGCAAATCCCACAATGATGGCTTATTTCGCTGCATTAGAAAATGTTTTTAATGCAGTAAATGGAGAAGGTGAAGGCATTTACATCTGTCTAAACTACATCCAGCATTTACTTTAAGTTGCCGAGAAAGCAAAGATCAAATGCGATGAGAAGATAATGAAGCTTTTCTTTCGTTGTCGTATGCACTTCCGAATGCGGAAACTGAATAGACAAATCACTGAAAACAAAAACTGTCCAGAAAAAGAATATACAAAAAAATTATTAATTAAATAAAAGGTTGAAAAACCACTGATTCAAAAAGGCCATCACATCTTTTATTTAACCATTTATCACTAATTAAACAATCTTCCAGGTAATTCTATGAAGAAAAATGCATCCGAATGAAAAAGAAAACAAAAATACATCAAATTCTCCATTCACTTCGATTTTTTATTAAAACTTCTTTTACTCAAACACACAAATTTTCTTTAACTTACGAAGAAACACACATATTAACTATTTAAAACCATTTACCTAAATGAAAAATATTAGAAATATTAACATTTTATTATAATAACAAAATATCTAAACAAATTAGTGCCATTGTTTTGTTTTGATTTCACATACTGAATAATAAACGTCAAACTCGTTGAGTGTCCGCGACGTAGATGCGCAGAACGAAACAAAAATAGAAACGCGAATGCGCTATCTGTTTTAGTTGTATCATGGCTGCTATTCTAAAAAAATTTACTTAAACCTATACAAAATGCCTTGTAGAGGGCAACAAAATAAATTGCGTTAGCTGGAGAGCCAAAATCTTTGAAACCCTTTAAACTATTTTGTTTGCTGTTAGTTAAGAAATTTTATGAAGTCGGGCTGGTGGTTTTAGACTTGGAAGCACGCAGATATTAGCAAACATTTCATTGAATTTTGATCTATAGTATTTAGAAGGTCAATTATAAACTTGACAGTTTTTTTTCTCGAATCGATACCTTTCATACAACTCGTCTTCATCTATTTCAAAGGGGTCCAATCGGGTTAAGCTTTCGTTTTTTGTTAGTTGGTAGCATTCCAACATCCAGCAAAATATCAAAATATTGATATATGCTTAAGTCTTTTGACATTTTAATTTTTGTTTTTAAATTTTCAAATAAAATGTCTCGTAACTTAATTTACTCAATCAGTTTGTTTATTTTTGACGTTTAATAGATTAAGAAACAGCTTAAACATAGGTTCCGTCGTGTTTATTTTTAGACTCCAGATTATCGTTTTAAAATGGGTTTAAATTGTCAATGAATAACATAAACTAAAGTTTAATTTAGCAAAGACAAAATCCGAACTTATCAAGGAACTATGAATATGACCCTATGTCTTCGGTCTAAAATTTCGGAACGCATTCAAAATCACTACTTCTAGTGTTTTAATGGTGAGTTTAAGAAAAACGTCTTTAACAGTTTCAAAATTCAATACAGCAATCTACGTTAAATTTGAATATGCGAAAGCAAACAAAAGAGAACTGTGAAAATAGAAAAATCACACCTCATCTCTTTGTTTCTATAACTCACATTTATTCATGTGTGAGTTCAGCCTAAGAATCATAGAGGAAATATATTATCTAAAGTCCCGACTTAATGGGTTTGCTCTCTTTCGGCCTACAAACTAAATTGAGAGAATTTTGCCCATTAGCATAAGCATGTGTTAGTTGTCCCGTGCATTTCTTATGAGAAAATCCAAATTCTATGTAGTTGTTATGGGCTTTTGGTGAAATGTGCACAATTAGGGGGAAAACAATGAGAGGTGAACTCAGCCGTTCAAAAAAGAGATCCGTTGAATTGAAAAATTGAAAAATGAATGCAATATTTTGAGAAAAATTAATTTTGCAACTTCTTTTTAGTGAAAGCTGTGCTAAAAATAATATTTGACTGCTTTTGGCACACAAATTCTATGGTTTTTATGAAAAATTTCGCTAAAAACAGAAAAAATCATGCTGAAAGTATAGGCGCACCCTAGAACTGCAATGCGAACGTGGCCCAATTTGAGTTAAGTGCAGTTTTGACAGATTAACAGCGAGGTGAGTATTTTGACAATTCTGCGAAAATGTAAACAAAACAAAATTCATATTCAATAATGCAAATGAAGGTAAAACAAAAATATTAATTTATTGAAATAAAAATATATAATGAATTTAATAAATTTAATTTAATCCTCAGATAAAAAAGAAACCAAGGATAATGATGCAACAAGAAAAGTGGAATCCCCCGAGTAGGAAGCCAGCAACGCCGACATATTTATTCTGGAGCGAAGAGGTACAAATTCAAGGTAAATGTGCTCTTCACATTAATTTTAACACAAATTATATGAATATTGTTTTGTTTTGTTTTTTTAGTTAAAATTACACTTCTCAACAAGTCTTTGTTCCTGGCAATCAAATCTGATGGCTTATATCCTCATTTTTAACCCTGTAGGAATGAAAAGGGATCGATGTCGCAGAAGACTAAAAAGCTTCGCTATGAAACCTATCTGACATGCTTCATTTGTCGAGATGGATATACAAGTCGAGATTTGCTATATAGTTGAGGAATCTCTTTACTTGGTGGTCATTCATAGCCAAGCCAACTTGAACAAATACAAGTTGAATCAATTGCAGCGTTTGATAGCAGTAGCACATTCACGTCATGTGTCACCATCTGTGCAATGCAAAACACTTCTTTCAGCCAGCTACGGATAGGCGAAAGATTGAAGTGTATGCAAGTCCTTCCTCATGATGTGAACAATAGTTAATTTAATCTACAGTCAGTTTTCCAAGACAGTACCTACCACCGAGGATTGGCCAATTGTTCTGTTTCACTATGTTCTTTTTTGCAGAAATTCACATTTGAATATCTTCCTTTTACATTTTTTGGCGAACTCTGTGATGTAGTTGGTGAGGATGTGTTTATAAATAATAAAATAAGAACTATCTTAATTTTTGCTTTTTTCTAATTTAAATTGTAGGTCTCTTTAATTCAATTGAAATACCTTTCTTCATTCATGATTTATTGCTTTCGATGCCGTCAACATCTTCAATTCAAAACCGAATCCAGAATTACTCTATCAATTTAGACTCTTGAGATATTATTTTGTTTGTAATTTGAAAGCAATTATATACATATATAAAAGGCTTTTCGATGCTATCAATTTCATGAAATAGTTTTTTTTTTCAAAAAAAATGTTTGATGATTATCAAAATCTATAATATCTTCCTTCAATATTTTCTTCCTTTACAATTTTTCACTATTTCCTATAACGAATTTGTAGTCTTAAGATTATAACATCAAGTTCTTGTAATATATTGAAAAAAAAATACAAAAATAAATAATAAAATATAAAATAAAATAAAATCGGAGTTGGGATTCGTAATCAGCATCAAAAATTAAACGAAGTATTTAAAACCACAAAAGAATTACAATCTAGTTTTTTTCAAAACTTCAGGTAAAGTCAAGAGTCTTTCATAACTAATAAGAAATTACGAAAACTAAGTGAAATAGCAAAATGATTTGAACTGGAGCTAAAAGCAAAGATATGTATGTACTTTGCAAAATCATCATGCAATTTAAAGTTAAGAGATACGCCATGCTTTACCGGTTTTAAAAACCTGATGTAATAGAAAATGTTGAAGGTGAGGTTCGAAGTCAGGATATCTTAATCCTCTCAAAAAAGAACGAGTTTCTGACTAATGCTATTGACCACATGAAATCACAAAGAAATACATACCAACGTGATGAACCAAAAGATAGGAATATGATTAAAAATACTAAGTTTTTAATTTTGTTATATTAAACATATGTCTGAATAAAAAAATAAAATCTACTTAAAACAGCTTATTTGTTTTTTATTATTATTTGCTAAAAACGAAACAAAAAATAAAAAAGGTATAATCTACTATAATAATGACCTGAGCAGATAAAATTTGGGAAAACCAGAAAGAAGTATTTTTCTTTGAAAAAACGACATTTAATATCTTTTTTATTTACTCAAAAACTAAGAAGTTACATTTAAACATCCAGTTATTGTTTTTTAAGTGAAAATACATTATTGGCGTTGAAAATACTAAATTACATAGAATTTTGAAAAAAAAATTACAAATTTATTTTAAAACTAGCTGCGCCGTGAACCTTGATTATTAACGGATGAGATTTAAAAGATGTCGTCGACTATAATCATCTTTACTTCATGATTTGTTGCAATACCAATTCGTTGTGTTGCTGAAAAAAAAAACACATCAATTAGGTAGTGCTTTCAAAGTTTGTGGTTTATGTGAAGCTGACTTTGAAGTAATTTTGCCATCATAACCCTTCTGGTTAATGGACGCACAATTAAATTGTAGCAAGTTGATTGGTTTATAATTATAAAACTCCCGCTGGTAATTCGATCCGTTGATTAAAAAATTGTGGGAAGTCGTTTGTGACATTCTTTTGCGAGGCAAATTCCAAAATCCCAATCGGACCATGTCATAAATGCACAATTTCCGGTTGTATTATTTTTGGAAATTTTCGGCAGGTGAAGGTTGAGGGAAATTCTTAAAACATCATTTGGACAGTTCCTGTGTCGATGGTCTTCTATGTGATTCCAGTTAGTTCTTTTGGTGTATTGTGTATTTAGGAATTCGGCTTCTATTTTTTCTGTCTATATAAGAAAATTCTAAAATAGTACATACGAAAATAATTAGATTTTCATTATTCAAAAGACTTACCAATGACTTTTGATTCCCGTCATTTAGGAGGTGTTCTCCCAGCAGGTTGCTTCAATGTCGACATTCATTTCATCATCTACGTGGTCTGATTCGGCCTAAGTGGCCGCAGTAGCCGATGACTCGGTCAGCAGTGTCCCTGCCGTTCTTTTGTGAGATATTTGGCATTACAAGCATCGATTTAGATCTACAAGGTGAAGATCAAGCAAGTTAATCACGATATGATTGTTTCGATTTGTACTTACACAACTTAACCTCATAAGCTGTTTCACTCTATGAAACCAGAAGATGTTGCTTTAGTTGCAGCTGCAAGAGTCGTTTTTTTTTGGTCGGCTTGTACTATACTTCTTGGTAGCTGATGAATGGGCAAAGGACGTTGGAAATCCTAAAGAACCATAGAATTAAAAATATACGTGTTAAGATTACTCGTAAGTAAATGAATGAACTTACCTGATTTGCCTGCATACTCTGCCGTTGCTATTGCCGCTGTTAAGTCATTCCAAAACTGGGCGGTCGACTATTGAATGTCAAAGCTTTCCCTTGCACCATTCAATTGAATTTCACAACGTCGATAGCTGTAGCTGAGGATGTTCGCTATTTCGGAATTGAATTCGTGATTCTGGTGGTGTTGTTGCATTCCATGAATCTTACTATTGGCAGAGACGTTGACACCTCTATCGTCAACGCCTGCGCCCACCATAGCCGCTGAGACAGATCGCAACGATCATGATACAGCAGCAATTGAGTGTAGAAATATATAATTTACTTCAACAGGCTTCGAATAACTTTTTACAAATAAAGGCGAAAGTCTGTGGTTAAAAACATTGATATTAAGAGAAATATAATATAAAATAAATTCACCTGGGGACTAGCGCCCTTGTTTTGAGCAAACCTTCCAAATTTCTTGAGAGAAATTGCTTTCTGTATCGTGGTTTGTAATAGGCAGCACCCGAAATGAAAACACTAAGGAGATGCTAATAAAGTCGATCTTTATTCTTATGTACATCTTCTTGAGTTGTTAGTAAAGTATATTATTGGAGCAATCCATAGCTGAAACAAAGCAACATGAATATTCTTTTGTTTACGAGATTCTTTTTTTTAAACGTACCTACTTGAGCTCTGAGTAAAGTAAGTCTCATTGTTTTCTTCTGGTTCCTGGTCTATCGTTTTTTCAATTAAATGGAATTGTAGCTCTTAATCGTTAAGGTTTTTGATCTGAAAAGAAATAAATTCTGTTATGTTTAGACAAAACAAAATAATTTACAAAAACTTACTTGTAGGATCTCAAATTGAATGTTTTGTTTTTGAAATCGAAATTGTGGAACTGTCATTTTTGACAAGAATTCAATCTGACATTTTGCCTTTTTTCCACCACTCACATGTATTCACCGATACGGAATTTGAGAGAGTTCACCTCAAATAAAATTTGAGGGTGTTTCAGGCAAGACGGGTACCGGTCGGTTCTCTTGGTAAATATATTTCTCTATGCTAGTATCCGTGATAATATCCGGACGCTTAGCACTTTGTTTGACATTAGTTTTTAGGTAGGTAGGTAGATGGGTACATTATTTATAAATATGTAGTTTAAAATAAAAACAAAAATTAACTCTTTATAGGTGATTAGAAAATGTCGAGAAAGTTTTATTTAATTTGTAATGTATGGCTTTTACAACAATTCTACTTTTTTGTGTCATTTTTAACAAATTAATGTAGACAATAAAGACCGAACCCTAGAGTGCATAAACCACATATAAATATGCTTTATATTTAGTTATTTGCTATTGTAGGTACTTTTATCAAAAATTGGTTTTCCACTTTAATATTTTGGAAACAAAAGAAGTTATTTACATTTAATACAATTTTATCAGCTCGTCTATTTTAAGATGTGTGACTTTTAGAAAAATTCAATTGACACATTTGTTTTACTTATTAGCTATTAGTAGTATAGTTTCGTAAATGTAGTATCGAAGTAGGTATTTTTGTATCGATTTGAAATGTTGTTCTATACGATTTAGATTTTAGATTATTTTTTTTACATAAAACGGCTTTTTATACAAAATTGTACCAATGATGATTGTTCATGTTGATTCAAATCTTGATAATTCTTCAGATATTTAAATCCGTATAGGAACTATATGGCAAGTTTTGCATTCGTAAAAAATTTCGAACACGAGATTTTAATCAAACATGACATTACGATGGTAGAGAAGTCGAAAAAAGAGGGTCCCCCGATTCCGTCCGCATATTTGTCTGTCCTAGCCCCTACAGCCCAAAGCATCGGGTCGATTGATTTCTAATTCGGAAATTAAGGGTTTGAGCTGATTCGCGTTAATCGTTTTGTCATTTTTTTAAGACTAAAAATAACAGTAAAAAACGAAAATTCGAATTTTCACAAAATAAAACCGATAGATTTTTTATTGCTCCAGAAGGGTACCCCCATAGAACCGTAATTTTGTTTTTAAGTTTTCTCAAGAACTAATTAACCAAATTCAATTATTTTTACTTGCGACATATAGGAACTATATGGCAAGTTTTGCATTCGTGCAAAATTTCGAACTCGAGATTTTAATCAAACATGATATTACGATGGTAGACAAGTCGAAAAAAGTGGGTCCCGCGATTCCGTCCGGTCAATTTTGTCTGTCTGTCCACGCTCCTACAGCCTAAACCATTGGGTCGATTGAGTTCAAACTTGGAGGTTAAGGTTTTGAGCAGATTTGCGTTAGGCTTTTTTTTCATTTTTTTTTAAGATCAAAACTAACAGTGGCCCCCATACAATTTTTTTGGTCAAAAAACGATAATTCGAATTTTCTCAAAAACAAACCGATAGATTTTTTTTTAATTTTCTCTAAAATTTTATTTTTTAACTTGGTTTCTTTTAATAAGAAAAACATATTTTTGTATTGCTCAGGAAAGGTACCGCTCATAGAACCGTTTTTTTGTTTTTTAATTTTCTCAGCAACTTTTGAACCGATTTCATTTTTTTCATAATTTTTTTCTGAACGAGCTCTTATATTGCCTTAACAATATTTGATTATCAAAAGTGCAATTTTTTATTGTTTGGATTTTTAAAAAAATATTGAAATTTTTTTTTCAAAATTCTATATCTCAAAAACGGGTGAACATTTTTTTACGAAATTGAAATATAGAGCGTATATTTACAATCACTAAATAACTGCATACCAAAAATATTTTTAGAACAAAATTGAAAAATTTTATATATAAAAAATTAATTTAAAAAAAAACCGCTCTAACGATTTTCAAAAAAAAAATCGAAAAATCAAGGGTTTTTTGATTTATAAAATGGCATTTAAATTTTGGAAGACAAACTTATTTTTCAGGTAAAATTTTGAATCTTAAATTAGTTTTTTTTTTAAATTATTTTAACTGTATTAAATGTAACCCCCTCCCAAAAAATTGAAAAATGGAGGTTTTTTCGACAAATCAAATGGCATATATATCTTTGAAGACAAACTTACTTTACAGGTATATTTTTAAATATTATATAGATACTTTTTTAAACAGACTCTTTGCATACAGGAGCAAGTTCGTGCGACCCAGTCGTGCACTTTATTTTTCTGCACAAGCTCTTTACTGTATTAATAATAATTGATTATGAAAAATGGCATAGTTTTATTTTTGGATTTTTAAAAAATAATAATTTTTTTTTAAATTGGATGTTTCCAGAACGGGTCATAAATTGTTTACAAAATTCAAATTTATATATTTATATTTATATACAAAAAATATATGTCTAAACTAAAATTGAAAAATTTTCCTGTCACAGTGTTAGTTGCCATACTCCTCCGAAACGGCTTAACCAATTTCAATGAAATTTTGCATATACTTCGGTAGGTCTGAGAATAGGTTTATCTATTTTTTATATTACTAAGGGCTATGGTTTAAATGCATCAGCATCGTACACGGTGCAACGATCTTACGTACGATAGTATTCAGTGACGCTATGTACAATGAAGCATTGATTGCTTTGCATTATCATGCCTACTTACCATTTCGGTATGCATTCACCAAATCGAAATGTATCTTGTTTAATAGACGCTGAATTGAATCGTGAACTAAATACTATACAATACTGCAGAAATCGCAACTATTGTCGCTCGCAATGTCTAACTAATGAATGAAGAACAAAGAACCATTTATGACCACATCATGCTCGCAGTTTCGACAGGGCAAAGTGGATTCTTTTTTTTTTTGATGTACCAGGTGGAACTGGCAAAACATTCCTTATTTCGCTAATTCTTCCTAAAATACGTTCAAATAATGGTATCGCATTGGCTGTTGCATCTTTTGGCATTGTGATAACTTTATTGGATGGAGGCAGAACAGCTCATTCAGTATTTAAACTGCTACTAAATATTCAAAATAACCCAGACGCGGTGTGCAATATAAAAAAAACAATCATGGCCACAGTGCTGAAACAGTGTAAAATTATCATCTGGGATGAATGCACTATGGCACACAAGACACAAACAATTGCTTGAGGACTTGAACAGGACATTGAAAGATATACAAAACAACGACAGACTATTTGGCGGCACTCTGTTACTCCTTTCAGGTGATTTCAGACAAACACTTCCCGTTATTCCGCGTTCCACGTACGCTGATGAGATCAACGCGTGCTTTAAATCATCGCCACTGTGGCGTAATGTTGAAAAAGTGCAACTGAAAGTAAATATGCGTGTTCAAATGCTTCAATATCCGTCTGATGAAACATTCTCAAAACAACTGTTAGATATAGGCGACGGAAAAGTTACTACAGATGAAACTGCATGCATAAAATTACCCGTCGATTTCTGCAAGATTATTGATTCACAAAGTGCTCTCATTGATATTTCCCGATTTACACAGACAATATACAAACCATGAGTGGAAGGCAGAAAGAGCAATTTTAGCAGCAAAAAATGTGGATGTCAACGAATTAAATCTCAAGATACAACATTTGTTACCAGGAGACTTGGTGTCATACAAATCTATTGATACAGTTTGTGATGCTACCGAAGCTATAAATTATCCAATTGGGTTTTTGAACTCATTGGATTTATCACGCATGCCACCGCATAATTTACAACTGAATGTTGGATCTCCGGTAAATTTGCTTCGTTATTTGAACCCACCACGGTTGTGCACCGGCACGCAATTATTAATTAAAAAACAATTATTTATATGACAAATCAACGTTTGTCGGGTCAGCTAGTTGTGTATATACAAAATTAATTTAAAAAATTAACTTCTCTGACGATTTTCAAATAGAAATTTCGAAACACCAAAGTTTTTTTGAGAAATCAAATGGCATTACAATTTTTGAAAACAAACATTTTTAAATCTTAAAATACTGGAAATATTTTTAAATAGACTCGGTACAACATTTTCTCAATATAACTCATTCCTTCTAAAACTGTCTCTACCTCCTACACGACACGAAGAGACATAAACCCCCATTTAGAGAGTCAAAAGTGAATAGGCGTGTACCATCAACTGAGCGCTCAGTGAGCGCTCAATGTCAGATTGACGGAGGCAGAATCGTTTTGTGGGACAAGAATCTCCGTACAAACATAAGCTGTCAAAAACATATGTTGTCAATTGTAGTTTTTGATGTGAATTTATTATTTTTTTCTATTGATAATTCTTGGTTACTTTTGGAAAAAAAACTATTAAAATGGATAACAAACAAGAACAAGTTTTGCGTCAAATTTTAAGTAGTTCATCAGATAAAATAAGAAATAAAAAAAGGATGGAACTCCTAATAAGCGATGATAGTGAGGATTATTTAAATTACGCGCCACACCAGACAAATGACAACTGAACAGCTGTTTTGGGTGAGCAAGCAAATTGAGAAATGAATCCATGAATTTTTTGTCTCAGAAATCTCCGCAAAAAATCTCAGTGCTCAGCTGAGATTTTTTGTCTCACTTAAAAAATAGTTGAGCGCTCGGATGGTACATGGTACACGCCTAATGCTTCTGACCAAATCTTTGTGGCCAAGCTATCGAAATCTCCTATTTGTTTAATGGTCTACATATTCTATATCACTTGCCTCAGGTTTTCTCCGGCATTATTAAATGTTTGTTTTGTTTTCGCAAAATGCTGTTGGGGTTTAATTAATTTTATTATTAGTACGTACATTCTAAAACAGTAGTAAAACGTTATGTTTATTTCAAATTTATAGACAAACTAGCTTTTTACCCGCGGCTTCGCCCGCAGTGGAGAAATTAAATAAGTATGAGAGATAAAGGGTAAGGGTATAATAATAGAAATGAGTCAATATAAAACTAAATTTTATTGCTTGGCTGAGATCAACAATTTTTAAAAATTACTACAGACAATGAAGTTTCAACACCTTAATATATGCTTATTGAAATGCAACAACAAATGTTAAAATATATTTCACCGTAACAAAAATAAATAATTCTGAATTCTAACAATTTAAAAAAATAAAATACAAAGTATTAATTTAAGATATTTTTATAGACAATGTTATAAGTTTTCCCGTCGGGTGCAAATATGTGTAAATTCCGGGCATTAGATACACGTGAACAGGCTACATAAAGTTGACCATGAGAGAAGCATGGGTTTTCTAAATGCACTCCTGCTACCTGTCCTTGTGTCTTGTTTATAGTAACAGCAAAGCTAAGCTTGGCGGGAAACTGAACCCTTTTAAATTGGAATGGAAGGTCAGTGGGAATAATTGGTATCCGAGGTATTATAACACTATTTCCCTTACCGACACCTGTTAAAATAGTAGAACCAAGTATGTTCTGTCCCAATTTTGTTATCTGAAGCTTTGTTCCATTACATAGCCGAGGAGCATCTAGATTTCGCATAAGCATTACTGGTACATTTAGTTTCAATTGAAGTTTATGTGACGGTACACCCGATAGTTCAAGTGAATTTAAAAACTCCACAGGATATGAAGTACTTAGTTCCGTATCCATAATTGTATCCATTGACAAATATTCCTTAAACAGTTGAAACTATATTCAATTGAATTAGATATTGAATTAGATATTGTCGTCACCGTCGGTAATACAGTGGGTTGGTATTGCAGTATTTAGGGTTGAAACTTCATTACTATGATGCTAGATGATGCTAGATGGCGTTGAAGTAGCTAAATTTGACGATATTTTGATAAACAATTTTCTTATTTTTCGTAATTTTTTTTTTTAATAAAAAGTATCCTATGTTACTTCTAATACCTTCAAGCATTGACATACTATACATGGACTGCTAGTAGCCAACTTCACGATGGTTCCACTTTTAACGGACAAAACACAAGCACAAAGAGGCCTATGCGGAAAAATTGTGTAACATTTATGACACTTGACATTGGAGCCTCTTTCTTTTTTTTCACAAACACAACAACGAAACAAACATTCGAAAAAATGACATTCCTCCCTTTATTTTTGGTCAAAGACCGAAAACCGAATGATATTCGCGCGTTTGAATTTTATTTTCGTATAAAATAATAAAATACTATCGTTATTATTATTTATAAAAATTAACAAGAGTTTATGTTATTGTTTTGATAGAAAAAGACACAGATTATGGATCTATTTGAACCTCATTTGATTACAAAGAAAGAAGTTCGATTTTCTGAATGTCTCGTCCAAGAACCCTCAAGCCCTGAAGAAAATTTCGGTAAATATAAAAAAAATTAACTTGCCTTTTAAATTGTTATATACGCATTAATATGTAGTTATTATTTATCAATAAAACAAGGTGATATATTTGGCGGAATAGTAAAATCTAGACAATGGGGATGGCCTACCAACGGCTCGGGCCTCTGCATTACCTCACTGCGAATCGGTCAGTCCATATCTAAATTCGATTTTGATGCCAGCAATGGGTATGAGACAGTGTCATAATTTAAGCATACATAAATAAATATTTAATTTTTGTTATACGACTCGTTTTATGTAGGTTTGGTGTTTGCATCATAACATGCGTTTCGGAAATCCAAATGCCATACTTGAAGGATACACTGATTGCAATTGGAATCCAATATGCCGACAGTCCTGGAGGTCTTGTCGTGTTGTATTCTGTAGAAGAGTCAACAGTTATTTGTTGCAATGATTTAAAACACAAAATAACTTGTTGCCGGTTTATAAGTCATGAGGTGGAGGCAGTGTATTGCTTGTTGATCTTAGTTTACGCAACATCGTCGATGTACCGGCTTCGAAGAAGGATGCAGGCATTTCAGTTGTACCTTGTCACATTGTGGATTATTGCATGACCTTGCTGCATCTGCATCGACACTTTCAACATTGCCAACAGGAAGGAGTTCATTTTGGCATTCAACTTGAAGGTAACAAACAATATTTATTCGTATTGAAGAACGAACTAATTTTCTAAAAATTCTTGTATTAGGTTTAGCTGCAGGCTTAGCCGATCGACGTCTTGTGCTGTATGACCTAACAGATATGCAAGTGTTTTATGTTGCCCCACCGCAAGAACGATCATCGCCGATTGTTAGAATAAGCTCCATGGAACCACCAGATAATCCACGTCCTTGAGTGCCAATCGATTACCAAAGCACCATCACATTTAAACGAAGAAACAATATCTCTATGTGCCCTTGTTTGGAAACAGGAAAAAGAACTCCAAACTGAGATACTACTCTTCGGCATAAATCAATGGTACAAAGAAGAAATGCCCTATGTTGGTGATTGGAGAGAGGATCCTAGCTATTTGGCATCATTTGTGCTGCCAGGTTTTTCCTGTTTGGATATGTATTTCGACCCGAATACAATTTCGCTCTTCAATTCTATTCTATTCTATTCTATATAAGACTAGAAGAACATTTCTACCCGATATCACCAAGTTTTGGTAAGGATTTAGTTTGATAAATGTAAACAGAAAATAAGTTTTATTTTGTTTGTCCTAAAAATTCAATCGGACTTGAAGAAAAACGCTGCCACCACTTAAATTGGCCGGGTATTCAAAACAGAGTTGTGAATGTGCTAAGATCTCAAGAATCATTGGCATTGTTAGAAACTAATTTAGATTTATGCTAATACCAGACGTTTTGTTTGAGAAAAAATGTGCATTGTTTTTGTACTTTTTCCTCGATCTAAATATGGCAATTGAAGACAAACGCTATGAACCAATAGTTCAGAATTTTATAAAATTTCCAAGTGTGTTTAAGTTGTCGGCGTCATTGATTAAGCAAATTCAGGCGTTTTGGAATCTAGATCACTGTCATTTTTAGGTAAGTTAAATTTGTACAGCTTAGCCCTTGGTGAAACAAAATGTACAAACAACTTTGCGATAAAACCTCATTTGCCCCGTGAAAAGTAATTGACCAATAGAATTTAAATGATTCGGGTTGCTGGTAGTTAGTGCCAAGTTAGATCTTTTCTTGTCAAAATATAATAAGCTGCATTATTCACATTTTCTGACTAAATATTTCTAACTTGTGATTAAATTTTATTATTTATTTTTCAGGCTGCAGTCGATGAATTCATTTCACCTTTCAACAAAGATCACGTCTGCCCCCAGTGGAAAATTGAATTGTTCATAGCATCGCTTCTAAATCAAATTGAATCAAACCTCGCCCTGAGAGTTCTCGAAGCCAAATCATTGCCCATATCACCAATTCTCCAATTGAATACTTACTTAGCAAATGACCTTATATCAGAAGCATCGATCTGAAAAAGATGAAGAACTGCTAAAGTTTTTCTTTAGTCGATGTTTGTTAATGATATATATATATGAATATATGTATTTATTTTTATATAAAAGAAAACTTGAAATTAAATGAGGAAAAAAATTTAACCATATACAAAAAAATGCCTTTTGATTGTTTTTATTTACTTATATTGAATACTATTCGCAGATGACGTTCGTGGTTCGTCTAATGACTTACATAAATACATAGTATGTACATGAAAAGTTTTAAATCAAAATAGCTGAAAAGCTTTACATCAAAATAACATACATGCACAGTTTATTCCATAGAGGAAATATATTATCTAGAGTCCCGACTTAATGGGTTTGCTCTCTTTCGGCCTACAAACTAAATTGAGCAAATTTTGCCCATTAGCATAAGCAAATGTTAGTTGTCCCGTGCATTTCTTATGGGAAAATCCAGATTCTATGTAGTTGTTATGGGCTTTTGGGCTCAGTATGCACAGTTAGGGGGAAAACAATGTGAGGTGAACTCAGCCGTTCAAAAAAGAGATCCGTTGAATTCAAAAATTGAAAAATTATTGCAATATTTTAAGAAAAATGAATTATGCAACTTCTTTTCAGTGAAAACTGTGCTAAAAATAATATTTGACTGTTTTTAGCAAACAAATTCTATGAGTTTTGTGAAAAGTTTCGCTAAAAACAAAAAAAATCATGCAGAAAGTATAGGCGCACCATAGAACTGCAATGCGAAAGTGGCCTTATTAGAGTTTAACCCAGTTTTGACAGATTAACAGCGAGGTGAGTATTTTGACAGTTCTACGAAAATGTAAACAAAACAAAATTAATTCCCAGTAATGCAAATGAAGGTAAGACAATTTAAATACAAAATATTAATTTATTGAAATAAAAATATATAATGAATTTGCACCTAATTTAATCCTCAGATAAAGAAGAAACCAAGGAGAATGTTGCAACAGGAAAAGTGGAATCTACCGAGAAGGAAGCCAGCAACGCAGACGTATTTATTCTGGATAATTGATTATAATGAACCATCAATTGAAGTATTTTTTGTTTGGGTAAGCCACCCAAATAAATAACAAAGATAACAACAACAGCAGCAACAATAGTAGCTTCAACAGTAATCTGAACAGCGGCAGTAATAATCAACAAAATTCATGGGCACTTTATCAAACATGGGTTAAAATGGAAGAAAGTATTCGTGAGACATGGATTGTAGCTGGAAAAACGATACAATCCTTTGCTAAGATGGGTCATGGGGGGCTTCAAGAGATGCCAGTTAAAATAACAAAAACCGTCGTTGATAATGCTTCGAATCCATCTACGGAAGCTAAAAGTTTGTTCATAAAAGAAATCTTTTGAAATACAAAGCAAGTTGATGTTATTTTGTCTTTTTAATTTCCTAGAATCACAAATTTCACAAGCCAAACAAATTCTAACCAATACCAAGGTCCCGATAATAGCAACAAAACAACACGAAGAAGAAGCCAATGATCTCTCGCCGATTCAGAATGCGGTTGTGAAAAAACCAACACTGCCAGTTCAGCAGATCCCGAGTAAATTGGTCACCAGTACACCCATACAACGTGCACCTTTAATGTAAGTATAACTTAGTCATCCATTTGATTTAAGCATTAAATATATTTTTACCTCCCCAATAGTAGTCGTCGTGCCAAGCGAACCATTCCCAATGCAAATGGAGAAACAGAAGATGAAATCGTTGAGAAAATTGTCGCAATACGTTTTAATCCCCGGAGAAAAATGCACGAGTACTTGGTCAAGTGGGAATCGTGTTCGCATGAGCACAATACTTGGGAACCGCAGGTTCACTTAGAAAATGTTCCACAAATTTATGAAACCTTCCAAAAACAACTTGCCCGTCAGAAAGAGCAAAGAGCCGCACAACAAGCGAAGCAACAGGCAGCCAGCCTCGCTGCCGCCATCAAAGTGGTGGACTTGAAGAAAGATGTCATAAAGGATCCAAATAAAATAGAAGAGACGACCAAAATGAATTTATCATCGCCCGGAAGTGATTCAAGTCGGTTGTCGAGAACATCCAAAAACAAGGCTATCGATCAAGTCAAACAGTGGTGTGCGGATGAACCAGTCGAAAATAATGCCCCAGCAAGTGGTGTAGCAAATGTACAGACAAACACCCCACTGCCCATACAAGCGGCACATCCCGTCTTACAAACAAGTAATTTCGGACCTGGAAGCATTCCTGCTTTGAAGAGAAAGCTAGACGATAGTGATTTCGATGATTTGGCGATGATTGGTGACGAAGACTTGGAGGAGGACTCATTCCGTCGCACACGGTGAAAAGAATGAAAAACGGCGACACTGTCTCGGTGAGGGTTGAGACGAAAAATGAGCGTGCTGTTGAGGTTAGTTCTTAGAGCATTTTATTTCAAGGGTTTTTGTTCTAATTGATTTCCTTGCAGTCGAAAATAATCAAAGTCAATGGAAGCATGAAGAACACAAGCGCAACGGAACCGTTTTCAGCTGATGTGATCATCACTCAAGACACCAACACTTCTGGAGTTGTCAAAAAGGCTGGCTTCAATGGGACAACATCAACAAATGTAAGTAACTTTAAACTTTAATTTTTTGATGGTTTCATCAAACTTAAAGCATATTTTTTCTTTCTTAAGGCTTCACCAAAAACTGAAGCTCACTTTCGCGTTGTTTCAAAGGGAGAAACAAAATGGGTTGCTGCATCCTTGACTTCAAACGCCAACGAGAATAAACGCAGCCAATCGAACATGGCTAGAAGCTCGAGTCCACGACTTATCAATAGTCAAACCACAATTGCACGTACGGCCCCATCGGCAACGTATCATCAACAGCAACAGCAGCAACAGACCAGAATTCAAGCGGGAACCCCCAAAACAGTGCAGACAAATACTCGTGTCCTCCAAAGTCAACCACGAACGGCGACCATTGCTCAAAGAAAATCCCAATCGCCAGGCATTCAACAGACATCGCCAACGTCTGGAAAAATGATTATTCCTCGAGGCAAGGTAGCACCTGATGGAAACATACAACAACACCAGCAACAACAACAACAATCAGCAGTTGCACGAACTCAAACTCCAAAGCAAAAGATTCTGCAACTCTCGAAATCTGGTGACTTGAAAGTGACAAAGAAAGTTATGTCGAAACAAACTACTTCAAAACAACAACAAGTCCTTGCCCGGCACCAATCACAGGTTCAGATAAGTCCAACAAATTGCGCCACCCATGCGACATGTCGGGACGCCAAAACAGAAGCAGTCTCAGGTGAAGACGGCGGTGATGGATGTTTCGTCATTTAACCATGAGGAACACCAGCAGCAAGCCTTGTGCCCTATCACTGGTAAGGGTTTAAAAAAAATGTCCAAAAATATTTCTTCAATGTTTTTCTTTTTTTAAGGTAAAATACTTGGACAGGTTAGGTTAGGTTAAAGTGGCTGCGGATACAAAAACCACACACTTAGGCCAGAAGAAAAGGCCCATTGTGATACCACATGAATCTAGAGAAATACCTCCCACTAGTCGAACCATTTTGAGCTTTTTATAAAGCGAAGGAGATATCTGATATCCTTTTTTGCTAGTTCACTGGGATCATCAAAAGAGTATTCTCCCAGATGAAGTTTGCGTCTTAGTGAAAGAGCAGGGCAGGTGAGAGATTGTTTCTTCTTCTTCCTCGTCCATACAGCTCCTGCAGCTTGGACAGGTAGAAGGAACGGAAATCCACGAAGAGCAACACCATCAAGTCGCAACAATGAAATCGGGCGTCCTGCAAACGCAGCTGCTCACGGCCGCCGATCAGCAACATGAACAGGGTGACTTCCAGGAAATGGAGCAATCTGGCAATCTTTTACAGCTGGCTGATCAGCAACTCATGACCAACGAAGATGGCTCACCATTGCCAGTGTTATCAGACTCAACGGAATTTAAACTTCGCACTCTGAGGCAAAATTAAAAGAACGAATTTCTGACTAATGCTGTTGACCACATGACATCACAAAGGAATACATACGAACGTGATGAACCAAAACATAAGAAGAATATGATTAAAAATACTAAGTTATTAATTTTGTTAAATTGAACATATGTATGTCTCAATAAAAAATAAAACCCACAGCTTATTTGTTTTTTATTATTATTTGCTAAACGAAATTAAAACGAAATTAAAAATTAAAAAAGGTATAATCCACTACAATTATTGACCTGAGCACATCAAATTTGGGAAAACCAAAAAGAAGTGTTTTTCTTGGAAAAAGTACATACATTTAATATTTTTTTATTTACTCAAAAACTAAGAGGTTACATTTTAAAATCCCAGTTTTTGTTTTTTAAGTGAAAATACATTAATAGCGTTAAATCTAAAACAAAATTATACTAAATTACATACAATTTTGAAAAAAAAATTACAACTTTATAATATAACATAGATTGAAAAATTTTGGCTTATTAAGTCGTTCCTCTTCCTTGGTTGGCAGCTCCATAATGGTTGTGGTCATATCGTGCATAGTTGGGTTAGTTATCCTGAGGATCGATTGAGTGGACGTGCCAGGCTTCAGTGGCTTTTCACAACGCACAAGCAGAACGTCGGGCACATGATAGCTAGCGAACAATTGAATGCGATACTTGATCGACCCTGAATGGTACTCCCGCTTGATGGCATTGTGTTCGCATTGTCGACAACGCAGAGATCGCTTGACCCACAAACACTTCCGCTGCGGATAGAGGTTGTTCACACTTAATTGTTGTGACTATAAAGAAATTAATTTTAATTATATAAGGAAATCTCAAATGGAAGATGACTTACTGTTTTTGATGTTGATTTTCTGTGTGAAAATCGATGGATTAAACTCGCCGACATCGCCAGTAGCTGTCGATGCTGCTGATCTAAATCTGTTTGGCCTTTGGGGCCCGCCCATTTGCCTCCAAATGATTGCCACCGTTAAGCCAGTGCGATCCTTAGGAGCAAAATGAATGGATTAGTTTTAGAATTAATATTTGAATTCACCTAATTTACAGTCAAGGTTGGACATTTTTTGGTGTCTTCCTGCGATTGTATTCTTGTTTTTCTTGCTTCTCTTGCAGAACTACCGACTGGTCTGGTAGTACTCTTTACACCTAGAAGATGAAGATTAAGCGAGTTGACTACGATAGGAATGATTCGATTCGTACTTACACAATTGTTCTCCGCGCGCTGTTGCGTCGTTTTTTTTGAGCCGCTTGCATTTCATTTCTTGGCAGCTGATGAATAGGCCGAGTTGGCAGTTGCTGCTATTATGTCGTTTCAGCACCAACACTCAGCTGCTGGGAGAAGGGCGTTAGCGGTCGACTATTGCACGGCAAAACTTCCACTTGCATCATTGACTTGGTGGTGTTGTTGCTGCTGGTTTTGTTGCATTGAATGCGTTTGACTATTGGTAGAGATGGTGACACTTCCACCGTCAACGCCTGCGGGAGCTATGCCGTTGAGATATACATACATACAAACACAATGGGCAGAGAAATATAATATATAAAAACCTGCCTGCAACGCAGCGCCTTGTTTGCTTTGTCTTCCAGATTTCTTTAGGGAAATTGCTTCCTGCATTATGGTATGTTATTGGCAGCATCTAAAATGAAAACACAGACTATAAAATGAATCGATTGTTCTTGCACCTCCTTCACTGCAATTTGACTTACTTTTTATTTAATGAAGTGAACTTGTATATACTTTCTTCATTATGAGGAATTTTGGTCTGAAAAATATCAAATTATATTAAATATCAAAACAATTAACAAAAACTTACTCTTCAAATCCGAAATCCATTGTTTTGTTTTGCAAAATTGATTGTCATTTTTGACAGGTCACAAAAATTCCATAAGTTTCTATTTTAGCCCAATCCTTCATTTTGTTTTTTTTTTCCCCACTCACATGTATTCACCGATAGTGAATTTGAGAGAGTTCACCTCGAATTTGCGAGAGTTCACCTCGAATAAAATTTGAGGGTGTTTCAGGTAGGACGGGTACCAGTCGGGACTCTAGATAATATATTTCCTCTATGGTTTATTCAAAGATCAAAACAGGGGGTATTTATGATACAAAATAAATCATAGATTAAGAAAATAACAAGAATATACACACATACATATTATGCATATTAAATTTACACGTTTACGAATGTAGCAACATAATATGTTTTTATCAATAACAGCATCATTAGAAATATTAAATTGTTTTGAATATTGAAAATATCATTCGAAACCACTGTTATATCTACTCTGAGACTGAGATGTTGGCGTCAGCACCAGTTCAGTGGGTCATTCACGAGAGTAGTGCTCCTTATGAATTGACAAACGGTCTCTTGGTCAGGCGCATCGAATCACTGAGGCGGCTGTCAATTGCCATCCCACTGCAACAGCAACAACAGCAACAGAATCAGCAGCAGCATGGCAGTGGAGCGCGATTGCGAGCGCACGCGTTTCGTTCGTATGCCCGATCATCCGGACTAAAAGTTCTCCGCGCTTTGTTATCTGGGACATGTCACACAGAGTGGTACCCCTACAATTCAAAGCTATAGATTGTGTGCATACGAGTATTAAGAACGATATATGCATTTAATGAGAGACCATCGTCGTCGTCCTCGTAGCCCGTGGTCGCCTTTACTTCCACCGCAGCTCCAGCTGCCTGCTGTCTTATTGCACTGCATCGCGTTCGTCCGTCCGTGTCGTCTCCGTTGAGAAGAATATGCACAACTTGCATCATATATGCATTTATGCATATCGCGGACTCCACTCTGACGACGGTGATATTTATGCTCAAATAAACTCATCTGCGTTTACGTTCGAGCTGCGCATATGTACATATGTATAGCTTTGTGACTAAAAGATTAACAAATGTGTCAAGGTAAAAGATACTCTTTTGTTGAGTGAGGCGAGGGCTTCGGTTTAATTAGCCTCGACTGGTAGTTTCGCAGAGATACCTATACCCGGCAGTTCCGTTGCGGTAATTAGAGGTGGTTAGAAGTTGTGTGGTTTTGTATGTTTCTCTTTACATACGAAAGCGATTTGAAGTATTCACTGTGAATGGAAATTTAAAATGTTTTATTTTGAAAAATATACATAAATTAAACAAAATACTCACAGCGCACAGCTTCTGCTTCATTTTGCACGACCTGTCAAAATTTTTCAATAACATCAAAAAAAAAAACATGGCATCGTTCGTCTTCAACAAATTATACTAGATGTCAATACTTTCTATGTCAGAAAAAGCTTATCTCAACTAAATAAAAACAGATGTCGCTAAATATTTCATAACTTTTTTTGCCACTGTGCCTGAAAGGGCTAGTGTAGCTAATTTGAAGTGGAACCATTCTTATTCAAATTTTGTATGGAAAATTCACACCACTAGCAGTCCATGTATAGTATGTCAATGCCTTCAAGAGTGTATGTGCAAAGTTTCATGATGATCGGTTAAGTAGTTTTTGCGTGAAAGCGTAACAAACAAACTAACATTCGCATTTATAATATTAGTAGAGATAATCCCAAATTTAAAAACTTTGCATTGGCAGACGAAAATTGGATTTGCTAGAATTTTGATATCTTAAGACTGAGACGAAGGCATCAAATTTATGTAAGTACAATTACAAAGTCTAATATTTCTCTAAAAAATAGGTCCAAATAAAGTTAATGTAATTTAGAAGCATTTGCTTATATCCTTTAAAAATGTTAAGGAAGGTAGGTGATCAAATTGTTTAAATTTATTTAGCTAGCTACCTATTGCTGTACAAGAATGAAATACCCACATGTTTAATTGCCTATAATATAATAGTTCAAATTATAATACAATCCTCAAATCATTAAAATATAAAATCTCATCCAACAATACAAAATTCCTACACCAAATCCCAATTCACCTGCTTTTTTCTTATCATTTTTGTATAGGAAACTACCGTTTTACGCGTGTAACCAAAAAAATATAACCAAACCAAAATACAAACAAAAAGCATATTCCATTTTTATTGTAGGTACATAGGTACTTCGTTTTATGAAAATTCCTTCAAATAAATGTGTTTTCCTTATTCACTCAGACTTTCGTTGATTCACCATTCTTCCGGCTGCAAATGGATTTCTCCACTAGACGTTCCACAAAAAATATCTAGATACCGCCCTATTCGACTTCCACCATCAGAGTACTATGGTTTTTATATACAAAGGTAATATCATCGTGGGTTTTTACGGCACCTGGCGGCTTCTGTTTTCAATGGCGCAAGATTTTAAACAACCTTTTGTTAAGGGTTTAACAATTTACTAGTTAGCAATTTGCGAAATATTTACGAACTTACTAAGGGAGTCCAAAACTTAAAACCTTTCCTTTCGTTTTGCTAACTATAATTAGTAAATTGCCAATTTTATTAAAAAACGAGCAACCAAACATGTCTAAAAAGTGACAGTTCCTGAAAGTAAACAAAGCAAACGCACGCTTAAACGAACCTATTAATTGGAATTCCCAATTATTGACTAGAAAATTCCATCCACTGCTCTTTTAAGAATTATTGCAGAGATGTCATATGGATTAAGAAAATTGCTAGAGTTAAAGAAGCCATTCCGTGATTTTTACTTTAGGGAATTCTTAAGAGAGATAGTAAGATGTTAAAATTTGTATAAATGGCTTTAAGATTTTACTAAATCGTTTAAAATTTTGCCCTAATGTATTTCAAAAATATTTGCTAGACAGCTCGCTTTTTGCTGTTGCTGTTTTCCATTTGCGCACTTTTTCAATAATTCAACTAGAGATTGTCAACGCAACCTGGGTCGAAATTCAAACCTATAACTGGATTAATTCTCATTGGAATCATGGAATGTTGCAGGTCTCATCTTCCTTTATTCTAAAACTGCACCCACCTATGTTTTTCTTATGTTTTTGACGTTTGATGATTTAATAGTAATAGATACGTTTTGAAGAGTAAAGTGAGTTTATCGAGGAAAAGGAAATATTGTTTTCAATTTATTGTCGCTGATTAATGGAAATGATGCCAAAAAAAAATTTGTAATCCCGAACACATAAAAAATTTAAAATGAACTCAAGTGGTGTTATTGTACCTGCCTCCTCTTCAGGCAAGGAACCGTCACCATCGCTTGGTAAAATAATTTTCACAACAGAAGTAAAGAATGCTATTGACCGGGTAAGGTGGCCAAAAAGGCAGAAATTGTTTCCATCTGGGATAGTTTTTTTTTTCTCATCATGATTTTAGGTCCTTAAAACAGACGATCCTATGGACTCGCCAAACTTCAACACGGTTGATTATATTAATCAAATGTTTCCCAATGAGCAGTCCCTGGCTGGCATCGATGATATTATCTCTAAAATGCAATTCGAGTGCACTGTCATCGACGAAAATATACGCAGTGTAGTACGTTGCCAAACAAACACCGGCCAAGACGGACGTATTGCTCTAAATGACGCTCAAAAAGTCATAAATAGTTTGTACAACCAGATCATAGACGTAAAGACTCGTGCTGAAAAAACAGAAGAAATGGTCAAGGAAATAACTCGCGATATAAAACAACTGGATTGTGCTAAGAAGAATCTAACTTCCGCTATTACCACACTTAATCATTTGCACATGCTAGTTGGTGGAATTGATAGCTTAAATAAATTGATTGAAAAAAGGTTGTACGGTGAGATACTAAACCCTTTACAAGCCATATCCGAGGTCAATCAACATTTTCAACAATACAGCAACATTCAAGAGATAAAGGTAATTAAATTTATCAAATTTTCTTTTAAGAGAACAAAATTCTTTGATTGCAGAATTTGTCGCAAAATGTCGACCAAATTCAAGTCCTCCTTGCGAAACAAATAACTGAAGATTTCAAGGAATCCTTTTCGCCAACCCAAAAAAAATCGACAACATCGAGTACTGGTCACCAACGTCTTCCTTTGTCGCAATTAACTGACGCATGCAAAGTTGTCTCCGTCCTAGATTCGCGAGTGAGAAAAGATCTGCTGAAATGGTTCATACAACAGCAGCTTGAGGAGTACGCTCATTTATTCCATGAAAACCAAGACATAGCTTGGTTGGATAAAATTGATAAACGCTATGCATGGCTTAAACGACATTTACTAGATTTGGAGCAGAAATTCGGGGCAATGTTTCCACTAGATTGGGAAGTTTCCGAAAGAATTGCCGTGCAATTTTGTAATATTACTCGAGATGATCTTGCATCTATTATGGCCAAGCGACTGAACGAAATCGATGTCAAGCTTCTATTGTTTGCTATTAATAAGACACAAGCTTTCGAGCAGTTGCTATCGAAGAGATTCACTGGTATTACGTTGACTGGTTGCACTGAAACAAGTTCAATAGTTCTCACGAAAGCTAGTGGCAATGTCCAACAACAAGGAATATTTCATGACCTTATAGGGCAATGTTTCAAGGCTCATCTTAATGTTTACATAAATAGTATCGATAGAAATTTGGCTGAGTTGATGGAACGCTTTGTTGAGATGTCCAAAGAGCCCTTACGAGTTGTTGAATCGAAGACAACTGTATTTCCAAGGTTTGTAGAAGTATATATTCAAAATTCCTAAATGCTAATGCTTAGTATTTCGCTCGTTTAGTTCGGGAGATCTTTTTGTGTTTTATAAGAAATGTATGGTTCAATGTACCCAACTTAGCAACGATCAACCCATGTATGACTTGGCAATGATATTTAAAAAATACCTACGAGAATATGCGAGTAAAATTCTCGAAGCAAACACACCAAAAATGCAAAGCGTACAGAATTCAATTGGTTAGCTATTTTTTTTTTTGTTTAAATACCATTTTTAATTCAACTAATTAAATTCAAATCCTCGATTTGACAGGAAATTCCATGTCATTGTTAACAAAAGATCTTCAAAATCTATCAACTGCTGCTGGTCAAGTGTTTTATAATTTCCTCAAAGAGGGTGAATCTCAAAGATTTACCAAAAATGACTTTGTGAGAATTTGTTGTGTTCTAACAACTGCTGAATACTGTCTTGAAACTGTGCAACAACTAGAAGATAAACTCAAAGTCAAGGTGACTCCAGCCTATGCAAATAAGATTGACATGTCTGAAGAAAAGGATATATTTCACAGGTCAACTTGATTTTATTACCAGCAAGAATTAATTTAATTTAATGTCTATTCTTATTTAGAACAATATCGAATTGTATTCAATTATTGGTTCAAGATTTGGAAAATGGATGTGAAACGTCACTGACGGTAATGAGCAAAGTAAGTTTAAAATAATTCATGAACGTTTCCGCAATTTGTACATGTAACAATTTTATTTTATTTCTAGGTTCAATGGCAACATATAAACAATGTTGGTGATCAGAGTCCCTTTATAAACACTATAATTGCACACTTTAAACAATCCATTCCGACAATTCGTGATAATTTGGCAACATCACGTAAATATTTTACGCAATTCTGCCACAAATTTGTCAGTTCGTTCATTCCAAAGTTTGTAAATACATTGTATAAGTGTCGCCCTACAAATTCGGATGGATCAAATAATATTTTAGGCTGTGAACAATTGCTACTTGATACACACAGTTTAAAGACTGTTTTACTTGATTTGCCCTCGATTGGATCGAGCGTTAATCGTAAACCACCGACAAGTTACACGAAAGTTGTTATCAAAGACATGAGTAGAGCTGAGATGATTATCAAAGTTGTGATGACTCAAATTCAACCAGCTACAGCATTCACTGCTCAGGTGTTAAAGCTTTTGCCTGATATAACAATAGCGGAATACCAAAAAATTTTGGATATGAAATCTGTAAAGAGATTAGATCAAATGCAGTTGATCGAAATGTACAAACGTTCTGTGCCACAGGTCAATCCCACAGTTGGTACCACTTCGTCTGCTGCTCATCGCACAAGCCCTGAAGATAATGTGCCCCAGGAACAGGACAATAAATCTTCTGGTGGGATAGTTGAAGAAGATAGTGTCGAACAAAGCACAGCAGGTGGCAGTTGTTCTTTAAGCGTTCAAAGTGGGACTCCAAACAAACGGGCTTTTCTCTTTTCCGGGTTTAATAGCAATAGTAGTAATGAAAAGAACATAGATCCAAGTACAGCTACAGCACCACAGTCAACACCTACTTCGTCCGAGCGAGGAAGAATTCGTAAGCTTGAAAGTTTACTTAAAAAGCGTTTGCAGTAAATGTAACTATCATTTTTTGTTTGTGGCAATGAAGTAGAAAAGTTGATAATAAATAAAACGTCTGAAGACTGAGTCCTTAGTATTTGTGTTAAATCATTTGTAGACGTAAATAAAGGAACAATTTGTTAAACAGATAATAATATAACAAAATGTACACCATAATGTTATCAAGATACGTGGAAAGCTTTTTGTTTGTTATTGAGTCGATCTTATTATTGGGTTGGCTTTTTGATTCAATAAATCAAATACATTTCTTTTATTTTCAAAGTTATTCTGCTCTATCCTTCAAATTGTATCAGAATTTAGAGTACTTTAATTGCTTTTTATTACAATATTTTATTTAGCTTATACAATATTTTTATTCAGGGGGGTTATTATGAAAAACGAAACTCGTTCAAAATTAGGCTTATTCGTTAAATTGCGATTAGGAAAAACCATTGTAGCACAGATAATAATTATTATCTGTGATTGTAGTAGCACTAAATCGTCAAAATGCGATTAAGAAAAACGAGAATCGTAAAAATGACGATACTCGTATTTTTATTTACGAGTGCCTTCAGCTCTCGTTCAGCTTTCGTTTTCGGGGTAGTTGTCAAATGTCATTTATTTTTTTATTTTTGTTTGGTTGGTTTTTGTTTTGTTAAGTGAGCAAAAAAATGTAAGTAAATAATAAATAAAATTGTGAAAAACATAAAAAGTCAAATCCAAAATTCTTTGGGAGGCTTTGAATGATAAGCTAAATGCATGCGGTCCTCCAGAGAAATCAATGGATGGTTGGAAAAGTGTAGGTTTCCTTAAAACAAAACTTTGTGTTTATGATTAATTCTGTTCTTCGTTAGGTATGGAAAGATTTTAGGTACAATCTTGAGCGCAAAATGCGTGGAAATTTGCTCCATCGAAGTGGCACAGGGGGTGGCCCGAATAAGCAAAAAAAAATATTCGGAAAATGAAAAAATAGTAATTGTGATTCTAGACCTAAATGAGGCCGTGTTAGGTAATTTATCAGAGAAACAATTCGGTGATCCGACTGATGCGAATATTCAAGTGGCGGCCGGCAGCAGTACCAGTGTTAATGTGACTATGTTAGAATCTGATGAGCAGGAAGTACTTCTCGCTATGTTCAACGATGACTCTTTACCACAACGAGACAACAATGAAAATACTGAGCAACAACCAGATAATAGTGAAAATTTTGCAGAAGATGTCAAACTACCACCTTCCCGTAATAAAAAAGTACCAAAAAGACCAGAAACACTTTGATGGAAAAGCATGCAAGACTACAAGACGAAGTGCTCAAAATGCAGAACGAACGTGCATCTCTTGAAAAGACTCAAAAGGGAATTTTAAAAGAATTGGAAAAATTTAACGAGTCGCATAAAGAAGCTGATAGACGGCGCAGAAAACTTTATGATCTCAAAAAAGAAAAACTTGAGGAATTAAAATGCAATAACATTAAGAAAAGTAATGCACGTTTATAACTTATTTCAATAAAGTCCAACAAATTAAAACTGAGACAAGCGAAAATGGATATGAAAATGAAATACTATAACCCTGTGTCCAATGAAAACTGCAGCAGCAGTTCTGACTGAGAAGGTTACTTTATTTATTTATTTTGTTTTTAAGTTTTTTTTTAACAAAAGTTTATGTTTTTTGTTTTGTTAAAGCTGGAACAAAATTAATTTTATATTTGTTTTCTTTTTTAAGTTATTTACTTTTATACTAATTGTCAAGAAATTAAATAACGCGATTTAAGCTCAAACAAACTTTATTGTATTTTCGTTGGCTTAAATGTTCGTTTAATATTACAACTTAAATAGATTAAATTCATTTGTTTATCCGTATGTATGTATGTGCCGGTGCTGTCTTCTCGTCCGAAAAATGTAGAAAAATAATGGCTGTCTCTTGATTTCCGGCATGTTGTGCCAACATAAAACAAAAAATGGCTTACCAAGATTGGTAAAGAATGGCAGCAGCCAGGCAAAGAGTCTTAAGTGGTTTTGTTTGTGTTATTTTCTTACATTCTCCCCCTCGGTACATTTGCTAAATGTACCCTCTTCATTGCACACTTCTAACTTAGCTAGTTTGGGGCTTAGGGCTTAATCTGTTCACTATCAATGGTAAGTATGTAAGCGGGCGGGAATTTTTCATGTCCTCGACTTTCATTAAAAAGCTACGGAAAAGCTCATCATTAGGTTTGTAACCGTTAACATTGCTTACCGCGTATAGGGCTATCTTAACTGATTTTATGAGTCTCTCACAGCATCCATTCATATGTGGGGAGGCAGGGGGGTTAAAGTGCCACTCCAGTTCCGAGGTTACAAACTGATTCGCAATAGATTGATGGTCGATTGATTTTAAGGTTGTCTTCAGTAACTTTTCCGCTCCAATGAAATTTGTTCCACGATCGCTGAACAATTTTTCTTACGGTCCCTCTTCGACATAAAAATTTCTATAACAGAGAATGAATGAGTCCGTACTATAGGTGTAGGTAATTTCAATGTGGATTGCTCTGGTTACCAGGCACGTGAAGAGGCAAATTCACCTCTTTTCTATCTTTAGACCATGGACAATGTCAAATGGACCACCGTAATCAACTGCAGTATACGAAAAGGGTGGTGTGAATGCTGATACTCGAACTTCTGGTAAAATTGCCATTTTAGGAGGGGTGGCCTTGGCTAAATTCATCTTGCAGCCAAAACAGTGTTTCCTCACGCGTTTCAGCAGTTGTCGTAGTTTCGGAATGAAATATTTTTTTCTTAATTCGTTTACGACAGATTCGTGGATGATATGTCGACATTTCTCGTGATAATGACGTATTAAGAGCCTTGTTGCTCGATTATTGTCGGGAAGTATTACTGGACGTCTTGTGTATAGTATGTTCAGCCACTTTGCACTATCAATTCGACTCATGGATCTCATTACTCCGTTACTCATTATTACTCGAACACTGGGCTGTCTTCTTTGCAACGTTTCCCGGTGATGAAGCGAATTCCAATACCGATGATAACGATTCTGCTTGAATATGCCTGTAGACAACACGCTCTGCTCGTTCGAGTTCTTCGGAAGACAAAGCTAGGTTTTCTCTTTTTATACCACGTAATGCGTCCATGTAGCGGCAAACATATGCTGTGACCCTCAGCAACTTGCCCCAGCTTTTAAATTTACTTGTAGGGATTACTGAAACTACTTCGGAAATAGCATGATAATTTTCTCGAGATGGATATGGCCAGTCTTCTTCCTTCATGTACAGAAATTGTGGACCCTGCATCCAACGATCATTCATATCTAGTGATGGCCCTTTCTTCCACTTCGTTGCATCATCTGCTGGGTTCATTTCGGACGGCACGTACCTAAAATCAGCAATGTTTGTGATTTCTTGGATCTCCGCTATTCTGAACGCTACAAATTGGCCTTTTACTGCTATGGCATCGGAGTTCAACCAACTCAAAACAGTTGCAGAGGCTGACCACAGTACAATCTTGTTGAGATGAATAGAAAGTGATTGACGAATGCTATCGGCGAATCTGGCTCCAATGACTGCCGCTACGAGTTCCAACCCCGGTATTGACATGAGTTTAATAGGTGCTACCTTCGTTTTTGAACCGATAAGTGAGCACACAACCCTTTCACCTGATTGAACTCTTAGATATGCTACTGCAGCACTGCAATTCTTGCTGGCATCAACAAATACGTGGAGCTGAGTCTCGGAGATTTCCAATGCTGTCCCAGCTGCATAACATCTTGGGATGAAAACAGATTGCACTTTCTGTAGTTCACGTAACCAGCGTAACCAGTCTTATTGATGTTCGTCTAAGATCTCGTCGTCCCATCTAACTCTGGACCGCCATACATCGTGCATCAACACTTTCAAATAACTCGTAAAATGGCCAACTAAACCCAGAGGATCGAAAATCGACATCATGATTCTTAGCATCTCGCGCTTAGTTGGTTTTATCGCACCGTTGAGGACTTCTTGGTTTCCTTTGTTAAACTTTAAGGAGAGAGTAAACGAGTGGAGTACATTGGTTCTTTATCAAGATCGATTCGATTATCGTACGTTGACGTAATTCCGTTCATCGCAGCCGTCACTTCTCTTGAGTTGGACTTCCGTTTTCGAATGTGAAACCCAGCAGCGGAGTGAATCATCTTTACATCCTTAGCAAGGGTTATTGCTTCCTCTGAAGTATTAACACTGTCCAGCAAATCGTCGACATAATGATTATTGGTAATTGCTTCTACGGCTCAAGGCTACTCTTCAATAAACCTTTCAGCGTTTTTATTTTTCACAAATTGAGCGCAGCTTGGGGAACAAGTCGCGCCAAACGTCATGACTTGTGTGATGTATACTGCTACGCCAGTACCATTATCCCATACAAATCTACAGGCATGTCGATCCTCGGGTGGAAACATCTCTGCTATGTATGTCTCCACTGATGGCCACAGCATTCTGTCTAAACCTCAGAAGTATACCGAAAAGTGAGGGATTTGATCAGGCCCATTTACTAAAAACGAGTTAAGACACACTCCATTAACCTTAGCCTCTGCATCCCAGACTACCCTTACTTTTTGGGGTTTATTGGGATTGGACACAGGAAAGAGTGGCAGATACCATATCCGCTTATGTTCTTCATTTAACTCCTTGGGTGATAACTTTCGGACATAACCTCTCTTCATATAGCTTTCCATTTGTTGATTCATACTGTTTCATAATGATGGAGATTTTTGGAGTTTTCGATCAAGTGATAGTTGCCTGAGTTTGGCCATGGGCATACTATCTGGTAGCACAGGATCATCGTATCGCCAAAGCAGCCCGATCTCAAATCGTTCCCCATTAAACACAGCTGTCTTCTCCATAATGTCTTTAGCTCGACGTTCATCTTTGGACGTGGCTTCATAATAATGTATCTTCACACCCAGGCTATCCACTGCGAAGAAATATCTCATCATCTCGCTTAGATTCTCATCATCTTGTTCGGCATATTCTTGGATATGATAATTCATACTTTGGCTTTGGGACGAGCTCCGCGATCAAAACACAGACCATCCCAATTTGTTCCTGGTAGCCACAGGATCATTTTGACCAGCTATTCTGGTTTTACTTGGAAGAGCGAGATGCCAGTCACTTATTCCAATCATAATTCTTGGTTGTTCTCCAAAGTATGAAGTCACTGGAAGGCCACGAAGGTGAGGATGCTTGCTTGCTAATTCTTCATAGTTGAGAGTCTGTTTTGGTAAGTTAAGCTCTTGAATGGTGTGTGCCACAGGAATTGCGTACTCCTTTGCGCCATTGTAAGCCCCAGATATGAACATTGATACCTTTTTAGATTCCTCCTGCCGACGGACATTTGCTGTCCATTTAAGATGCAAAATAACTTTGGGCCCGGTAAGACCCAATTGATTGGCTACACTGTCTTCGATTCTAGTTCCACTAGATCCACCATCTAGAAAGGCCATAGTTGTTACCTTCTTGTTGCCGTGTCGTAAGGTCATTGGGATGTATTGAAATTGGAAACAATCACATTCATTAGTATGGCTATTTTGAAAAGTAACTACAGTAGGAAGGTTTACGATACCATCGACGACTTGGTGCATTAATGGGTGGTGTCTTCTTTTGCAACCAGAGACGTCACATCTGACCGCCTTCTTACATACAAAAGGATACTTCATTGTATGGACGGTCAAACACTGACGACAGAGTTTCAGTTCTTTCATCTTCTCCCATCTAGCTAAAGAGTTCATTTCTTTGAACTCTTCACAGCACTCAAGGCTTTTGCACTTCTTACCACATACTAAACATTCTGCATTTTGTTTGGTTTGAACGTGAACGTTGACTCTAGCCTCTTTAATCGTCCTATCATTTCGCCCTGTTTCTCTTTTGATGGCAGAATTGAACACTGGCCATGTCATATCTGAACTTGTTAATACTTCAAAAACCTTCTGCGTTTCCAATTGTAGCCAGGTGCCGAACGCCAATACACCTCGTGTTTGGCTTTCCAAAGAATATGTAGCCCACTTCATCTTCATATCATTGGTGAGTTTCTTTAAAAGCTCCTTAAGAAGTAAAGGGTTGTCATATTGCCCTCCAAGATTTGAGGCCTTCATCACTGCATTGAGATTTGTTACAGCCGTTGAAAATTCAACGATAGACTCTAACTTCTCTGCTTTGACTGCAGGAAGTCTACTTATTTTGTCAATTTGATTCTGCAAAATAATATTTGGTTGCCCGAAGGCCATCTGCAAACAAATCGTAATTTGCGGCACACATGACGGCTCAACTAATTGGCTTGAAACTAATTCTCGTGCTCTCCCCTTCAGGGCCCTTTGGAAACGCAATATATTTTCCTCTACGCTGCCTCCGCATGCTTGAGTTGATTGCTCATACATGCGCTTGAAGAGTGGCCATTCTTCTGGGCTACCGGTGAATGTTGGAAGCTCTTTATACATTTTTCTTGCAGCTAGTTGCCTCGAGTCTAGTTGTGGTGTGTTGAAATGCGGTGCTGACGATAGTGGTGTGAAAGCTGATGTGAACGCTGGATTCGCTGAGGTGAACGATGGAACTGCTGAAGCGAACGCTGTTGTCGCTGAAGTGAACGCTGAAGTCATCGAGGTGAACGCTGGAGCTGTTGGCTTGAAAGTAGATGCTGTTAGTTTGAAAGCTGATGCTGTTGGTTTGAAAGCTGAATCTGCTTCTTTGACAGCAGATGGTTTGAACACCGGAACTGCTGAAGCGATCACGGTTTGACCTCATTGTTGATCGCCTCCCTCACAATCGCCGTAGACTTCTTCACCACTCGTCTCGTCTGATAGCTCATTAAAAAGTTCCTCTTGACGTTTAATAAGCTCTTCATCTTTTCGCAAGTTATCGCGTTGTTCCTTGAGGAGGTCCCTTTGTTGTTGCAAAAGATTAAAACGTAGACTTCGTTGTGACGACCGGCTGTTAATTGACGAGATCGATCACCGGCTTCTCTTCCCTCTGTTACCTCATTCAGTTGTAACCTCGGTTCTGGAAGCGGATTCCCATCACTGTCTTCATACACCCCTATTAATTTTATATACCCATTTTTCATACCTAACCATTTTTTATATGAGCTGTCAATAGTTGTCTGACGCTTTTTATACAAAACATTACGCTCGACTTCTTTGATTTGGAGGATAATTTCTTGGTGCAGTGCATACATTTTTCTCATATGAATAACTGAACAATCATCGCAAAACCACTTAAATAACTCCTCCGCCCGACTACTACTTATATCTACGCAATCTAAATAATACCATTTTTTACATGCCCCATCGCACAGAACCATCTGGTCGTCACAAATTTTGCATCTCGAATCTCGATGTCGATTTTGGAATCCCTTTTGATTGGACTGCTGCTCATTCAATGCCTGCTGCTGTTGCTGCTCATTCAATGCCTGCTGGTGTTGCTGCTGTGGCTGAGCATTGAGTTCTTGAGCAGGATTGTCTTCAGGCGCTTCTTCTTGTTGCGACGAAGACATCTTATGGCACGCGAACAAGAGTTGAAAACTTTATCGCTAGAAAATTTAAGATTTTGTCAAGAAAATTAATAAATAACGCGATTTAAGCTCAAACAAACTTTATTGTATTTTAGTTGGCTTAAATTTTCGTTTAATATTACAACTTAAATAGATTAAATTAATTTCTTTATCCGTATGTATGTGCCGGTGCTGTCTTCTCGTCCGAAAAATCCAGGAAAAAATGTAGAAAAATAATGGCTGTCTCTTGATTTCCGGCATGTTGTGCCAACATAAAATAAAAAATGGCTTACCAAGATTGGTAAAGAATGGCAGCAGCCAGGCAAAGAGTCTTAAGTGGTTTTGTTTGTGTTATTTTCTTACACTAATAATGTTTATCAATTTTGTGATAAAGCAAAATATACACCTGCATTACGTATGTGTGTACATATAATGTGTTCAATGAATGAATTAAAAACTTTATTTTGTTTATAAAATGTCTTTTATTTGGTTCCGTATTTCTGCTGCTATGTTCGAAAGTTGATTTAAATTGCTAGCAGCAACTTCATGCTCATCTCCTTCATTTGTTTCCACAATTGGCACATCTGGCACAGCAAACTTTTTGCAAATATTGTGCAATGCAGCACAAACATTTGTAATTTGGATAGATTTCTCCGGTGAATAATGGAGTTGCATTGCTCCGAGAATGCTTCTAAACCTCGATTTCACAACGCCTATCGTCCTTTCAACAATATTCCTGCATTTAGTATGAAATGCTCTTCTCGACCTCCTTCTTGCGCAGTTCGGTAGGGAGTCATCATCCACGGTTCAAGAGTGTACCCAGAATCACCTAAACCAATTATAAAACATCAAACGTTTTGAGTGAATTTAGCATCTACGTACCCAATAACGAACTTCTCCTATCACCATCATTCCATTTCTGTTCAAGGTGTCTGCGATAGGCGCTTAAACTGAAGACAAATGAGTCATGGGACGCTCCTCCATACCGCGCGTCAATAGCGCGGATTTTCATTTTGTAATCACAGACCTTTGGAAAGTAAAAATACTTGCTTAAGAAGAGTGTATATTGTCAAAAAATGTACACCTATACTATATTGGAATAGGTGGTAGATACTTACGGTCATTGCATTGATACTATGGTCACCTTTTCTATTGAAGTAAAGATGCTCATTTACTACTGGTCTTATAGTTTTGATGTGCGTTCTATCTACACAACCGCTAATGCCAAGAAACCCAAATTTTTCATAAAAATGTTGTTTGCTTGCAGTCTTTTCTTCTTCCGTCGATGAAAAGGATATAAGCTTTGGGCAGAGAACATTTTCCATAATTGTCAATATTTTTGAAAGGGTGTATGTATGTAGAATTGAAACTTGGAATCGATCTCTTCTAATATATATTTGAATGCGTCCTTGTTCAAACGATAAAGAAGCTTGAGCCTGGCAAATATTTTAGGAGTTTTTTTTTAATACTATATGGAAAGGATTTCACTTTACTTGCGTTGAACTTGGAAGGCTCATTGGGTTCGATGAATCTCTTAAAACTCTTCTTTTTATACGCATTTCCTCTTCTTCGTTAGTTTGGGACTCATCTTCGCTTTCAAGAAAATAATCGCAGTGAAAAAACATTTTATAGAATTTATGCAAATTAAAATTATTTTTGAAACTTCCTCGACTTTATTTATATTTTGAAATTTGTTAATAGGAGTGAAGTTAGTTGCTCCTTTAAAAAGTTATAAATTATAATTTATAATCGCTCTTCACAATGACTTTCGTTTCTTCGAGTTTCGTTTTTTCTGCCGTTCGTTTTGTAATTCATAATAAGGGCCCTGTAGTTTTATAAATCTAATATTTCCCAATTATGCTATCAAGTAATATTTATTTTTATAAACGGAAGAAAACCAAAACTTCACGATAATAAATATAATTGTTTTGATGGTGTTCATTTCTGTTCCAACTTAGAATTTACACATCACATTAATTTGATTGTTAATAAAGCAAGTTCTATGCTTGGTTTTATAAAACGCTGGGCAAAGGAGTTCAATGATCCCTATGTTACTCTTTCTTTATACAATTGTCATGTTCGTCCTCATCTTGAATATGCTTCGCAGGTATGGACTCCCTATTACGAAATTCATAAGAAACGTATTGAATCAATTCAACATAATTTCATTCGCTTCGCTCTAAAGGGTCTTCCGTGGGAAGATCCTTATGATCTGCCTCCCTATGAACATCGTATTCAGCTTCTTCAATTGCAAACTCTCCATCAAATGCGTGTTAATAATGATTTAATATTTTTTCATCAATTCATTAATGGTGAAATTGATGCACCTTATTTGCTGTCTTGTATGCATTTAAATTACCGAGACGGAACTCATCACCTGCGTACTTTTGACTTAATACATATTGACTTTCATAGAACTAACTATGGAAAGAATGGAGCTTTAAGTCGAATGAGCATTTTATATAACTTAAACTGTTCATCGATAGATTTAAATTTAAATAAGGTGGGATTAAAATCATTGTTTAGAACCAGTGCTCCAATATCGTAAACGTCTTTATTTTATTTTTTGTTGTTCTGTAATAATTCATGTTAAATGTTAATTTTGTTTTGTATTTTGTGCGTGTGTTAGGCTTTAATTGTATTATTTATCTTTTACTAACAACTAACACATGCACTTATGATGAGCCTCTGATCCAAAAACACTCTAGTATATATATATAGAGTGTTTTTGCTCTGATCGTAGTTTGACGCTTGCTGTAAGCTAACTACTTTCTGAAAATTCTGAAGTGTAAAAATAAATGACATTGCCTTTTAGTTCCATGGAATAGCTGGATGTGGGCACCCGAGTTATATATTTTAGTAGGTTGAAAACGACCGTATTCTTTAGAGTTCCAAACTTAACTACTCTTTATTGTCAAATTAAATTAATGAAAAGTATTTTATTTACATATCTAAAATTAATGCTTACTTTGTACAATCGATTTTATGAATTGTAAACTATAATTTATGCTAGTAATATTGATTTGTTATTTGATTAAAGCAACGAAAGTGAGGTTTTTATTTACCTAACCATGAAAGTGGTTTCAATTTATTAATATTGTCTTGATTAATAGACTCATTGTTCATGGTAGACATGTGCATTCAAGAGGACACAAGCGTCCACAGGTTTTTCTCAAAACCAACCTCTGTCTATCAACTCCTACTCTCACCTCCCCGCGGTGAACATCGGGTGCCTAGTACCTCAACTGAAGATTGGGTTCCAACCCCAGTGGAAAGTTGTTGGGGGCAGCAAACGAGAGAGGGGGAGTGGTGCGTCCACTAAGGCACCTCTCCTTATCCAGACGGCAGCGGAAGAATTCCCGAGATGATATCAACGGTGGCGTCTACAGTTCCAGTAAGGCTGAACTACTTAGTGAACACCTTATAGGGCTTCTACGACTTATTCGGAGCCTAGGCCTATAAGGAGCGGTATATCCGGCTCCCCGTCCTTGGAGTTATACTAAGAATCTGGCCCTCCAGGTTTGGGGTTGTGCCGTCGGGGTGACTTCCACTTAAAAATCTCATAGATGCGAAGCACCAACAAGCCTCAGATACGGACGGATTTACTGTTGACAACCTAAGCAAACGAATTAAGGACAACGAACTTCGGATATGCACGTGGAATGTTAGGTCCCTTAACAGACCACGTGCAGCCGAAGAATTAGCGGAGGCCCTAGACTGCTATAAAGCAGACATCACCGTCATCCAGGAAATACTATGGGATGGGCCGGGCAAAAAGAGGATGAAAAACTGCGATATTTACTATGGTGACTGCTACCAAGAAAACCAACAGCGCTTATTTGGATGCGGCTTTGTCATTGGAGCCAGACTTAGGCAACAAGTCTTGAGCTATAGGTGCATCAACGAGCGCCTCATGACCATCCGCATCAAGGCTAAATTCGGCAACATTAGCCTGATATGCGCGCACGCCCCCACAAATGAGAAGGATGACAACACCAAAAATATGTTCTTTGAGCTTTTAGACAAAACATACGAGCAGTGTCCTAGCTACGATATTAAAATTGTCCTGGCGATTTTAATGCCAAGCTAGGAAGGGAAGACATCTTTGGTGGAATAATCGGGAAAAACAGCCTGCACGACAACACTTCCGACAACGGATTCAGGCTCATAGATTTTGCTGCGGGGCGAAACGTCATGGTAGCCAGTATGCGTTTTCCACACCTCAACATCCACAAAGGAACTTGGAGATCTTCAGATAAATCTACCGTCAACCAGATTGACCATATTGCGATCGACGCCAGACACGCTTCCAGCATCATGGATGTCTGAACTTTCCGAGGAGCTAACATCGACTCGGACCACTACCTTGCTGTAGCCAAGGTAGCACTTCGGGTTTCCAGGCCCAAGGCAAAACAGGGAGATGCTGGAAGAAGGTACAACGTCGAACGGCTACAATCACAAGAGATCGCCAAATCCTTCTCCGACCGAGTTACAAGTAACCCCTCTCGAAGTTCTGTGCCGCCAACACAATGTATAGAAAACCAATGGCATCATTGCCAAGATGCACTCAGAGAAGCCGCCTCTGAAGTGCTGGGTTTCAAGCAACCACCAACAAGGAACCGTTTGATGAGAAATGTCGGCAGGCAAATGCAGCCAAACAACAGGCACGCAAAGCGGCGCTGCATAAAAGGACGAGAGCTGCTCATGAGCTCTATGAGCAGAAGAGGCGAGAGGAATACCGACTTCTCAGAAGGAAAAAGAGAGAGCATGAGAAGCGTGCGGTAGAAGATGTTGAGAGGTTTAAAAGCAGAAATGAAGTTCGAAAGTTTTATGAACAGGTGAAAAGAAATTCACAAGTACATAAACCTAGAACCGAAGGCTGCAAAGACGAAAGTGGAAACATCATAGTGGAACCGCAGTCAATGCTGAGGATTTGGAAGGACCACTTCTGCTGACTGTATAACGGCGACCACGAACCGAATTCCGCTGTCAGACAGGATGATCCATTCAACATAGACGACGAAAGCCAACAATCCCGTCCTCCCGACTGAGACGAAGTAAAGATTGCTATATATGAGCTGAAGTCTAACAAAGCCGCTGGAGCGGATGGCTCGAATGCCGAGCTCTTTAAAGCAGCTGGTGATAAGTTGGTTAGGAGCATGCTCCAATTTATCTGTAAGATACGGTCGAAAGAAAGCATGCCCGATGAATGGAATCTCAGTATTGTTTGCCCGATCCTGAAAAAAGGAGACCCTCTAAACTGCACCAATTATAGAGGAATCAGTCTGCTTAACATCGCTTACAAAATCTTCTCTGCCCATAATACGTGAACGTCTAAAGCCCATCGTCAACAACCTGATAGGTCCTTATCAGTGTGGTTTTAGATCAGGAAAGTCCACAGTCGATCAAATATTCACATTACGGCAGATCCTGGAAAAAAACCCAAGAACACCAAATCGACACCCACCATCTTTTCATCAATTTCAAGGCCGCATATGACAGCATCTACAGGAACGAGCTGTATAGAGCCATGTCTAGTTTTGGCATCCCTGCCAAACTCGTCCGTTTGTGCAGGATGACCATGGAGAATTCACGCTGCTCCATAAAGGTTGGAAACAACTTAACAGAACCTTTCGATGTCAAAAAAGGTTTTAGACAAGGTGATGCGCTGTCATGTGATTTTTTTAACATCGTACTTGAAAGAATAGTGCAAAGCTCACACGTCAACACTAGACGCACTATCTTTCAAAAGTCTGTCCAATTGCTAGCATATTCTGATGACATTGGCATAATCGGAAGAACTCAGCGTGATGTCAATGAGGCTTTTGTGAAAATGGGTTTAACGGTTAATGAGGGCAAAACAAAGTACATGCTGTCATCAAGAAAGGACCTACAACACCGAACGTCTTGGTCAAAACGTCACCATCGACAGATGTAACTTTGAGGTAGTCAAGGACTTCGTCTACCTAGGCTCCGCTGTAAATGCAGAAAACAACACCAGCGCTGAGATCAAACGAAGAATAACTCTTGCTAACCGCTGTTTCTTTGGGTTAAGAAAGCAATTGAGTGGAAAAATCCTCTCTCGAAGGACCAAAGTGTCGCTATATAAGACCCTTATCAACCCCGTCCTGCTATATGGTGCAAAAGCATGGACTATGATAAAAGCGGATAAAAGCACCTTGGGTCGTTTCGAGAGAAAGGTTCTTCGTGTGTAAATTCATTTTGTAAATTCATTTTCATTAATTCAATCTTAAACCTATCTTAAAGCTAGACAAAAATTCATAAAACTAGCCTAATTAACCATAACCTTCAACTAACTTACTGTACCCATACGGACACTCTAAGTTAAACAATAATACTTAATGCTAATGCCTTTCTGCCTTAAGATCTATTTAAGTTCAATTCCATTTTATTTATTTTTTTATTCATTAGAAAATTTAGAAAAAACTAATATCAATATCCTTTTTTATTTTTACTTAAAAACTGCTTAAAATAAAGTCCTTAATATAAAACTTAAAGCTAACTTAAACTACCTATTCTACCTATAAACTACTTAAAACTAGAACAACCACAGCAGCAAATCTAACTATCTAACATGTTTTTGTTTTTCTTGGTCTTTTTTTTCTTATTCCATGTATTTTTTTTGAATTTATTTATTTTTTATTTTGTCTTTTTTTGTATTTTGTATTTTTTTTGTGCCACCATGCCTATTCTACTTAAAACTAAACCCTAAAACTATAAAACAAGTATGTAAGCCGGCCAAGGCTTGAAACCCCATCCCGACTAGCCACTATCAAGTGCCGATTGAAGCCACCAAAACTGGTTCTCCTGCTTCACTCTATCAGTTCGGTTCCGTTCGGGCACAGCCCTATTGAACCGAAGGAGCTCTGCTCCGCCTTGTGCCATGACGTTCCGATTGTACAGGAGTCGCCTATCCACGGTTAGTCGTCTGACGTGATAGATTAGCGGAACTGACAATCTATCCTGTATCAGACCGCTTCTATCTTAAAAGAAGAATGCCTCTGGTGGAAGGAAGCCGCTCAAGCGTGCACTTTCAAAATACTCGTTGTTCGGATAGAACGCCCCGAAAATTAAATTGTTGGTCGAAGACATAGCTCTTGCAATGTGACCTCGAACGAGTTTTATCACGAAATTGTCAATTCTGTTGATTCGAGCCCCGTTGGAAGAGTAATGCTCGTAAGAGGATTTGCCTGTTCGATATAAGCCGGTACAGCGTCGTAAACACTGCTGCTCGAACACCCGAAGCTTTTCCATCTGAAAAGGGCCAACGTTAAACCACACAGGACAACCATAAACGATCATCGGCCGTATGAGGGCCATGTAGCAAATTACTTTCACTCTGGGGTCAAGCCGACTGCTAAAAAACAGCCGTTTCGTCAGAGCGAAGGCTAGTCTGGCCCTGGTCATAGCAGCATTTATATGTCTGTCGAAATATAAATACTGATCTAACCAGATACCGAGGTACTTCACTACACTTTTGCTCGCTAATGGCTGCCCGTGAAGAGCAACGATAACTATCTTGCTGAAGCGAATCGGCGAATTCACCGCTCCCTGTTGAAGACCATTTTTAATTAAGAATGTTGTGGTAGAAGTTACATTGCCACTTTTGACAACAAACTCTCTACCGTTAAGCATATCTTAAAGTATATACAACAATTTTTAATTAAGAATGTTGTATTAGAAGTTACATTGCCACTTTTGAAAACAAACTTTCTACCGTTAAGCATATCATAAAGTATATACAACAATGGCTTGCTTATGCCAAGCCTGCTCAGTTTTAGGTAAAGACCCTCTAACCATACGGTGTCAAAGGCCTTTTCCAAACCAACGAGAACAGCACCTGTGCATTGTTGTTTTGATTTATTCCATTGGATATCAGAAACGAGTTTAGACGCAGCATGAATTGTGTCATGACCCGCCTTGAACCGGAAATGTTTATCCGGAATTATTTTGTTGCCCGCAGCCCACTTAGTCAGAGCCCTATTGATGATCTTTTCGAAAACTTTGCTGATGCTCGGAAGAAGACTTATCGACCGAAGATTTGACGGGTTGGAGTTGTCCTTTCCCTTTTTCGGGAGAGGATAAACCACAGCGGTCTTCCAATGCACTGGATAATATGCATTATTCAGTGCATTATTGAAGAGTGTGCTGTAAATGTAAATTGCCTCCATCGGTAAATGTCTTAGTACAACGTTGGATATACCATCGACACCTGCTGACTTTTTGTTTTTTATTGAGTTGAAGATGAGCTGAAGCTCAACCTTCGTCACTAACAATGGACTTGGTCCCGTTTGCTCGGCGATTATGGCATTTGCCAAGGAATCGTCATTGAACCGTATGAAACCGTGGTTCTCAGATCGCCATTGTGTTATATCATTTCGAAGGTAAAAGTCATTAAGTAGGGCTCTGTTTTCCAGGTAGTGGTTGGGGCGAATGCTAACATTCACCTTGTACACTTGCTGGAAAGCAGCTCCCACCGCCTCCACTTTTTCCTTCGGATCTTCAATTATATAAAAGTCATAGTCAAAGATGGCTTCTTCTGGATCTATTTGCGCTGTCCTGAGTACGTCTCTGTTCTCTTCAGTTCTTTGGTGTTTCAGACACGGAAGTTCATTATCGTTCTTTTTCCTGAATATTTTGTTGATTTAAGGGAACATACTAGGGTCACTGGAATTAACTGACCGGATCTTACGGTCCCAGTACTTGTTAATTGATAACCTGTAGTTCTCCTTAATCAACAGATTGACGTTTTTTATTGACGACTTCAGTTTCCTAACCTCCAAGTCGTGTGGGTCTGTAAGTTGTCTGTACAAGTTTTTGAGTCTTGTCAGTAAGCCACTCTTGTGCCTACGTAGTGCGTCAATAGTCGAGTTTCTGTAAGCGTCTATTTGGTCCCGTTTTTTGTACTTTGGTATTGTCCGTTCCATCGTTTGTTTTATTATTTCGTCCATCTGTTGTAAATGTTGGTCAATTTCTGTATTTGTCAGGTTTCTGTTGTTTGGTGGGGCTATGTCACTCGAACGAAGTTCTCTCGCTAGGGAGTTGGTGAAACGAGGCCAGCGCATCTTACTGTAATTGTAAGAATGCGTTGCAACGTATTCCTCCAACTCCACGCGTTCGTTCGGAATCTGCATTACAGCAGCCAGTCCGCAGTGATCACTGTCGTACTCGACTATCTGTAAGCAGTTTCGAGGGTGATTACCCACTTTGTCTGTAACTGTCAGTCTTGTGTCGTACAGCAAAAGATCCAGAAAGGAGCCACTTCTTGGATACGATGGCTTTTCAGTAGCCAGCAGGTCAACGCCATATTCAACGCTGTAAAGATTCATCAAATTAAAAAGATGGTTACCTCTGGGATTACTACGTTCATTTCCCCAGTCTTCATGTTTTCAGTTAAAGTTTCCTAAAAAGAATCTTGAGTTCTGAAGCAAAGTAAGTAACCTGCGGAGCTCCAGCCGCATAAACCGCAATCATATACATCCGCTTCCCTTGAGTGAGAGAGATGCATACAACGCAAACTTCTAGCGTCTTAAGCTTTCGCAATTCATTGTTGTATATGACTTTATAATTAATGCCTTTTCGTATAAAGAGAGTGACACCGCCCCCTTGAGTGGGAGTGGGCCGGTCTCTTCTTACGATATTGTAATTTTTATGAGTGAATTTGTGTTTGTGGTTTAGCTTGGTTTCGCTAGCCATAAACACATCGCGACTGTAGTCTTTCAACAATTGGAACATATGAACATATTGGCTCTTCGTTCAATCCTAATCAGTGAATTTACATTCACACCTAGGACTTTTAAGCGCGTCTCCAGCAGCGCGCCCATTATGTTCTAAATTGTGCCAGGCCAGGCAACAAAGAGTAGAGATGATCTATCCTTTTGCCTTGCTCCTTTATCTGACTTTGCAGCCCTATAAGTTGACCTTGAATACTCAACAACAAGGCTACAATGTCAGGCTGCACCTCTGGTGCCTTAGGCAAGGGGGCATTTGGGACAACCATTGGTGGAGCCTGTCTCGTGTTCCCATTCCCTGACACCAATTGGGCGTAAGGGAATTGGGAATCCACGAATTTTTGTGTTGGAGCCTGTCGAACTGTTCGACTTCCTTCGGCTTTTTGACTGGCCTGTTTTTGTTTCATTTGTTGGACCTTAGGGCAACCCCTATAGTTAGCCGGGTGCCCTTGGTTTCCACAAAGGACACACTTGAGCTGGGTCAAATGCTCAACCCGCTCATTCCCCAGCTTGCATTCTCCCTCGTTATGGGTTTCGGAGCACCTCACGCAGCGCAACTGCATATTGCAGTTGGCTTTGGCATGGCCGAACCTCTGGCACTTCGTACATTGTAAAATGTCGTCGTGCCTTTTTAATGTGTCCCAGTGTACACTTTGATAGTTGAGGGATTTGATTTTCTTCACACTCTCAAAACAGCTTTGGGGCGATAATGTTACGAGGAACTTTGGCAGCCTATAACCCCCTCGCCTGGACTTCACCGTAGTGAAAGGCTTGACCCCGATAAAATCGAGATCGTCAGTGGCTTTTTCACGGAGCTCAGCTAAGAGCGCGTCCTGTTCCGTGCAGGAACTTATGCCCTTCAGAAGGACCGTCTTAAATTTTTCGCTTTTAGGCGTGTAGCTGAAGAACTCAGAGGTGGCCTGTTTAAGCACTTCTTTCAGTAGCTTGTGTTCGGCCAGTGCGAAGCACTGCACCGAATACCGCTTTTCTTTTTCATTTAAAATGTTTATTAAAAATTTGCCCTTAGTGGCCGACTTACATACCTGTTTCAAGTCCTGCAGGTCAACCCGAGAGGTCTTAATTGGTGGCACCTTCTCCTTCTTGGGCTGTGGTTGTTTCTGGTGTTGCTGCTGCTGCTGTTTCAACTGGGGACGGGTGGAATGGGCTCACGACATGAACGAACAAGAACTACAAGCTCGCTTGGCCCAAATTTTCTTAGCTCGCTGCAACTTTGCCTCCACCAGAGATTTCCTTTCATACTTATTCTCCTCCACAAATGAACTTATCGCCTTTCTCAAATCTTTCAAACCCTTGTGATTGTACGGAGTTACCGGAAAGTCTTTCTCCAGGTAGTAAGTGAAAGCGTCGAACATATTTGTGGCGACGAATTCGAAGACGCATCCCTTGGAAACGTCATTACGAACTATGAGCAAGTCTTCCTCGTCCTTAGGGTCGTCACGCCAGTAGCCATAGTGAATTCCGGTTCCTCGCTTAACAAAGAGCGTTTGAAACTCTGGAGGATCATAAAAGAACCGCCAGTGCCGCAAATAATCACCGAGGATTTTATTCTCGACGTTGGCAAATTTTCCATATTCTGTAAATAAAAAACAAAAAGCAATAATTCTTATTTTGTAAGGAAATTGTATAAATAATATTACTTACCACGACCAAATTTATTTCAAAATGAAATAATATTTGTTTTGACAGCAGATATCAGCTGTTTTGTTTACATTGATTTGAGCGCTGAATGTTTCGAAAAGTTTGTTTGTTTAGTTCAACTTTGAATTGCAACTAGTTTTCGAAAGGTTTTATATAAAACTTGTGGTTTACGAAAACTTGTTGTTTACCAAAAATGTATGGAAAAACTTGAGTTTTCGATGTAGGTTTTCGGCGAAAACCGATATTTTCACGAAAACCGGGTTCTGGATTTGGTGTGAAAAGCCTATAAACCTATCTTAAAGCTAGACAAAAATTCATAAAACTAGCCTAATTAACCATAACTTACAACTAACTTACTGTACCCATACGGACACTCTAAGTTAAACAATAATACTTAATGCTAATGCCTTTCGGCTTTAAGATCTATTGAAATTCAATTCATTAAGGTCCTTAATATAAAACTTAAAGCTAACTTAAACAACCTATTCTACCTATAAACTACTTAAAACTAGAACAACCACAGCAGCAAATCTATCTAACGTTTTTTGTTTTTCATATTCTGTTCTTTTTTTTTATTTTTTTTTTGTATTTTTTTTTTTGTGCCAAAACTTAAAACTAAACCTTAAAACTATAAAACTAGTATGTAAACCCCATCCCGACTACCCACTATCAAGTACTGATTGAAGCGACCAAAACTGGTTCTCCTGCTTCACCCTATCAGTTCGGTTCCGTTCGGGCACAGCCCTATTGAACCGAAGGAGCTCTGCTCCGCCTTGTGCCATGACGTCCCGATTGTACAGGAGTCGCCTATCCACGGTTAGTCGTCTGACGTGATAGATTAGCGGAACTGACAATCTATCCTGTATCAGACCGCTTCTATCTTAAAAGAAGAATGCCTCTGGTGGAAGGAAGCCGCTCAAGCGTGCACTTTCAAAATACTCGTTGTTCGGATAGAACGCCCCGAAAATTAAATTGTTGGTCGAAGACATAGCTCTTGCAATGTGACCTCGAACGAGTTTTATTACGAAATTGTCAATTCTGTTGATTCGAGCCCCGTTGTATAGGACCTCGTTGGAATAGTAATGCACGTAAGAAGATTCGGCTGTTCTATATAAGCCGGTATAGCATCGTAAACACTGCCGCTCGAACACCCGTAACTTCTCCATCTGGGAAGGGCAACGTTGAACCACACAGGACAACCATAAACGATCATCGGCCGTATGAGGGCCATGTAGCAAATTACTTTCACTCTGGGGTCAAGCCGACTGCTAAAAAACAGCCGTTTCGTCAGAGCGAAGGCTAGTCTGGCCCTGGTCATAGCAGCATTTATATGTCTGTCGAAATATAAATACTGATCTAACCAGATACCGAGGTACTTCACTACACTTTTGCTCGCTAATGGCTGCCCGTGAAGATCAACGATGACCATCTTGCGCCAATTCTTGCACGTATCCCTCGTGGCCCTAGACAACGGAGTCCGGAACAGAATTGTCTCCGACTTCTGGACATTTATTTTCAGTTTCCAGTCGTCGCAATCTTTGGACTCCACTTCCACTGGGCTATCAATGAGTTATGTGAAACTGTGTCAACTTGCCAAGTTTAATTTAAAACCAACTTGTACTTATTTAACTTGTAAAAATGAAAAAAAATGCACTTCTGTTTGGAAGTCAAAGAACGACTGTTATGCTTGATATAAATACTAAAGCTAGGCTTATATTTGAGCCATACATTATTTTCTTATGATAGTGTAGTTCTTTTATTTCTTCTAAATTGTCAACATTTTGCATAATTATCTCTTTTAAACCTATCGGTTTTACAAACATTTCATTAAAAGATGAAGAAAAAATATTTTTTTTGTTTTATATTTGAAAAGGAAAAATTTTATTTTGTTTCACAACAGTAATGGATTCATTTCGATTACAAAAATGAAGTGTAATTTAGTTTAACTTCTCTAAGTAAAAAATGAAAGTGAATCCAAAGAAAATACTGAATCAAAGCGTTATACATACTTGTCCGCAAATTATCCGTTTCATTGAAGTGCTCTTTGGTAAACCACTTTTTTTTTTTTTGGTCTGACTTTAACACAAACAAAGCGGATGGTTTCCCAACTCGTGAACACGCAACGTATAGCTGCCCATGTGAAAAACAATGATTTTCTAAATTTATCCCACAAACAATAAGCGATTGGCCTTGCGACTTGTTAATTGTCATTGCGAACGCAAGGCGAACAGGAAATTGCAATCGTTTGAACTCAAACGGAAGATCAGTCGGAATCATTGGTATTCGAGGAATACATACATTTTCACCTGCGTACTTTCCGTTAATAAAGGTTGCCTCAGTCAAATTCGGCATATGTCTTTCACCGCAAGTCGAGTACCGTTACAAAGTCGACGTGCATTCAAATTACGCAATATCATAATAAGTGAACCAACTTTGAGTTGCAAGTTATGTGGTGGAAATCCTTGAACTCCAGAGAGTTCAAAAACTCCGTTGGATAATTTACTACATCATCGGGATTTGTTATGGAATCAATGGATTTGTATGTCAAAAAATCGCCAGCGATTTTTGATTTAGTGGAGAAATTCAGTGCGTCTACATCATTATTCTTTGCGTCGAGAATTGCTCGTTGACTTAACCAAGCATAATTCTGATAATTCTCACTAATGTTTGGGAAAACATTTTCAATAAGAGCTAATTGAGAGTCTACAAATCGGCAAAGGTAGTTGGTAAGAGTAATTAATCCAGTTGTCGCATTAACTGGCACTTTTCCATTTCCAACAGCTAACAATTGTTTGGAAAATTGTGCAGCATCGATGCATCGTGCATCGATCGATTTGGCGCAATCATTCCTACTTCATTCAGTAGCTTGTTTGCAATAGTCAAGCATTGATCCTCAATCAGAATCATTCCTTCATTGTAGATTTCATCGGTTATTTGCATGTCGGGGTTACTCGTTCGCATGCGCAAGCGATGTAAGATATCTTCCCATATGTCGTCTTTGTATTTGTTCCATAACTAAATTGGTTGTGAAGGGAAACATGTGGTGCTGAAAATTGCGAACAGCGTTCGCATTTGGTATTTGATGAAACAACTGAATCCGCAATAGTTGACATAGTTTTTGATGTATTTGGCATTGGTGGCCATTCACAGTTTTCAAATGCGCAAATGATTTTGGTCCTCGTACATTTACCAACAGCAGTCACAAATAAAAACATTAAAACACTCACTAAATTTTTTTAAAAGTCGTTTTTGCGTTATTTGAAGTCGATATCTCTGAAGTTTCTAGAGATATGGTTGACTAAAAAAGGTTCCCAAAAGTAAGTTCTGGTTTAGAATATAGGGCCCTTAAAACGTAAAAAATTTTTAAAATTTCAATTCCACAAATCGGAACTTTTACAATAGCTTTCTATGGGAAGCTAATCGGAGTTCACCGCTTTTCTGTTGAAATTTTTCCTGAATTTTGTCTGCTATAAACCTCACGGAGCCCGAGACCTTTCCAACGAATGCAAAACAGTGGAGATCGGTTCGTGCGTTCTGGAGTTATAGCGTCAGGAAGGAAAACCCGACTTATTTTTATATAGTAAGAAGATTGTTGATTTTATTATAATCTTTATATTCAACACAAGAATAAATTCCTTTTTTCCCTGGTTTAACATACATACGAGTATGTACTTAACTTGTAATTCTTTAATTTCATGTTCTTCATTTTGTGGATTAATTTCTATTATTCTTCTACCATGATGTTTCTCTATTTCTTTACATGGACTATATGTTAAAAAAAATTGTGTTTTGTACTTGTTAATAATTTCTTCTTTTATAAAAATATGATCCTGGAGCTGTTCCTCTACTGAATAGATGGTATGTTAGATTCACTACTGTTTCCACCACATATTTTAGGACTATTTTCTTGCTTACTTAGGAAATCAGCTGCAGTGTTCTCTTTCCCTTCTAGATATTCAATATCAAAGTTGTATCCTTGTAATTTAAGAATCCATCTTTGATTTCTTTGGGAAAATTCTTTTCCTTTCTATATGAAATTTAAGTACTTCATTGGGGCATGATCAGTCACGATTTTCAACTTTCTACCATATAAATATAGCCGAAAATAGGTAAGCGAATAAACTATTGCCAAAAATTCTTTATCGGTGACACTATATTTTTTTTTCATGCTTATTTAGACTTCTAGAGACATATCAAACCGGATGACCGTCTTATGAGTGAACCGCTTCGATGGCATAGTCACTAGCATCTGTTGTAACCGTAAACTGTTTGTCATAATTTGGAAATTTTAAGATTGGAGGTGAAGATATAAGAATTTTAAACTTTTTAAATTTTAATGTCATTTGTTAAGGATTTTATATGCTATCTTAAGCAGCATTCACATGAGCGCGACCAACGAACGACGAATGAATTACAAAATTTGAGTTTATATACGTTTAAAGACATATTTCCACACAAAATCTAAACAAAACGATAGCAATATAGTTTCTATTTGATTTATAATGCATACTTTTACTTTTCAATATCAAATATTAATAAATTTAAGAAAACAAATTTATTCGTCGCGAACAAAATTTTAGTTGATACGAACTATCAAACTTTATTCGCGTTCCACATCATCCACACTCGCAACGAATAAAATAATCGCGCGTACTTAACCTAAAAAAATCATTCTTGTTTTGGTTTCGGTGGTGAATGTCAAACTTCATTCGCGACGAATTAAAAACTCTCATGTGAAAGAAATGTCAAAATCGACGAATATTCGTTGGTCGTTGGTCGTGCTCATGTGAATAATGCTTTAGAGTAGTCCCTTCAAAATTTTCGATATAATCCGGTAATTCCAATAAAATTCTTTAGCTTCAGATTACATAAATGCAATTCAATTAATTACGTACAACCAACTTGTTGTGTATTATTTAACACTTTCCTTTTATTTTCTTATTTGAGTTCAGCAAGTTGATCTAGTATTGGATTGCATTAGATTGGAGGTTGTACAGAGGATGATGTTTTAAACAGGTGTGTAACCAATCTTTTATTTACATACATCTGTTAAAAACGTTTACTTGCATTGAATAATATTTTTCTCTTACTAAATTACTGTATATGTTGATGAGAGTGCAATGAAGTTAAATTGGTCTTGAAGTATAAGTGTGAACTTGAATAAACTTCAAAAGATAAAAAACGTTAAAGCGCCAGGCATAGATGGAATTGCGGTGGAATTCTACAAAAATAGTACCTATCAATTAAAAAATTATCTTTTGATATACTTTAACAAATTATATACGAGTCGTACATTCCACGCAACATGAGCAAAGCAGTTATGTTTGCAATTTACAAAAGCGCAAATCTAAACCTACCAGGAAATTACAGAGGAATTTCTATTCTAAACAGTTTAAGGAAGATTCCTACTTCAATATTCTATGAAAGGCTTACAAAATGGATCGAACACAGAAACCTTTAAGCCTGTTTCAAGCCGGTTTTCGGGCGAGGTTTCTCAAAGATGGACCAAATATTTGCATCGACAAGTATTGCTAGAAAGTCAATTGAAAAAAAGAAACGATATACGCTAGCTTCGTTGACTTCAAAGCAGCATTCGATGAGATAAATAGACAAGGTCTGATGTACAAGCCCTCAACGCTAGGAATCTCCCTGAAATTCTTGATGACATACTTAAGCTTTCTTGTTTCATCGAGTTCAGAAGTATGGAATGGGACGAATTTCTCAGAAAGGTTTAAAACATCGACAGGTGTTCCCTTAAGGTTGCGTTTTAAGTCCATTACTTTTTGCTTTATTTATTGATAAAATTTGTGATGTAGATACTTCCATTAGGAATACCTTTTACCGAGTTACAAGTGAGTGTTCTACTTTACGCTGATGACTTAGTATTACTGGCTGACAACCCTTTGCAGTTGCAAAAAACAGGCTGAGAATTGGTGGTTAGCCATTAATACAAGTAAGACTAAGGTTATGATCTTTGAAGCACGTACAAGAAGAAAGCAGCCCGAAGAATATTGGTTAATTACTCATAACCTTAATTTAAGCACCCTAAACAAAAAAGCTGTGAGGTTAAACTGGCTTTGAGCATAATGTGGCCTGAGTTCTTTGCTAACCAGGATATCGATCTCGCGTCGAAATATCGTGTTTTCCATGCAACGGTCGACATGTGTATGTGTATTTGATAAGGGTGATGAAAAAAAGTGAAATAAGTCTTCATAAGAATATCATGAGGAGATGCCAGTTATAGCTATCGTTGAAATCATTCCGGAACGTTTTTGATACTTTATGTTCAAAAGTGAAACGAATCGTTCCACTGATTTGAGTTACAATTTCACACAATTCCAATGAAAAATTTCTGTCAGTTAATATATTTCGGTGGATTACAGTCAGGAATTTTATTTTCAATGACAGGCATTTTTAATGATAGGTATAAGCGACATATCAAAAAATTCCAATGACGGATCTTAATGATGAAAGCCAATGATATCTATAACTGGTCCCTTACATGTTTTGTCGTCTACAATAGCGATGAAAAATAGAGTGGGAGAGACGAATGCGTTAAAGAGTCACTCCAACAATTAAAATAATCTCACTTAAGTAGCATAAATATTGCGATTAGTTGCATGAAACTCGCAATTACAAAATGTAACACAGTAACAAAATTTAAAAATAAAAAAGAAATGTAAAGCTTTTGTTACACTTGCAGTATTGTCAACACTGATTTAGACGAAGAAGCTATAATAGACATGAACATGTTTTTTTTTTACTATTATCTTGACTTCTGCATAATGCAGAAGTGAATTTCTTCTGCATTTTGGAATTTTTTCTCTATTTTACAAGCATTCATTTTATATATGTTGTATCCTCACTCAAACTGGATTCATTGAGTTTAGGAGAAAGCCTCAAGATTCATGTGGTATCACAATGGGCCATTAAACTAACTTTTTTTTGCAGAAATCAATTGCAGGTACATGTAAACCAACCATAAATCTTGAAATTTAAGACCATGTCAACACTTGAGATTCTGTTGGTTATGATAGTTTTGTTTTTGAACGCGGCCATGAGAATGTAACCATTTTCATTTTCTGATGACTAAAGTATTTAAAAGAGACAACTATCAGTTAGCGTTAAGATAGCTGACTCGTTTCTATATAATTTATTTACTTCTCCCTTTTTTATCTATCTATCTATCGCTGTCGCTGTCGTGTTCACTGTCTGCGTCGCGTCGTCGACCGTCGTTCGTTTCGTTTCGTGTGTTCTACTGGTTGAGTTGATAGCAAGTCTTAGTTACGGGGTCGTCATTTTCGACTACCACCAATTTTTGTTTGATTAGTTGCTTTCTATTAAGAAAAAGCAAAAAGAAAAAAACAATCTGTGTACGACAGAGAATGGAGATTTTTGATATAGTTGACTAAGGAGTGTTATATTTTTATTTAGTTGTGATGAAGTGGTTATGGATTCGTTGCTAATAAATTACCCGCTTTTCAACAAAAATTGTAAGTAGCATGCTCTGGAGAGAAGAAGTTTTATTTGGAAGAGGAAGATAGTGATCGGTTTGGATCGAATTTAAGAGGATTTCAAAAGTACCTTTGCTTCATTTAATATTGAAGTAGAATTAGCTAGATTTCCCACCTTCGAGAAGAATGTGCTTCTTGTTTCCATTTACATATTTATATTTTTTTGTTTTAAGTATTGAGTTGTGTCCAGCAATGTCTCATTTCCGACTTTTTTTTTGTTCTGGGGTTCCTTGAGAGAAACATTTCCCTAGTAGGCATTTCTTTTTCTCTATGAGGCGGTTTTTTGGTTTTGGTGCAGCATTCAAACAAAAATAGACCATCCCGATCCTGCTGCACAAAGCAGGATATAGCACATCTAAAGTCATCGCTTTTTGCTCAGAATTGGCTCCTGCAAATGTTGCATGGCCAAACATAGGAAAGAGCTTTTTGGGAAAAGCTGATTACCATTAAATCACTTAGTTCTTGTGAATTTCGTAGTCAAATTGTGCTTCAAAGTAATTTTGACGAAACTGATATGAACCTCCAGAAGGATAATGGTATTAATAGTAATTTCGTGTTGTCTATCACGTTCCTGCAATGTTAGCTTAGCTGAAGAAGTCTGGAACATGACATAAAAAAAAGATGTTTTCATTTTACTCAGATATACATAAGTTCCTGAAAAAGGAGCAAGTCGCTGCTCTGACTTTAAGCTTACCAAATTTAATTGCAATTTTGTTTGTATGTTATTTAAATGTAATAAGTAGAATGTGTTGTTCCTTGTGTTCTTGTTAGTTATGAATCCAAATTTCAAAATTCTACTATACATCGAAACGATATTTACAGCATTGAACAGCTTATTAGAAACACGCATCGTATATACTTCGAGAACAGTTTCTTTCTTTTAGGGTAACTGCATAAAACAACAGTTTTTAAGAACGTAATATTTTTCGTTTTATAGCAGTTTTACCACCTAAAGGAGCCTTTTGTAGTGGACAGCTAATTTAAAATAACATGAACATTTGTATGTACTCCTAACATTATTTAATTTAAAGATATCATTACTTGAAAATAGAGTTAGTATTTTGAGGTGGAAACTCTTTGCTCTAGAATGCCGTGCCATCTTCGCTTCTTGTATTCAAGAATTTGCCTTGAGCACAATAGGAGTAAAGTCTTTCAAATAGCTACAATATTTGAATTAAGAACACCAAAGTCGGTGTTAGAACAATAGTTTATTTAACGTCCCATCAAAGAAGTTTTTTTTAAGGTCCGTACTTGCCTATAACCATTCAAAAATTGTGATACATCCCCCTAAATTTTTTTTGTGTGATTCCAGCGGTATATTTTGGGTCTTTAAGTTGCTGGAACTTCTATATGAATTTTAATCGGTTTAATGTCGTTTCTTTAGAATGCCCAGGTATTTTACAGTTGTTAGTTGTCTCATTTATTTGAAGCATTGTACGAACGTAGTACCAGGAAAAACAAACGCAAACGTTTGATCGAGCCCCTTTCATGCTGACCAAGTACTTCGGCTGGCCGAATATATCGCTAACCATCTTGCCTCGTCCGATGTGTGTAAAGCGAATCCTTCAGCGGGTAAAGAAAACCGCTTACAATTCGAAATAGGTTTTACCAATGGCCAAGAAATAAGATAGTTCCATCAAACGTTGCGTTTGTTTTTCCCGGTACTACGTTCATGCAATGCTTCAAATAAATGAGTCGCTGATAGCTGTTAAATTCCTAGGCATTGTAAAGAAACACATATTTCGATTTTACAAATTAAATTACATTATTTGTAATATTAAAATTATAATAATTATCAGCATATCACCTATACTGAATATGGAGAAAAAACAAAAGATCAAATGAATAACAAATCAATATTTGCTAAAGATTCGGTTATCTATTTTGAATTCTTATTCAAAGAATTCCAAATAATTTCTTGCTCTGCAATGATTGGATATATTTAGTTTCTTTAATATCTAATTGTGCTGGTGAAGTTTTGTCCTTTTTTTCTATTGAACTTTTCTTTTTTCGTTTTGTTGAGTTGGTGTAAACTACACGCTTGCGGTGAAAAGTTTCTAACAAAAACTCTGTAGCATTCTTCTTTCTACTTTTTTTTCATTTAATTTATTTTTCATTTAAGACATATGAATTCATTCGGTAGGTCTTGAATATTTTTCCCAAAAGATAATCATGTTAAATGCTTTAAAATATTATGTTTTATGTTTATATTTTGTTTCCCATGATTTGGACCAAATGCTTTCCAAACCAATAATCATTGACTTCTAGTCATAACTGTAATGTATTCGTAAGACGAAAAAGAAACATGTGTGTGTCCTGATAAGGCTAATTAAGAAGTGTCTTTATTTCATGTTTCATTTTACATTCTTCTTTTAGTACATCTTTATACTACAATAATTAAGTGTTGCCAATGGGGCAATACTCTACATGTCATGAAAAAAAAAATAATAATGTAATTTTTTAAATAAAATTCAATTTAATATGATCTAGAATTTCATATAATCTTATATTATAATATTCGAGGCAAAAGCTATTTGTACTTTAAGAAATATAACTACTTTCAGGGCAACTCTGAGTGTATAAGAAGTGACAACTAGTTTCTATTAGCTCTCTTGAAATTAATTTTTAATTACAAATTTACAAAATATACCTATGTAAAAAAGATATATAAACAATTTCAATTGTGTTTTAAAACAAAAAAACTTAAAAGCCTATATAAAAAGATAAAACATTAAAGTGTAAATGAATACCAAAAGATCTCTTGCGGACACGTCACCAGAATACATACTCTATTCACCCAAAAGACAACAAAAAACAATAACACAAATGGCAGTGGGACAAATGTCAATCCAAGATTTAACAACAATTATGGGAAATCTTTTGGACGACAAAATGTCCAATTTAGCCACAAAAGCAGATATTTCTGGAGTTTGTGATGAGGTTCAACAACTTAAAATCAGAAACTCAGAACTTACAACTAAACTTGAGGAAGTGCAAGATGAATGTAATAAGTCACTTAAGAAGGAAGTTGAGTTTTTGTCAAAAAAATCGTGTGAAAAGAACCTCATCGTGCGCATTGCCAAACAGCCGAACACTGATCATCGCGACGAAGTAAAAAAGCTATTGGTTTCGCTTAAGCCTGACGAACCTGTCTCGATAAACTCTATTCGCCTACTAGCCTCGAATTACCAAACAACAAACCTACTGGTGGAAACAAACTCTAAAGATTATGTTGATGAAATACTGCATAATTTCAGTAAGTTTAAAGGCACTGGTTCGTTCATCCATAGAGATTATCCATTAGAAAAACGAAAGGTACGACAATCACTATTGAGAGTAAGAAAGGCGATAAAAAACAGCAGGGCAGATGTGGAAGTGCAAATTAAAGGTGAAACTTTGGTGGTGGTGGGGAAGACCTTCAATTGGTGCAGAGTAAGGGGGCTACTCGCTGACAGGTCTGACGGCTGCGAGATTCTCGGCGAATTATATTCTGGTTTTAACTTACGTAACACACAGCTTCTTCAATTTACAAACGCAGCGAATTCCAATGATAGTAAAGCCAACAACCAGAACCATAAAACAGGACATAATCATCCGCCTAAAACTATGCAACAATCAACAAATAATCTTCAATCAACAAAAAATCTTCTTGCATGAAACGGAAACGTCTGCCAAAATAATTTAAAAAAGTCAGCAATCGAAAAAGGAAAAAATATTTATTTAGCTGTAAGTACTTTGAATTTATTATCGTATAATGTAGGAGGATTAAGAAATAAATTACTTTTTCCATCCTTTTTGGAATATATAAATAGTTTTGATTATTTTTTTCTATATGAAACGCATGTAATGCAGGACAATTATGAGGATTTTGAAAATTTTTGTATAGGGTTTAAATTATACGGGATCCCAGCGACACGGGTTCACACACGTGGTCGAGCGATTGGAGGCTATATTTTTGGGTTCAAGTCTATTTTTTCAAGTTCTTGTAGTTTTGTTAATATTGAAAACTATACGGCTCTTAAAATAAACTCTGAGGATGAATATTACTATATTCTTCCTATATATTTAAATTGTAATAATTGGGAGCAGGGGTGGAATCGGCTAAGGTGATTGTTGATAAATGACAATCAAAATGATCGAATTTGATCTACGTAAGGTGATAGTCAAATTGATACCTAAAAAGCTGTCTCAAAAAAATGTGATAGTCAATTTCAAACAAATATGTTTATTGCGAATAGAGCTACCAGACGCTTACACAAACGACTGCAAATTTTTCTTAGTTCACTTTGTTTCTTTAAAAAAACACATTCCTGTGACCGACAAAGCTTACGACATTCGAAAAAAGCAAGAAAAGTAAGAATTGTATTCAAAATCAGCCAATTTGATACTTTTATTTAGATATTTTATAAGAATCAATTTAAAATTTCACCAAGGCAACAACGAATTTTGACAATTTGAATCTGAAATTGTTCAATCGAATTGAATTGAGTTGAATCATCTTACATAGACGGAATAAAAATGATAATCAATTTGACTATCAAAAAAATGATAGTCAACTATCACCTTAGCCGATTCCACCCCAGGATTTTTGTAGTTTAGAACGCTTACTTAATTTTTCAAATATTAACAATATCATGGTTATTGGAGATTTCAATGCTCGAGTGGCGGAGCATCAGATAGAAAGTGATACGATACCTTTTGGCGAGCAATTCAAATCGGTTAGATTTTCAAAAGATAAAGTGTTGAACGGAAACGGTAAAAAACTATTAGAACTTCTTCAAAATTTTGATATCTTTTTGCTTAATGGGTCAACTAACGGGGATTTGTCCGGAGAAATGACTTTTGTCGGAGGTCCAGGTGCATCAGTTGCTGATTATTGTGGCATCAGTGGTAAATGGTTTGAGAAAATAGATAGTTTTAATGTTGGTGCTTTGACTTTCTCGGACCATATGCCAATCTCAGTAGCCCTGACCTTAAAAAAACCTCTGCCCCAAAAAAGCATTGCTCTTCTGCCAAGACTAATTTGGAACGATAGTTATGAAGCCAAACTTAGTCAGTTTACTGTACAAACTGATTTAAGTCAAGCAAGCACGAGCCACCAGATTGATTCTTTTATCGAAGGTATAAAAAACTCGGTCTCCTTTGTAGAAAGGAGAGACGTAGCTAAATACAAACAAAAGTGGTTTGACAAAAACTGCGAAAGAGCCAGAGCTAAATCCTTCAAACTGCTAAAACTAGCAAGAATGAGAAACGGAAGTTTTTTTCCGTGAAGCTTATGTTCAGGCAAATAAAGAATATAAAAAACTGCCAAATAAAGCAAAATGAATATTATTTAGAAATAGCGAATAATTTAAATAATGCCAAGGATTCTTCTGAATTTTGGAAAGTAGTGAAGGAACTGAATGGGAAAAAATTCAAAATTAGTAACAATTTGGATGCTCATATTTCGGCAAATCATTTTAAAAATCTACTTAATCCATTAGAGATTGAAGAACCAATACAATTCGCTGAAAATTTCATAATCGTTGACTCTTTAGATCGGGATATCACCATAGAAGAAATTCACAGTGTTTTACATAAAGCTAAAAATAGCAAAGCCCCAGGGTATGATAGAGTTCCTTATGAATTTTTCAAAAACGCTCCAAACGATTTTTTGGAAAATTTAGCAAGGACCTATTCAAATATATTGCACACGGCTGAAGTACCTGAAACTTTCAGAAAGTCAATTGTGTTTCCAATACACAAAAGAGGGGAAAATTATAGGGGTATCTCTTTGCTAAATGTGATTTCGAAGATATTTACAGGAATTATACTGAAAAGGCTTGAGTTTTGGGTTAATGAGAACAAATTGTTGAACGAATTTCAAGCTGGTTTCAGAGCAGGGTATTCAACAACGGATCACATTTTCTCCATCCAAAATATCGTAGATTATTACGCAGAAAATGGGAAAAAGCTGTATTCAATATTTATTGATTTCAAAGCTGCTTTCGATAGCATTGATCGAGGAGCATTGTTTTATAAATTAAATATACTGGGGTTATCCTCTAAGATTTCTAACGTACTAAGAAAACTTTACGAGAACACTACATCAGCTGTATGGGATGGTGAACAAATATCAGAATGGTTTGAAAACAAAAGTGGAGTACGTGAAGGATGTCTTTTATCCCCCCTGTTGTTTGCCCTTTTTATTAAGACATAGTTGACGCTTTGCCAAACGGTATTAAAATTGCAGGACTTGTTATAAAATGCCTCCTATATGCTGAAGATGTCGTTTTGTTTGCAGACTCCCCAGAAAGTCTTCAGCTCATGATAAATAGGCTAGATAATTACTGTAAAATGTGGAATCTGGTAATAAATATATCAAAATCGAAAATTATGATATTTAGAACAGGGCGAGGACGACACAGTAGAAATGAAATGTGGTTTCTAAATGGTGAAAATATTGAGGTTGTGAATGAATTTACTTATTTGGGAATGATTCTCACACCCCAACTCAACCCTAAGAAACACTTTTAAGGTAAACTGAAGAAATCGTTATCTGCTATAAACTCAACGTGGCATAACTTGTTTAGGAACACAAATGTTGCACATAGTGTCAAATTTAGAGTGTTTGATGCGGCTCTGAGAACTATAATGACATATGGATGTCAGGTATGGGGATATGAGCAGTATGATGAGGTTGAAAAACTGCAACGGCTGTTCTTAAAAAAACTATTTAGATTACCAAAATCAACACCTAATTACTGATTACATGCTGCTGCTTGAAACAGGTCTTCCTCCTATTTTAATTTTCACCTTGAAAATGCACTTTGATTACGTAGCCAAAATACTTTCTTATGATGATAATCGATTGCCAAAATTATTAGCAAAACACAGTATACAAAAAAATATAAGTTGGTTCAGGAAATGGGAGGATATCACCATATTGAGCGGTATTTCAGTGCATCCTTTGGAGATGGAAGTTGGGAGTATGAGAGAAAAGATCAATTATTGTATTCTTGAAAAGCTAGATGACAAAATAAGACAAGATCTAATTGAGGAAGCAAAAGGCTCCTCCCGTAGATCTCTATATCCAAAGCTCAATTATAATCTGAATAAGCTCAATTATTTTACAGACAAAATGAGCTTATTTGAAATTTCTATCATTTGTCGCGTTAGGGGAGAGCTTCTTGACTTAAATTACAAACCTTGTTTTAATGACCAATCAACTTTTTGCTCTCTCTGTAATTTGCAAGAACAAGAAAACTCATCACTTTTTATCAGTGTGCCCCATTCTAAAAGAAATAAGATTTGTATACTTTAAAAAGTCAATAATAAGCGAATCAGACTCTATAAGTATCTTAAATGGAAGCCACTGGAAACTTCTTGCCCAATATTGCATTGAAGCCAAATTACAGAAAAGATTTTATAAATTATTAAAAGATTTCAACCCAAAAATGTATCCATTAAGTATTTTAGCGTAGTACAAAATAAAACCCATTTCTGTATTGCAATTTATTTAATTTTATGTTTATATCTTTTTCTTGTATTAATAAAAAAAAAAGAAATTACTAATTGTTAAATGAACAATGTAAAAATAATAGCAAAACACATCAAAAGCTTACTTGAATTATTAATATTAAAAATATATTTTGTAATTTTTTAACAGTAAAAATAGAGATGGCATCTGGCAGACGGTTTCAAAACTAAGGCCATAATTTTATTTATCATTATGTTGAATTGTAAAAATTTGTTTAAGGGGGTATTCTGGTCTAGAAATAAAAAAAATCGATTTTTTTTTCATATTTTCATAGTTTAACTATTTAAGAATATGTCTACGAGAGTATTTTTCCAAATTAAAATTATTTTCGGAGAAATAAGTATTTGGTGAGCAGGTATCCAAATCGGTTGGGCTGCAACTAATGGAACAAAAGACATAATGGGGTTCTCCGACTACCTGAATCTATATTTCTTAGTAAACCCTTTTGTTCCGTTATATATATGTATATTGTAATACAATAACTCTAGGTGACCTGTGTTTTTTATATTCAGTATTCGCCCTGTATACCACGTGAACGTATGTGCTGTGAGTGAAATAAAAATATTTTGAGTGATTATTTCAATTTTTTTTAAATAAAATGGATAAAAAATCCTCAGCGCGAAGGATTACGCGTCCAGAACGACAAAAAAAGGTTTTATACCGATATTGAAGATAATGAAGACTATTTGAGTGAAAATTGGTCCAGAAGCGCATGCATTTGCTATCAGACGAGACAACGTCCGGATTGACCGCTCCGAGATTCGAGCATCCAGCGCATCAAAGGAGGCCAGAACTGCTCGAATAGAAAACAGAAACGCCGAAAATAGTTTTTTCGAAGTCGAGGAAGGTCGGATGTATTCAGCAGGAATGGCAGATTGAATAAATGTAAGTTAAAAATATAATTTTATGACTTAGACTGCAAAAATTTAGTTGAAACTTTAAACCCGTTTTTCTCAGAACTGTCTTTTTGTATCTGATACCCACGATTTCTCAGGTTCTGCCGAACCGATTTACTTGAAATTTTAAGAGAGTCTTCTTTAGGGACTTGTCTAGGTCCGGAACTACGGCCATCCATTTTCTTTTGTACTATTTTTAACAAATCGAAGAATGTTCAAAAAGTGGTACAAACATTTTTTTTTTCTTTAGGCAGTCGCCATTTTGTAAAAAAATATTTTTGTAACTTTTCCGTAGTTCCAGACATTGCGACATTATTGTAGATTAATAATCTTTTTTATTTTTCGATTTCAGATTGCTAGGAGAGTTAAAATCGTGGGTATGGTCACGCCCCAAATTTTTGAGACGCACCACTCCATCAGCTGATAACTAACGGAATTTTGTTTACTTTTTTATTTTTGTTTGTATGCTTCTAATGTGAATAAATAAATGTATACAAAAATTGATGGTAAAAATATTGCTTGCTTTTTTTACAGCACTTCAAAAATTACCTAAAATTCATGTCTCTAGACCAGAATACCCCCTTAAATTAAATAAGTTTGAAGTCAATATCTTTCTCTGTTTTCAAGATGCTTTAGTAGAAACTGTTTTTATCAGTTTTTAGTAGTTTTCTGTAGGTTTTTTTCTAAAAAAAAATAGTACATTGGGATGTTAAAATAGGTCTGTTAAGTTTTGTTTAGAAGTTTTTTTATGTTTAATATTTCACTGCTCTTAGCCTATTAAGCAAAGGTGGTTTTATAAAAAGTTTAAGAGATAATTTTTGGCCTTGACAAATAAAAATAAAATATCGTAAGTATTTATAATTATTTATTTTATTATTGATCTTTTATAAAGGCCTTTCTCCAGGCTTAAACAAAAACGTTTTAGAAGAGATAGACAATATTACCTCAAAATTGGCAATTAAAGAGGAAGAAGTAGTTCTAATTTTTCATGAAATGAGCCTTCAGACCTTTAACCTACAATGCATACAAAGATGTAATTGAAGGTTTTGTAGATTACGGCAAAAACCAAAGATCTGATATATGTATGTGCTAAGTCAGCCTGCGTTTTTATGATAAGTAGTAATCAAGCGGCAACTTTAAAAAAAGTTTAGTATCATGTTATTTGCCCAAGTAATATCCCTTCGCAACAACTTGAGGTAGAAGTGGATAACTGTTTGGATATATGCGAAGAATTAAAATTAAATGTACGAGCTATTTGCTGCGATCAAGGGCCTACAAATAGAAGTTTGTTTAGTAAATTATGTCTAGATGACAAAAGTTGTAACTTTGTTTACAAACAACAAAAAATGTATGGTATGTATGATATAGATATTCCTCATCTTTTAAAAAGCATTAGGAATAATTTATTGAAATATAATTTGGCCACGGATGATGGAATTGTAAGTTGGAAAATAATTGAATATATGTACAATTCTGAAAGATTAAATGCAACAAAAATTTGTCCAAAATTAACATCGGCACATATTGACCCAACAGAATTTCAAAAAATGAATGTAAAGTTGGCGGCACAAGTTAGGCACAAGTAGATCTGTAGCTTGTGGAATTGAAGCTTTATAAGGTCTAAATAAATTTCCCATAAATATAGCGCATTTTGCAAACCTAACAGCTAATTTTATAAACAAAATAAACCGGCTTTTCCACCTTTTAAATGGAAAACCAGCTATTCAAAAAATGGTCAAAATCTAATATTCATAAGAGAAATGAAAACATATATGTATTCTCAACATTCAGCCTATTAATTCAAGAAGCAAAGCGTTTTGTTTCAAAGGTTTTGCCTTAAGTATTGAGAGCATTTTGCAAATACAAAAAGCATTATATATAGACCATAATGATTTATATTATTTTAATATTAACAAATTTAACCAAGATCCCTTAGAAAGTTTATTTGGAAAGATAAGAGCAAGAAATGTTAATAAAAGTAATTCAAATGATGCTGAATTTGGCTTTCTTCTAGCAAAAATTATAGCTATGAAATTTGTATTCAAATCTAAATGTTCAAACTGTGAAGAAGACGATACAGAATATCTTAAAGTTGATTGTAATCAACAAATGTCAAAAGATAAGCTTCAATTTGATTTAACGGAAATATTAAATTGAGAGAATACGAAACCTCAAAAGAAAATACTGTTCTTATATGGCCTTCTGAAAATTTTTTCCAAGTCTGTAGTCTTCGCGTAAAAATATTTACAACTTTCTTCAAAAAAACACCTTTTATATCGAGACTAAAAGAAAACATTGTAAGAAAATGTATAAACGCAACAAACAGACAATATCCTAGCTGGTTCGATGATTCGAATGAATGCTATGCACATAAAATTGACATCATACATTTTTTAATAAAAGTCTTACTTTGGAAAAATTGTAAATGGGTAATTGAAACAAAAGGTAAAAGGTATACAAATCCTAGAACTAAAATAAAAAAATTAGTGAATGTTATGAACGCGTAGCTCAAACAAAAACAATAAAAAAAATAAATACATAACCAATTTATATATATAAATATAAATGTACAATTCAGCGGGTGGTAGGTGGGTGGGGGTCGATATTCTGCCACGTCCCCGTTCGAGACTCCTGGAAACTATTTAATCAAAGGTAATTTTATAAAAGATCAATAATAAAATAAATAATTATAAATACTTACGATATTTTATTTTTATTTGTCAAGGCCAAAAATTGTCTCTTAAACTTTTTATAAAACCACCTTTGCTTAATAGGCTAAGAGCAGTGAAAAAAAAAACTGATAAAAATAGTTTCTACTAAAGCATTTTGAAAACAGAGAAAGATATTGACTTCAAACTTATTTAATTTAATACAACAAATGTTGAAAATATAGTTTAAAATAAAAAGTTAATCAACCGATACTTTTTTCCTTTAAATTAAACCTAAAAAAAGTACTAAAAATACGTGAAGTTGATTCTTAAACTTAAATATCGGGTAAAGAAGAAAGAAAAAAGAAAGAAAGAATTGTTTTGATCTCGTACAAATTGTTGTTATTAACATTTTGTTAAACTTTTATTTTACAGAAAACTAAAAACTTTAAGCGAAGAAAATAAAAAATATTAAAAGTTGAATTTATAAATTGAATTGAATAAAAAAAGATATTGACTTTATAGTTTTTTCATCCCATAGAAATATTGTTGTTAATGTTTTGTAACATTTTAAGACAATGTTTATTTTAGAGAAACCAAACTTCTTTCAAAATATATTAATTTAACTTTTCGATACATCTGTTTCCACAGAAAACAGCTTTAATTTATATTTTTTGCATATACTTACTTACTAATACAATTTTTCCAAATAAGAAAAATACGTTTTGAAAAATTTAAGCGGGCATCAATAGTAAGTTATCAGTGTGGGCCAAATCCAAGCCTCTTTTTCGTATCGTATCAAAATTATTTACATGAGTACCTACACCTGTTTAAGCTCACAAAATGCCCAACATACGTTTTGCTAGGACAACAAAAAAACAATTAAGAAACAACAAAAAGACTGAAATTGAAACTCACTTTTTTGTCATAATATATCTATGAATACATGTACAGTACATACACACATGCGTTCAATATATGTATCAAAAAAAAATCAAAAAAAGGAAGGCAACCAAAACTAAGCCTCATACGCGCACCAGCGCAGCGGCGCACGTACATTTGCATCAGTGTTACCATAGGAATCCATACAAATTATTTTTAAAATGTCTTGCACCTAACTCATCTTCTCTTCCTTTTTTAAATGTATTTTCAACATTTTATTTGATATAGTTAAATATAACAGGGAAAAATAATAACTATGGTTTTTATTTTCATATTCAATAATAAATAGCGTAAATAGCATAAAATACCTACATCGCTTGAACAATAGCAACTGAAATATGGTAACATCGGTATCAAAAGATCATCGAAACCAAAACAGTTTCTGTTCTTCTTTGTCTCTATGGACATTAATTTGAGAGAAAAAACAACTTTAGAATTTTGTATAGTTGGGCACATAGCTTTGAACAGGCATACTGGCAAGCCAATATGTGAAATCAAAAACAGCTTTTTGTGCTTGACGATCAACCGACAAAAAACTCCAAGGAGTGGTGAATAAAATATGGGACATTTTCTTCTATGGGGATGCGACATCTGTATAGTTTCTTATCTGTGCTGTAGCCTTAAAGTCTCCACAGAGACGAATTGTATTGTTACTCTTTCGAATGAGGACAACCGGTGTCGCCCAATTGCTATGATTTACTTTTTCTAATATTCCTTCATTAACCATTCTAGTTATCTCTTTTTCAACCTCTTCGAAAGGGACAGGCCTATTCTTTATGAATACTGGTTGTGTACCTTTTTTTAATTTAAGCTTAGCTTGAAAATTAGGGATTTTACCTACTTCATGTGAAAAAACATTTGGATATGAATCTTTTAGTTTAATTATTAAATTTGTCGCATGCATACTATTATTTATAAAATTTAATTCATATCATTTATTTAAATCAATTCCAGCTAACTCATTTAAATTAATATTTAATTCTCTAATCCACTGTCTTCCTAACAATGGAATTCTATTCATATTTGTAATATACAATTTTAACATTTTGACAGCATTTTTATATGATACTTTTACATGAGAAAAACCTTCAATATGTACTTTTTCTCCACTGTAACTTCTTAGATTAACTTTATGTGATGTATCAATTTCTTTTAGTGGAAAGTATTTTGTAAAGTCTTTTTTGCTTATTATGGTTAATCGACTTCCTGAGTCTACAACAAAATTAATCTTATTGTCTTCAGCACAAATTTCTGCAAAATATTCATCATTTTTAATTAAATCTAATTTGAAAATACTTTCCACATCACTATCGTCTATTTCTTCAACAAAATTAGTTTTATTTTTATTTAGATTTCTTAGTTTAAAACAAAATTTTCGTAAATGCTCTTTTTTGGAACAAAATGAAAAAATTGTTTCTTTATATAAACAGTCTACTTCAGTATGTTTACCGCCACATCTGCTGCACTGCATATTCTGCCGTTTATTGTAATTAAATCTGTTGTTGCGGTAATTACCTTTTGATGGATTTAAAAGCACATTTGAATGTTTTACCGCTGATGAGTGTGCCGTTTCAAGCTTGTACACCGATGCCGTCTCTTTCTCGGCTTTTCCGATCATAGCTCCTCCAGCTTCCGAAAGCTCTATGCCCTTTGCAATATCCAATGCTAGTTCTAGAGTGAGGGATTTTTTCTCCAAGCACCGATTCTGCACGTGTTTGCTTCTTAAGCCAAAAACGAATTGGTTCCTCAAGGCTGTTTCTAAATACGTCCCGAAATTGCATGTTGCGGCCAATCGCCTTAAATTAACCAGATATTGGGAAACATCTTCGCCTTCTGTTCTTGCTTCGGCAGAACATATACTAAAATTGGAACGATACAGAGAAGATTAGCATGGCCCCTGCGCAAGGATGACACGCAAAATCGTGAAGCGTTCCACATTTTTACCACAACGCTTACATGCCCTTCTAATATTGTCGAACACTTTGCCCAAACTTGGGAACAATTCTCAGACGACTCCAATTTCAAACCCACCTACATTAACGAAAAATTAAAAATCTTAAACGACACAAACATATCCTTTCGACCCAGTCCTTCAGCTATCTCTATTGATTCTGAAATCAACATGTCGGAACTCATCTCCTCTTTACACACCGTAAAAGGAAAATCGGGTTTCGACCGCATTTCCTACAGCATGTTGAAAAACTCTCCCCAGGTTCTAAAAGCACGTCTTCTTAAACTATATAATGAAATCTTTGACACAGGAATAATTCCCCACGCTTGGAAAACTGCAAGTGTCATTCCATTACCTAAACCGAAGGCCGCGCCGGCTCTACTTCCACCTCTGGTGGCCCTATATCTCTCCTCCCATGTACAGGAAAAACTTTAGAAAAGATCATAACCAAACGTCTATTATGGTTTCTCGAAAAAGAAAAACTCATTGACAACCGACAAGTCGCGTTTAAAAAGGGTAAATCCACACATGATTCACTTCTGTATATCGACCATTTTGTCTGCTCAACATTGTCTGAGCGAAATCATGCCACTATTTTAAGGCTTGACTTTCAAAAAGCCTTTGACAGAATCGGAGCACACGTTGTTCTCAATCAACTCTTAAAATGGAATATCGGACCAAAAATGTTCAAATACATAAAATCCTTCCTTTCAAACAGGAATTTCCGGATCAAATATTTTAACATATACTCCAATGTACACAGATTACAAAATGGCATTCCCCAAGGGTCACCACTTCAGTGTCATTATTTATCATTGAAGTTAATAACATAATACAAAGTTTTCATAAGGTCGAGCATTCACTCTACGCCGACGACTTAATTATTTTCTCTAAACACAAAAACCTTGACGAACTAAGTGACATTTTTTCTTTGATTATAGATGGTGTAAATACTCGGGCTCAATAATTTCATACCTAAAATCTGAAATACTTCATATATGTAAAAAATATAGTTGTACAAAACACATTCAAATTAATTTAAACAATAACTTGATAAAAAATGTTAATACTTTGAAATTGCTTGGCATTGTATTTGATTCTAAGTTCAACTTTAAAAACCACTGTATCTATCTAAAAAAAAGTTTAATTGCCAGGGTTAATATAATTAAATATTTAAGTTCAAAAAACAGCTTAGCTAATATTAACACTCTTATAAATTTAATCAAATCCGTAATATTATCGAAAATTGACTACGGTTTATCAATTTATGCTAAATGCTCCAAATCGTCTTTGAGTCTTGTCACAATACCATACCACGCTGCCGCCAGAAGCTGCCTCACAGCCATACGTTCAACACCAATTTTAAACATACTAACGGAAACTGGACTTCCCCACTAGTAGACAGAATCGACTTTCTTACGTCCAAAGTAATCACAAAAATTAACTCCCCACATAAAACATCCATCCATACCGCAGTTACAAAAATTTTAAATCGGAAAAGAAATCCAAAAATGCTATCAACACTATGCCGAGCAATCTTGTTCGCAAAGGATTTAGGGATAACAATTTCTCCTCAAAATCACACAAGGTTGAACAAACCACCCTGGAAGCTTCCTAGCCAAACAATTAACACCCATGTTTGCAAATATCCAAAAACCTCAACCACCGTCAACGTCTACAAATCCATCTTTCTTGAAATCTCCAACGGCTACAAATCACTTGGATGGAAATTACTATTTACGAACGCGTCTAAAGCCGAAACATACACATACTTCGCTGTAGTTGATGAAACAGGTTCCGTTGTTTCTAAAGGCCTATTACCAACATACACATCAACCTTCACTGCTGAAGCTTTTGCTATCTACAAAGCGATAACATTCTCTCAAAACAAAAAACGATTATTTTTTCGGGCAGCCTTTCTACTATAAGAGCTTTACAAAACATCTCAAACTCGATTGAAATAGTAGACACGATTCGCAACCATCTCATCCTCAAACCTGAAACCTTAAAAATTGTATGGATCCCCGGGCACGTTGGCATTAGGGGCAACGAGGCTGCAGACGAGGAAGCCAAATCAGCAATAAAAGAACCACTTATAGCATTCATCCAACACAACAGCAAAGAGACTTCAAATTTTCTACATGATAACTGGAAATACAAAAGAAAAAACGCTTGGAATAATTACAACAATTATTATAAAAACCTAAATCCAAATGGCGACAAAGCAATATATCCCAACAATACACCTTTTAAAAAACTTAAAGTATACATCAGGCTCAGACTAGGCCACTCTTACATCACTCACAAACACCTATTTAATAAAGAGTCACCACCTATCTGTCACCTTTGTGAAGACAATAACTCTACCCTTACTATGGCTCATCTCCTAACCTGTGCAAAAGTCTCATCAACCAGCAGACAACTATCAAACCACAACATGCATTACCTATTAAGTAACATCAATATCGATAATATTAATTTAGTTTACCAAATAATGCAGAATCTAAAACTTGAAAACCTTATTTAGAAAATTATATTATTATGTACTTTATATACCTATCGAATTTTAATGTATCTTCCTAGTAGAAAGCCCTGGCAGCTAACTCTAGTTTAAGAAATTATTATGTATGTAATTTATTTACTGTATAATTAAATTAATAATAATAATAATAATAATAATAATCTTCGCCTTCTTGCTGCTTTCTATGATGGAACTTGAAGTTTTCTACGATTTCCAATGGTTCAGGATAGTAATGTTTCTCCAGTAGTTCTACGATCTCAGCGTAATCCTTGTCTTTTGGTTTTCAGGGTGATAGTTTATCGCTGAGCACAACATAAGACTCCTGGCCCATATAATGAAGCAGGAAGTTTTTTTTTGTTCAGCTTCTACATTAAAAATGTCGAATGCTCCTTCCAAACGTTCAACCCAGCGGTTCCATTTTCCTTTTTCTTTATCGAAATGTTCGATGTGAAAACTGGCTTGAACATGATTGACCACTTGAGCCATTTTTTAGTATTTAATTTTTTTTAATTTTAAGTTTTAAAAACACTGTACAAGGTAATTCTTTGAATAATAATTTTTTTTTATCCTCGTCGCCAAACTGTTGTGACCGACAATAGAAATAAGTGACACGTTTGAGTTCTGTTATAAGACTGACTTTATTCAGAGCTTTAGCATTGGCTATAACATTCTAATTAGGTATCAGGTAGGTGCGAAGAATTGTAGTAATAATGGTATACCATTTGAATTTGTTTGCACGACAAAACCGCACCAACCTTTGGATTTTCAATAAGAATCATTGTTGTTCCTCTTATGAACGCTATGAAAGAAATGATAAACTGTAATCAAAGTGTTCCGCTACGAGTATTTAACCCTTTGACGACCACGGGGACACATTTGTCCCAAGACAAAAAATATTATTGACTTAATAAACTTTAATATTAATTAATAATAACTCTAAAAAGATTAAATTAAATTATTTAGTCCCATAATTTTATGGTCGCTAGAGGGTTAATTAACATATAAAAAATAGTTAACTTGAAATATTATACCCTCCAATAATTTTCCTTATTTTTGTTTGTGTTTCAGTGGAGAACATTTTTCTGTGCCATGATTGGCTGCTTAACTCTAGAAAATCATCCTAATTAAGTGCATTTAAAAATGCTGAAAATAAGATCGAATCAATTATTTTTGTGTGAACTGAAACCTCGTCTTCCGAAATACAATATCCACAAAAATGGGTCAGATAAGTGAAAATTATAAAGAAAGTCAATAACGACAATTTTTTAGATTTGTATTTTTTTTTGTACTTATAATTGCCTGAAGAGAAATAAGGATATACTGTGATAGGTTCTACCCAATCACATACACTCAGCTACACTATAATACAGATTTGAAAGAAATTGTTTATCATCATCGAGATAAAGAAAGAAAGAAAAATACAATTATACAAATTATGTTCTTGTTACTTTAAGCATGGCGTGCTTGAAAGCAACAAGCAACCAAATACAGATAAACAATTAACAGTAACAAATATTGAAAAAAGAGTTGCAATACAATAATATGTCCGATGGAGAAACAGCACAGGAAGCGAAAAACTCGACTGAAAATGTAGGTGCACAAACAAATCAAGACATTCTTCAACCTTCACCGCCTCAAGAACTACAACACACGATAACTCCATCTTCTCATCTTCAGCAGCAACCATGCTATCAACAACAACATTCGCATCATATTCACTACCCTCATTCTAATAGGCAACGATTAGCGATCCATTATCATAAGCACCATTCACCAACACCAGTTTTGATTAGATCATCGTCAGTTGGATCGACAAACCAAGAAGAACCATTGAGTGATTCATATAAAGTTGTTACAATGATCACATCTGACCAGCCTGATCCCTCAGAAGATCAACGTGCTCGTCAAAGCTACTATCATTACAATCCTAAAATAAAACAGCATCTACATCAAGAACTGGATACAAATATTCACAGTTCGAGTAGTAGCGATTATGTTGTACAACGGGTGACCAGACCTATGCCAAATTTAGCACTCAAAGATGGAATGTATGTTACTTTTACGGGTAAGTTTATAGTTCCATTCATAAAAATTATACATGAAATTTAGTCCTCACTTAAGACCAGCAGTATTCTCCTTCACGTGGAAGATATACTCACGTGAATCGTATATTCGATTCATCCATGTGATACCTTTTCACACTGCCTTTTGCATTCTACTATCCATCGGGTGAACTTTATGATCCCAAACTATTTTGACATTAACTTAAACAGCTAAACTGACAGCATCAGCTTAGGAATTATGGTAAGGTTTCTATATTTAAAAAGCTCTGACAGACTGAAGTAGACTCTGTTGGCTTTGAGCAACTTTTCGCGGATTTCTTCTTTTATATTGTTCTCGGCTGCTACTATTGACCCAAGGTGCTTGTAAGATTGGACTACTTCAAATTCATGCTCCGCTACCTTGGTTGTTTCTTCTCGCACTAATGTGCAGCCCCAGGTTTTGTGCGAAGTTGTAGGCGTAAGCCAATATCTGGTTGGACATGGTGCCAAAGCCACGGATTGCTTTCTCCAACGCTAGGTTAAATAGGAGGTAGTCCAAACAATCCCCATGTCGAAGTCCATTGTAGATTTTGATTGCTAATTTAACTTGACTTGTTATGTTGGTCATGGTCAACCTACATAGTCGTGCCAATTTATTTGGAATGCTGAATTCTCTCATGGCTGTGTAAAGTTCTACCCTTGGGCGGCTTTAAAGTCTATAAACAGATGATCGGTTGTTCCTTTGCTTGGGATGAAAAGCTATTAAATTTCGATCATCTCTAATAGAGATGGCAGGACAGTTTAATATGCACGTTTGCTGGGTGCCGAATTATAGAGACATTTCAGGAAACTATAAAGCAGATGAACTCGCCAACCCGGATTATTGAATATTGTGGAATCGAAACTCCCATCTGTTGAAAATTTTGCTCTTGAGTATCTCGAATAGAATAGCTCCTAAAGCATGTAGGGGGCAGTACCTTTCTAACGGTGTATCATACATTTAATTCTGTGTAATTTTTTTTGTTGAAAACTTTGATGTCTTGTATCTCCGATACAATGCCTCCTAAAGCATCTAGGGAGCAGTACCTTCCCAACGGTGTATCAAACTTTAAATTTTGTTTACATTTTCCCACCACCTCCGCAGTGAAATTATTCAATTTCTAGAAAAGATCCTGCATTTGCATTTAATTTCATTTCATTTCAGAAATGATTGCAGTAAATTGTTTTTTTATTGTCGTTCTAGCCCTAAAAATGGTAATAATTTAATAACTGCGGAGTATTACCCACGTTACCGTCTTAATGCCCAAATCTCGAAAAATTTCTCCCAATGAATGGCAAAACAAGGCTGTTAGTTTAAAAGATTCTGGAAAATATTTGTTACCAAAAGTAAAATAAATGGTTCCAATAATTGTTTTTCAAGTAAACATTTCAACGGTTGATCTTAGCATTGAGTTTAAATGAAATCATTTTTTTTTCAGCTAACTACAACGACAAACAATGCGAAGTTACAAAATTAAATAACTTTGTTTTCAGGTTGCTGTATATTTACTCCAGTGATTAATACAACAAGAAAACCCAGAAACTTGTTCAGCCATAGTTTGAAAACTGTGTTTTTTCTCTCGCCTATCCTGTGTGCTCATTGTGGAGATTACATATGGGGTACTGGAAATCAAGGAGTATCATGTGAAGGTAAGTCGTTTTTTCTTTTGCTAAGGTTTTCGTGTTTTCGTCTACTCACACATTTTTTAATTTATTTTTTACTCTTATTTGTGTTGTTGTGTATCAAAATGTCATTGCGTTAAAAGTGTAATTTCAATAAAAAATGAATATTCGACACAGCTAAAACGCTCCAGAAATTCTAAATCCTCTACGCTTTTTTGATTTTCCAAATGATTTGATCCAAATCAATATTTTACGTGAAAAAAAAATAATGAAACAGAAATTAAAATAAAATAAATCCATTGCAAATAAACAAAAATACCTCTTATCAAATTGTAATCCAAGAAAAAACCAATTCACGAAGAAAATCCTACAAATTTGACCGTAAATTAAACACCCAAATATTGGTAGACAGTTAAATATATACATACATACACATTCCTCGAATTGACCACTCGAATCAAAAATAACCGAAATGACATTTAAAAAGTATCTGAGAAGACTTAATTTCATATTACATTATCTAAACTAAAAAGTTATATTCGAAGTTAAATGTTGAAACTACTCCTAGGAAATAATTCAACATTTTCAATTTCTAAATCATTCTCATCTGAATTAGTTTTTATTTTTTATAATAAAGTCTGTTAATCTGACAATAATACTGTTTTCTCAAAAAATCCAAACGTTCATACCTATCGAAGCTAAAACTCGCAAAAGTGGCGTGAAGGGGGTGTGTGAAGTATGTCACGCGCACGGCCTCGCGCTTCAAAGGGCCCCACGAGCAACATTACAAAGTTTCAGGGCCTTGATAAAATCCAGTAAACCATGTTGTTTCATTCATTTGTAATTATCGAATATTAAAAAAAATTAAATTTGGCCTGATTCCATAGAATCTCCAAATAGTGGCCTGCTGGACGGGACACTTGAGCCAAAAATTCGCTTGCAATTCGAGCAACATTACAAAGTTTCAGGGCCTTGATAAAATCCAGTAAACCATGTTGTTTCATTCATTTGTAATTATCGAATATTAAAAAAAATTAAATTTGGCCTGATTCCATAGAATCTCCAAATAGTGGCCTGCTGGACGGGACACTTGAGCCAAAAATTCGCTTGCAATTATTAAGCATTTTGCAAAAATTAATTCAAATTATAAATGTAACTTCGAAAAGAATGCATTCAACATGCGGCTTAAAGTAATACAAAAATATTTATGAACATTTTACCAAAAAGTCTGCCTTAATCCAGCTATTTTAAAAATAGGTGTTGCAACAGCCCATAAAGAACCAGGGCCTAGTTGCTTACAACTTTCAACCATTCATGTGTGCGAGTCATGTCAGGGATGGAGGGGGCCTACAGTCTATATGCCGAATCTTAACGGCTTATTTGAGAAACACTTTTCAGGACAAGAATTACTCATGGAGAATTTGCCATTTCCTTGCAAGAGGCAGTTTCGTGAAAAAAAACTTTTAGGTGGCACAGGCAGGGATTAAACCCAAGACCTCGGCATGACAACGTAGGAACACACTCTAGCCGTACTAAGAAGAAAATTATTCAATAAATAATCGAATTTGAGGTAGCTATAAAATGAAAAATGACATCAAGATAAAAATAATCTATAATTTACAAAAGACGATATTGCCTTGTCGATTTTCAAATTTATTATGTCTTAAAGCGAGATGATGAAGAAAAATTATTCCTTTTGTTTTCCATCTCCTAAGTATTTCGTTGTTACTATTCTTTTTTGAAACAGTCCATCATGTTGTAGTTTACTCAAAGCTTTTGCAGCTTCTTCCATCAGTTAGTAGATATTATTTAAATTTTTTAAAATAAACTTGTCTTAAATTTATCATTATAGTTTTGAACTTAAATCAGTATTGTCTTTGGAAGTTTTGATGACAAGTGTGTATGTATGACAGTTGTTATTTATACTTTTTTCTTAATGATGCAGCCTGAAATCTTTTTCCCAGGGGCCCCACAAATTTAATCATACACACGCCTCATTTTGGTCTCGTACCGCCTCTGAAAACTCGTATAGTCGATTTGTTGCTACATTCGAAATAATACGCACACACTACAAGAGTATTTACTTAGAGTTTTTTTTTATTATAATTAAAATGTTCAGATATATCTACAAGATACACACTACATAGTATCACAACAAAAGCACTAAAGAGTGAAAGAGTCAATATGTTAGGCAGTGGTTTAAGATTAGTTTAGTTCTTCATTTGTTCGATTGACTGGTAGTGTGCACGCCAACGAAAAAAGTAACACAAAATATAAATTTCGTTTTATATTTCCCCACACCCTGTTTCGTTATTAATATATATTTATTATTTTGTATTTTTTATAATTTTAATTCTTCTTTAAATTCTAAAGTAGCATCGAAGAAGAGTGCGTCCGTACTTATATTGAATTTTTCGTACCAAGAATTAAAAAACAAAACTTTCACAATCCCTTTTGACTGCAACATATTGTCGCTGGTTTAATTTTTATTCGGTTTAGTTGAGATTTCTTTTTTTTTCTTACTAATTGAAACTGCAGTACTGTGTTCGCGTTGTGTTGTTGCCTCGTGTTGTGTTCTTTATAAACGTTGTCGGCTTTCATATCTGCTTCTCCACGAGCTGTCAACGACTGTGACTGCTGTTATCGTCGGTGTTGATGTGCCATACAACGTCGTACATGTGCAAAGTGTTGGATTCTTTTCTCTAAACAAAATTAAAAAAAAAACAACTGCGCACCAAATATATTTCTATTTTTTTTTCCATGCCTACTTAGCAAAATTTCAATCTACAAATGATTTCAACCAAAATAAAGCAAAAAATGGAAGAACTAATAATACATTATTAAAAGCCATAAGATAGATCAAGCAGCTTTAACAGAAAAAAAACTAGAACTAGCAAAAAAATATACATGTATATTCCTATGGATGACGTACGTATTATATGCTTTTATACAATGCTGTAAGAAGAACCAGATTTTTCGCTTAGCTAGTTTTTCCTTTTCCAGTTTTTTTTCTTATTTTCTTACGCATAATAGGAAGATTTAATTTGTAGAGAGACATGCAATAAGGGATGATTTATTATTTTATTCGCACCCTAAATAGGGTACAACAATTTGGAATGTTGTTGGCCCCGCTCTAAACAGTAATATCTACCTGATATCGGATTATTAGGAAAAAAAATGGTTGTGTTGTGTGTGGAGGCATAGAAGGTATCACAACAATAAAATAACCTAACACATGCTTTGACCTCTTCCATACGTCTATGGGTTTTCCTGATAATTGTGGATTTGCAACCAAGTAACCCACTATTCTAAAGTGGAATGATTATGAAATTATATCTGGTAATGGTATTCACTTTGCTTCAAATACAACCGGTAGAGGTTTTGTGATGCTAGACCCACAACATTCTTTTGATAGAAAATGCTTTAGAATTGAGAGAAAATATATATAAATTAAATTTTTCTGAAAACAAAAGAATTCCAAATGAAAATAACTTGGATTTGACAGGGTTGCTGTTTATAGTAGTTGAGTTAAAGCGCCTATTTTCAAAAAATCATCTTTCACAATAAAGGAGAAAATTCCTGTCATAAACATTTTTTATTATTATAATTGGAAAACAAAAAATCAATAAAACATTTTATAGTTATTTCAACTTCCTTCTGAATAAAAACGAAGTTTAACCAACAAAAAAAAATTGCAACACGGTCCTAACGATTGCTTTTAATTCTAAATGTTAAAATCGGACAGAAAATCTTCAGACAAATTCGCCGAACAAATCAATATCCAGCAGCCGATAGAAGTTTTTAATGAGTTTGATTTACCTGCGAATACTCTGAATGAGACAAAAATATATTGTAATATAAATGAATTTGATAATACACAAAGTAAAAATGAGAACCAAATCAACGACATTAGCTGCAATGTCAAAGACGGTGTCGTCAGCAAAAAAAACATTACCATGCCGAATCAAAGTCAAGAAGTTGTCATCAAACAAAAACAATCTATCGGAGGGGAGGAGATAGCGTTCGTTGAATTGGACTCTTTTAAAATTCAAGAAAGGAGTTCAAAACTTAATACAAACAAATCTCGAACACAAAGATATGCAAATTACTGTGGAGTTTATGGCAAATTCAACATCGAACAAATTTTAGTAGAGGGTGAAAATAGCAGCAGAAATAGTCAAACTTTAATAATATGCTCTAATTGTCGCCAAAGTGTTCAAGTTCAACAAATTGGTTCGAGCAAGGCGGATACACCCACCGATAATCTTACCAGACCAAGCCCATGTGAATGTTCTCAAACCGAATCCATGATTCTTGCAACAAGAGCCGATGGGATAAGTGAAAAAAACCATGGAAATTATTATCAATTGGAAAATGTCAACAAGCTTGGTGCTACTATCGTTTGTGGTACTCAACAACACAATGCAAATTCACTCTCTAGAAGTATCTCAATTGCCGAAAAAATTATTGACAATAATAAGTGTACCTCTGCTGAAAATTTGAGCTGCTCAAGTCAACAACAACAACAGCAAGAAACGCCAGACAAGACTCGTTTGTCTAAGAACACTGCTTGTAAGAAACTATTATTCAGCGGTTTATTACGAAAATCAACAGAAATAGCAAATTCCGTTAAACGCTTGGTAAACTCGAATAGTCTTCGAAAAACTTCTCAAAATGATAATGATTGGAATGCTAATAGTAAAATTATCGTCAAAGCATCCTGTGACGACTCAAGTATAGTAGTCTCCAGAAATTTCCATCATGCAAAACTAAAAATCATGCCAGGCAAACGAATCGACAGTATTACCATCTCCCTTAATAGTTCTCCCCCTACAAGTCCTGAAGTTTCTTTTTTGCAAACCATCGACAAGTCAGTCAAACAAGAGTTCCTACCCAGCGCTGCAAATGGTTGCGTATCGTCTAATCAAACTGTTTTCTTAGCTGTCCCGAAAGCAATAATTGAATGTAATGATGAAACTGCTGAAATTGAATTTAACTTAGATAATTCGAAAAATTACTATAGAAAGGATATAACGAAACATTCAAACAAACTTTCCCATATGATGATGTCCATGAACAATCAGGCTAACAATGATATCTCTTTCGATGAAACTTCTTTTGATAAAAGTAACTCTCAACATGAATTGCAAGTCACAAAGAAAAGTACGAGTTTAAATAATACCGGTGATAATAATCCAAAATCGTACCTGCCCATTAAAACTGATGCAAAAAACTACATTATAAGGCATAGCAACTATGAAGAAGATATAGTCAACCAAACTACATCGTCATCACCTTCGAAAGCTTTAATATATGATTCAAAACATTCAGCTGGAAAACAACTGGCACCAAAATCTGAATTAGACCCATTAGATGATTACGAAACTTCTCTCTGGTCTTGGCTGCATGGTAATGCAATAAATAGAAAACCATACCATGGCTTAGCTTGTAACATCAAAACTGCTGATCTTAAATTAATAGTTGCAAATTCTTTAAGTCAGCCCCCTCCTGTTTCTATAAGTTCAGATAATTCTCCATCATTGGTATCTCAAGCGAAAAACTCAGTTAGTGATCGCAACAACACAAATGCTGATATCAGTTTTGATAATAAATTAGAACCAACTATTGATTATTGTACTTGCCATTTGAAATGTTGCTGTGATTGTTCTTTAACCGATTGTTGTTTGTATTGCTCGGTAGATTGTCAGGCGTGTTTTCACGTTCCGTGCTCACAGTACAAATGCGCTCTACCGTGCAATGTACCGAAGTCATCTTCAATTCTGCCCAAACCCAATCAGAACGATACGGTAAGTTACAATATTAGTTCTTTTGTTTAATACTTAAGTCTAAGACTATGACTATCGGTCATTTTGGCTTAAGTCTTAAATATCTGAGTTTTAGAGTGTTTTCTAAATATATTTGTTGATTTTAGCCTTTTATACAATGGACAAACACAAATGTTCTTGAATGGATGACGGCTGTGAATTTGTATCCTTTAGTTGACATATTTAAAGCCAACAATGTTATGGGATGTGATCTGCCAAATCTTGACGATGAAAGACTAATGGTAACGAAAGGATATTTTTAAACTTCGTATGTTATTTAAATATATTATCTTTCCCTTTGTATAATAAACAGAATATGGGCATAAAAAACTGCAACCATCGTAGTGCGATTCTCCAAAGTATAAGGGAACTAACTAGTGGTGTTCTAATATCTGAACAACCACAAATTACCCTACCATCGGAAACCGAAGAAGCACGAGAAGCAGTACCTCCACATCGTCAACATATCTTCATCGAATCTAGTTTTGATGCTCCAGAAATTTGTGATAAGTGTAATCGTTATCTTCGTGGCGTGATACATCAAGGTCTGCAGTGTGAACTATGTGATTTCATAATACATAGAACATGCTTGGCTAACGGCTTAGCTGTTAATTGTCCAGCAGTACGGTCCATAACTTCTACAAATACAATAAGTGGTTATTACGGTCAACTTACCGCCTGTGATTCTGTCGATATGACATTAGCGGCTGCATCAAGAGAAGCAGCTGATAGTGGTACACTAAGCAAACTATCTAAAACAAGTTATACGCTTCAAAATATTCCAATTTTTGGTATTGGCTTATGTCATCAATTCGATGCGGACAAAATTGATGCTCCTGCTGTCTTCATATCTGCTACAAATGCTTTAGAATTAAAAGTAAAACATTTGCATATTGACTTATATAAGCTGTACAAGTCCACTTCGATCCCAGATGACTATAATACGGAACTTATTGATCTGCTCACATCATCAAAAACAGATTTAAATTCCTTGGACAGAGTAGAACCCCAACAGTTGGTTGGATTTATAAAAAAATATTTGAGAGAGTTGAAGGATCCATTAATACCAATGGTTTGGTATGATAAATTCATCACTGCAGCAAGTAAGTTTGATCCTATAATTTTTAGATATTTACAATAAAAGTTAACAATTTGTTTTAAAGAGCTCTATCCAGAAGATCCGTCAACAAGTATGCAGCAAGTAGTAAACTATACCAAGTTGTTGGCTGTTCATCATGTAAAGACATTAACATTTTTTATTGATCATTTACGACGAATTTCGGCATTTCAATTTTCGAATGGACGCCGCGAGCCGCCAACGATAATGTTACAATCTTTCTCTCATATTCTGATTCGTCCGCCTTGGAGCAATATCATGTAATTTGATATAAAGAAAATTAAATTAAGTACAATTTTAATCATTTGGTGTTAAATACTTTTTGTTTTTTATAGTCAAGTTATTACTAACACCGAACATCACATTCGGATCATTGAAATACTCTTTCAAACGTGGAAGGGCGAAGAGGAAGTCCCCCGATTTGATGAAGCTCCCGCTGTACCACCAAGAAAAATATCTCTTGCTAGCTCTGTAAATATTGGCAGTGGACCTTTATCGAGGGGCTTTTCCGCGACTTTGTGGAAGCCATCAGTTCCTGTCTCAATATCTGGAAGCAGTTTACATTTCCAATCGTCTGCAATCTCGTCGAATTACGCATCACCTTCACCTTCTATGAATGCAGAATCGAGCATTAGAGGGAAATCGACCCCACTACCACAACAACAACCAGTTGTAAAATCGTCTTCAGTGGGAAAGTCATCTCTGCTTCATCAAATGAAAGCAACAGATTCACTTAAAGATGCCGAATGGTATTGGGGCAAAATAACTCGCGAAGAAGTTAAATCGCGTCTTTTTGGAGAACCCGATGGCAGTTTCATGGTGCGAGATGCTCTTTCAAAAGAAGGTGAATACACATTGACTTTAATCAAAGATGGGACTGAAAAACTTATTAAGATCGTTCATGACAATGGAAAGTATGGATTTGTCGATTGTAAATTTAATTCTGTTGTTGATTTGATTAACTACTATAAAACAAATTCATTAATGCTATACAATAAAACCCTTGATATTACATTGATGAAACCAATTGTTCGGAAAGTTGACGAAGAATCTGCACATGGCGAAACCGGAAGTCGTGAAACTGATCTTCGTGTGGTTACCGAACATTTTTTGCAACTGCATCATACGTTGAACGCTTTGAAGCAAAACCTTCAGACAAAAAAAGAAACTTTTGAACGAGCTGAAAGTGAATTGAGTGAAAAGAAATCGGCTCTTGAAGTTTTCGGAATAGCACGTCAAATGTTGCTTATGCAAATGAAAGTAATGTTAAGTTCAATTAAAAACGCACGACCCCAAGATCAAGAAAGACTCAAGGAGAATAAAATCACATTGCAAAACCACGTGAAATTCTTGAACGACGAAATGGCAAAACTTAATAAATACATTGAAGAGAAAAAAGAAGAATATAAACATGTTGAACGAGAAATTAACGCAGCCAAACCAGAGATACAGTCAATGTCTTTTGAAAAGGACAAAATGCAAGAGTAAGTTAATTTGATTTTCCCTCATTTATAAAATGCAATACTAAATACTATTCGTTCTTTCTCTTCTTTTAGCCGCCTAATTAATTTAGGTATCAAAGAGGAAGAAATAAAACAACTTATTGACATGGGCTACGATGATTGGAAGGAGAAATACGAAAGTGAATCCAAACTACCGCACAACGACGAATCTCTTTGGTTCCTAGATGATTGCACACGTCGCAGGGCGCAAGTGTTACTAGCTGATGCTCCGACTGGGACATTCCTTATAAGACCAAGAAAAGCAGTTGATAGCAACAATGGCAATTATGCTCTGTCAATCGCCTGTAAGAAAAGCGTTCAACATTGTATTATATACGAAACTGAAAATGGGTTTGGACTGGCACTACCTTATAACATTTATGCAAGCTTAAAAAAATTGGTTCTTCACTATGCTACCAACTCGCTCGAAGAGCACAATGATACACTGACTACGACGTTAAAGTTTCCAGTCTTATATTGGTATCATCAGCAGCATTTAACACCACCTTAATGATTGGTATACACGTGAGTGTCTTAACAAAAGAATTCAATCTTACTCACGACTTATTAAGCATAAGATCTATTATGACACAATTATAATAATTAAGTACGTATGGCTTACTTATTTCTTTACAGATGTCTATGACTATTGTAAGGCCTTATTAGTCTATGAATAACGTGATTTAAAGTAAAATGTCTGATGTGTCATTTTTGTTAGCGTTTTTTTTTCAGCCCGTTTAATTAAGTATATAAGATAAAAATATTGCTTTAAACGCTTACAAGAACTGGTCTCATACTAGTTTTTGTATATTTTTTTATAAAACCATAAGTACCGATTTGTTATAGTTATAGAAAAATATATTTAATTTCGAGATTTTAGAAAAAAAATTACAAAACCCGACTTATTATTTTTCTTTCAATAATATGAAACAAAATGTGTTCTAAGAGATCTGATGTTTGCTTTTTTTTGTAAGAACTGAACGATTTTATAATAATTACCTTTGCTATTGTTACCTAATTCTTACAAATTGTAAATTTTGAATTCATATTGAACATAAAATTATAACTTATGAAAGGTAGGATGTATATATATATACTTTATACATATATATATAAAAAGTATGTTTTTAAAATATATTTTTTTCACATAATGAAAAAAAAAATTAAAGAAACGAATATCTATGATTTACGAAGTGCTTTACAGATCTATGATTGACTAAATTATTTTTTATATTCATGATTATTATTTTATTACGATTTGTATGTTGAGTTTATTATGTAAGAACACTATTCCTACCATATGTATTTATTAATTTCTTTTTAAATGTTTCTTTTTTGTAAAATTTTCTTTAGCGAACTAATAAAATGTCAAACGATTTCAATAAAAACAATACGACATAGTCGTACTTTAAAATATACTCCCCCATTGTAAATTTTTGTTTTTGTTGTTGTTGTTGATTTTTATTTTTATTAGTTTTTAGTATTAAAGTTAAGTTTTTCAATCGAAATATACTTCAATGCATTTAATCTTATAAAAAAAAATCATAAAACTCTCGTAATGGAATTCGAATAAGGCGGAACGTGGAACGTCTCCTGAAGAGTTTATTTTCGGACTTACGAATCCTGAGAATTCAAAACATTTGAAAATAGGAAATAACAAATTTTATTAGCTGACACATTATCAGCTGACAAAACTACAAAAATAGAAGAGTCGAGAGCGACAACTTACAAAGTTTGAACGAATAGAGACAAAATGTAGAAACTGACGAAATGAAAAGCTTTTCAATTAATTTTTTCTCAAAAAATTGTAGCACATAGAAAAGAAAAAAGATGGTTCTTTTTTTATTCTTTGACTCAAATCTGACACTACCTTGCAAATGTAACAAGAGCATACCGAATACAAGAAAATCGTAGCTTGTTTTGTCCGAGTAGTAACACACAAAGGGACATTATCTTCTGCGAGTTAAAAAAAAGCTAGCAAAGAATGAAATCAGAACTATGTAGGTACTTCACGCAAAAGCAATAGCAAGGAACTGCAAAAACTTCACCCTTACCCTTGAGACCATTGCTTTTGAAACAAACAAACTCATGGGAGGGGTAAAGAAATAGATTATCATAGAAACAAAATATTTTAGAAAGAGCTTTCATTGTTTTAGGAAAGATCTTTGTTTAAAGCTCTTAAATATAGCTTTTTCAGTTTCATAGGACAATTTTCTCCATAGGCGTGAGTATCTGCTTATGATTATTTGTGGTTTTAAGTTACACACGCAAAACGGTAGTCTTTTCTTACAAATTTCATGTGTTGGTATTTTGTATGGTTTGTTGATACTTCTTTTATTATTGATACCTACGTGGATAAATTAAAAAAGAGTGAATTCACATTATCAAAGTCATAGAAGGTTGGTGTTTTTATCAATTAATAAATTTGTTACTGTCTAAGGTTTTTCTTCGTGGTTCTAAGTAACTACCGAAGCAAAGCTTTTTTTTTCTCAATTGGTAGATATAGCCACAAATAATCTCTAAAAATTTTGAAAAATTTCAAGGCATTTTGATAGATTTTTAATTGTGTATCATAGGTAAGAAACTTTGCAGATGTCTCATCCTTATACAATGTCTCATATTTTTTCTGCTGCTCCTTGGATATCAACCAACAAAAGCTGTTCTTGAAAAGAAAATAAAAAATATCAAAGACCGACAATAAATGTTTGGAAAAAATAATTGTTTGAAAGAAGAAAAATAAAATACTAAAAGCCCGTAGAAAGCAAAATATACACTTATGGAATTCAATAAGCTACATATCTCCATTTCAAAGCTCTAGCAGGGTTCTCACAGTGATCATTTTACATCATCGGTATAATTCTCTCAAAAATGTCGGTAAGGCTACCAACTGTTTATTTAGATTTTGGGAACATGTAGATGGTAAGTAGAATTTAAAAAATAATATAAACTAAATTATTATCTACCTTTTCAACACCACCAATAGGTAAGGTAGTAGGCGCATTTTATAAAGAGTTCCCCAGGAGGCCTAATCTCTTTTAACATAAAAACGATTTGTCTGATGGTGCACCTATCAAAATCGTCGACTTTGCTCTTACCATATTTTTACTTTCTTTTTTAGTAGTGAGTTACGGTCTTTGATTTTATTTTCCTTCAGACAATATTGTAAACAGATCCCTTTGCTTCAGAAAATACATCCGCAGTATTCCTAACAGGTTATTTCTTACAAGATCCTAAAATTTGTTCGTTGATGAAAAAACCTATTTAGGAAAAAATTCTGAGAAATCTTTTTATTTTTAAGTTTTTGTGGCAGGTATTTATTATAAGAAATTTTTCTTGACAATAAGGTCGTATTACCAATTTCGAGTCAGAATTTAAGGAAACGGTTGCTTTGGTGTACCCTGGTCCACTTTTACGGTATGAGCATTGCTTAGTCTATTACATATTTACATTTAAAGGGCGATTTTTACCTATTATCTTTTTGGCAACACTGGTTTAAACAGCTGACGCACGTTTCGTGTTTTGTTTCACTGCCAAACATCTTCAGTTTGGTCTATAATTTAACCATGAATCGTCTTACAAACGAACAAAGCTTGCAAATTATTGAATTTTATTATCAAAATGCGTGCTCTGTTAAGAAAGTTATTCGCGCGCTTCAGCGTGTTCATGTGCAGCGACGAAGCTCATTTTTGGCTCAATGGGTACGTAAATAAGCAGAATTGTCGATTTTGGAGTGAATATCAGCCAGAAGCATTGCAAGAGCTACCAATGCATCCAGAAAAAGTCACAGTTTGGTGCGGTTTATGGGCTGGTGGCATCATTGGACCGTACTTCTTTAAAGATGATGCGAATCGTAACGTAACTGTGAATGGTGAGCGCTACCGTGAGATGATATCCAACTTTTTTTTTGCCCAAAATGCAAGAGCTTGACTTGCATGACATGTGGTTTCAACAAGACGGTGCCACATGCCACACAGCACGCGCAACAATGGACTTATTGAGAGGCGAGTTCGGTGAACAATTTAATTTCACGTTCGGGACCGGTCAATTGGCCGCCTAGATCGTGCGATTTAACGCCTTGAGACTATTTTTCGTGAGGCTGTGTTAAAGCTCATGTCTATACAGACAAGCCCGCTTCAATTAGCACGTTGGAAGACAACATTGAAGCATTTATTCGTGAGATACCGGCCCAAATGTTGGAAAGAGTACCTATGCCAAAATTGGACTAAGCAGATGGACCATTTGAGGCGCAGTCAAGGTCAACATTTGCATGAAATAATCTTCAAACATTAAATTATATGGACAGTACTATCGATTCAAATAAAGATTTCATGCATTTTCTGAATTGTATGTGTTTTTTTAACTTTCCTGTAGCTTTTAAAGGATACACTATAGTCTATAAAGAAGGAATCAAAACTCACAAGGATAACATACAAAATTATCACTTTTCAGACGACAAGAATGATAGCATTCCTAACATTACTAGAAATTGTACAGAATCAAGAAGGTCAAGGCAACACTCATAATTGAGTTACTTAAAAAGAAGTTTATACATACTTACACAAACAGATGACTGATATCTATTTAAAGAAGAAACGTATGACTCTTTCACACGAGACGGTTTCGTCCGAACGGTTAAAATCCGTACGGACTTTGTTTTCACACATAACGTATATTCCCGTGAATCGTCTACGTTTGGTTATATTTTAGATATTTTTTAATTTTAACTCAATTGACTTTCAACATGTATCGTATTCAAAAGTATCGAAAACAACGAAATCGTATTTATTGGGTGCACCCAATTAATCAGAGAAGAGATGAAGTGGGAACATTCGTTTCTTTAATGAAAGATTTACGCGCAGACGAAAAAAAACTCTTTAATTACTTTCGAATGTCAATTTCATCCTTTGATGAGCTTCATAACCTATTAAAAAACAGTATTCAGCCAAATGCCAAATGTATTCACCAAATACATTTTTGTCTTTATTTTGAAATTCATTGAAATCTGACTTCAATTCAATGCAAACTTCTTCCCACGCGTTTCTTATACCATTCCTATCTTTATAAAGTTCTAGTGATTTATCCCATAGCACAGGTTTAGCTTCGACAAGAGAAATAAGTAATTCTCTGTCAATATCATCAGTCATAGACCTCCTTCACACGAGACGGTTTCGTCCGTACGGTTAAAATCCGTACGATTTTTTCCGTACGGACTCTGTTTTCACACATAACGTATTTTCCCCGTGAATCGTCTACGTTTGATAGTATTTTAGATATTTTTCTTTAGTACAAGTGACCACAAAAACGTACGGCAGACGAATAAAAATCGTCTTTTGTGAATGCCTTCGCGTAGTCACGTACGCCACTGATAAGACGGCGACGGCACGGTCGCCGTATATTTCAGTCGTTGAGACAGCTGTTTTAAATCGTCCGTACGGAAAAAACCCGTCTCCGTTCAGTGTGAAAGCTTTAGTTAATTTTATTAGTTTACTATTAAAGTAGCATTCACATGAGCGCGACCAACGAACGACGAATGAATTACAAAATGTGATTTTATATACGTTTAAAGACATATTTGAACACAAAATCTTAACAAAACGATAGCAATATAGTTTCTATTTGATTTATGATGCATACTTTTACATTTCAATATCATTATATTAATAAATTTAAGAAAACAAATTTATTCGTCGCGAACAAAATTCTAGTTGATACGAACTGTCAAACTTTATTCGCGTCCCACATACCATCCACACTGCAACGAATAAATTGATCGCGTTCCACATACCATCCACACTGCAACGAATAAATTGTTCGCGCGCTACATAACCTAAAAGTCAAACTTCATTCGCGACGAATTAAAAGCTCTCATGTGAAAGAAATGTCAAAATCGACGAATATTCGTTCATTCGTTGGTCGTTGGTCGTGCTCATGTGAAAAGTGCTTAATTGCTCACGTACGGAGAAAATCGTCATGTGTGAAAGAGCTCTACTCGTATGTGTAAATTCACAAACGCATCACTGCAGAGATGATTTGCGATCATCCCTGTAGAACGTTCATAAACGCAAATAATTGGCATCACTAAAAATTCCAATTGTTGTTGGAGTCTGGCAATTCCCTCTCCTTTGACATCTATTTTGCGCCATATGCGCCCTCTTATATTCACATCTTGTATTACTTCTTATATTCAAAGTTCAGACATAACGAATAAATTCTTTACTTCATTTTGTATTTTCAATCCAAGCGGACGCATTTTTTACTTATAACTCTGATAGGTTATGGGCCCAGACATGGAAAATACAGATGGAAGCCGTTCTCATTAAAAACGAGACATGGGTCTACGTCAGCGGCGAAAAGCCAAAGCCTGAAATAACTGGCCACGATGCAGCTGCTCAGACAGCATCACGAAGTCTCTTAGATGATCGAAAGGCCAAATCGGATCTCATACTGGCCATAAGTCCATCTGAACTGAGTCAAATCAGAAGATGCTCAACTTCGAGAAAGATCTGGGGTGGAATCGCGTAAGGTGATTGTTGATTGTTGACCATCAAAATAGATGATTTTGCTCCACGTAAGGTTATTATCAAATTGACTATCACTTTTTTGGTATGGTTTGTTAGTGACAGCTATTTAGGTGTCACTTTCATATATTTTGATTAATTTTTTGTGAGAAAAATAATTTGTGTGAACTTTAGCTCCACTATAAATTTTAAATTTAGTGAAAAAAGTGAAAAGATATCAAAGTTAAAATAAAAATAAGTGAACAGTAATGTATACTTCAATGCAAATTTTCTATCAGTGCACCAGAACGAGAAATGACTACAAAAAAGTTCAATTGCTGAGAACCAACTTAAGGAAAAAAGCAAATATTTTGGAACTTCCTAACCCAATGTAACTATGAAACTTTTTATGAATATTTATAAATAAGTTATTTAGAACATAATGTATGTACGTATAAATTATTTATTTCAGATTCTTTAAAAATGTTCGATTGAACAAAGAAACGTTTATGTATGTTTTGCGGTTGCTCGATTTATCATCAGTAATAAGATCAACACATATTCCACCTATCCTTCAACAGGCTGCAACTTTAAATCTTCATGGAGGTGGTGGTTATCAACGACAAGTTGGGGCTGATTGAGCTGCACCGATGGGCCAAAGTACTGTAGCTGAAATAAGCGCTCCAGTTATTAAGAAAAGAAAATGCAGTCCGTTCTATGTCCACTTTTTATTTAATTTGAGCCCTTGGATTCAAAAAAAGAATATATTTTTGCAAAATATAACAAACATTTTTATTAATTTATTACTATTATTAAGTATAGTTATAATTAGGTATACTTACATTTTCAATGAAAAAAAGCTTTGCAAATTGAAAATTCATGAAATTAACACAACAGCTGATCGAAATGACATTTGTGCCTGTTGCAATTTGTACCAAGTTTCCCAAACTTAGGTAAGTGCTGCCAGCAAATAATAAAGTTTTAGCGATCACTTTACACAGAACAAAGAAAAGGTGATGATCAAAATTGACTATCAAAACAGTGACAATCAACTATCGCCTTACGCGATTCCACCCCTGGACTAAACTCGAAGCCACATACGCATCAAAAGGACCCGCCCGAAAAGCGAATTTGTTGAAGCAGCTGACACAAAATAAGATGATGGATGGCGACGACGTAAGGGAGTACTTATCCAAATTCTTCGAAATAGTCGACAGACTTCAAAATATGGAAGTCAACATAAATGATGAGTTACTATCTGTTATGTTGCTGTACAGTCTACCTAATTCGTTTGAAAATTTCAGATGTGCAATCGAGTCAAGAGACAATCTTCCTGACATCGAATCGCTAAAGGTCAAGATCATCGAAGAGCACGATGCAAGAATCAGGGGGCACTTCTTGCAAAACAATACAACAACAGGCAGTCCAAAGAAAATCCGAGCGAGAAAACAAAACAACCCTTCAAGTACAACTGCAATTACTGCGGCAAGAAAGGACACAAGGCGTCGGAATGTTTCAAGAAGAAAGAACTGAAAAGCAGCGCAGCACATTCCCACAAATCGTATTTTCTCGACACATCCAATGATATTTCCCAAGCTAGATGGTGCTTAGATAGTGGATGCACTTCACATGTGTGTAAGGATGCATCACTTCTTCAAAACCAAATACCAACTCGATCGAGTTTGAAGCTTGCAACATCTGCATCATCTTCCATCACAGCTAAGGGAGACGTATCGATATCGACATGGAATGGAAATGAAAATATCGATATTAGACTCAATAACACGCTGTTTGTCCCCGACCTTCGCACCAACCTGATATCCGTATCCAAAATTGTAGACCAAGGTTATGTAGTTGTGTTCACCAAGGACAAAGCCTTCATACAAGATAACAACAAAGGCACCAAAATCGTAGCCGAACGTGACGGCGACTTGTTTTACGTTTGTGCAGATAAAAATTAAAGTCACATCGCAACCAACAATAAACCCGGAGATCATGAGTCATGGCACCGAAAACTTGGTCACTTGAATATACACGATCTGTTGCTCATGTCCAAAAAACATTTCATTCCTGTGCTGAAAGAAAGTCCAAAAACCTGCGAAACATGTGTAGCATCAAAATTAACCCGGTTACCTTTTCAAAATCGAAGCGAACGCTCTAATGAACTGTTGGAAATCATACACAGTGACGTATGTGGACCCATGGGCACTGAGTCTCACGGTGGATCTCGTTATTTCATAACATTCATCGATGACCATAGTCGATTTTGTATGATATACTTCATACGAGGCAAAGATGAAGTTGCCTCAAAATTCATTGAGTACAACAATTTCGCAGAAGCACAAACTGGTCGAAGAATAAAAGCACTGCAATCAGACAACGGGACCGAATACTGCAACAGAGTAATGGACAACATTTTAAAAGAACACGGTATCAAGCGCCGACTCACGATTGTGTATACTCCGGAGCAAAACGGTGTTGCCGAAAGGAAAAATCGTACCTTAGTAGAATCTGCGAGATGTATGTTAAGGGAATCCGGTCTCCCATCAACTTTTTGGGCTGAAGCTGTAGCCACAGCAAATCACATTAGAAATCGATACGTCACCAAAAGTCTGGATGGAGAATTGCCTTACAAGTTGTGGAACCAAAAATTACCAACTTTGAATTACCTGCATACATTTGGCGACAAGGTTTACATCCTGGACAAGATTGTCGGAAAAGGCAAATTTGATGATAGAGGTCTAGAGGGAATTTTTGTTGGTTATCCCGACACACAAAAGGGCTACAGAGTGTGGCTCCCATCTCAACAAAAAGTTTGCGTTTCAAGAGACGTCAAATTTATCGATAATCATCAAAGCCAAGGTAATTTCAGCGAATTTATAAACGAAGATACATTTAATGGTCGTTTCAATTTGGAAGATGTGAACGCTTCAACGACAACTGATATTAAAAATAAATCTATGAACATAAATAATGTATTTAAATCTGAAAATGCCAAATCTGAGTTTAAAAATGTATCGACTGCTGAGAAAATTGAAAAAATAGAAAAGGCGGAGTGTTCCAGAGATGAAGAAGGAACACCAAAGGTATCTAAAACCTACAGAAATGCACCTGGAAGGCCTACAAAATTCAGAACTGGACATAGAGGTCGTCCGAAAAAAATCTTCAACAAAGTGGAAGACAATGAAGAAGCCGTTTGTGAACCAGTGCCTGACGAAACTAACGATGGTGAAGTACAATCAGAAAATGATGATTTTGTAATGAACGCTTCTGAAGTCCCTATATCTCAAGCCATTTATGGCGATGACAAATCCGAGTGGGAAGAAGCCATTTACACGGAGTTCAGAAATTTAATCGCAAACAACACATGGAAAGTCGTTAAGAAGCCCGAGAATGTTAAGACAATTGGCTGCAGAATAGTTTTACGAAATAAATGGTCCGCGGATGGTACACTCGAAAGGCGAAAGGCTAGGTAAGTAGCAAAGGAGTTCTCACAAAAACCTGGAGTTGATTTCCACGACACGTTCGCCCCTGTCGCCAGACTAGGTTCGTTAAGATTACTTATTGCTCTGGCTGCCAAAGAAAATTTTAATATTTCGCAATTGGACATTACATCAGCTTATTTGAACGGCAAAGTTGACTAAGACATCTTCATGGACAAACCTCAGTTCTTGGAAGTCATGTTGCAGAGAATGTCCACAAGTGATGAAGATGGGAACCTCAGAGTTCTGTCAGGAAAAATGCTGTCATCGAAAAAGCATTATATGGACTTCGCCAGTCAGGACGCCAATGGAACATCGAGATTGATGGTATATTGAAGAAAACGGGTTTAGTTCCAACAGACTCCGACCCGTGCGTTTATCACGACGAACACAAGAAAACTTTTATCCTATCCTTTTGTACGTTGATGATATCCTCGTATTTTCATCTGACCAAGTCATGGAAAATAACATCAAGCAAACTCTCACAAGCACTTCACTGTACGAGACGTTGGAGAAGCCAAATGCTGCCTAGGCATTCAAATCAAAACTTTACCACAAAAGATACAATTATCACAGAGTGGATATATCGAAGACGTCTTGAAAAGATTCGGAATGGAAAACAGTAAACCAGTCGCCACTCCCATGGTTATTGATCGAAAACTTTTAAAGGACAGCGCATGCTCCACCGACGACGACCAATGTGAGAAACCTTATCGGGAGCTACTAGGAGCGTTGATGTACCTTGCTCTGGCGACGCGCCCGGACATCGCATACTCGGTAAGTGCGCTTAGCCAATATAACAACTGTTTCAGAAACGAACATTGGATCGCAGCAAAGCGTGTCCTGCGCTACCTTAGAGGTAAACTCATCTCGGTCTTGAATTCGGAAAGGACGACAAACCACCAATTTGCTACGTTGACGCTGATTGGGGAAACTGCGCTCTCGATCGTCGACCCTATACCGGTTCAGCGTTTGTATTTGGAAAGGCTTCAATATCTTATCACGCAGGCAACGTACAGTGGCTCTTCCTCGTGGCTAGTAGAGAGGCAGTTCAGTTGTCAACATTTTTAAAAGAATTAGGATACAATCATCTTAGCCAAATAAAAATTTACTATGACAACCAAGGAGCTGGAAAGTTGGCCGAGAATCCAGTGTACCACTCTCGATCGAAACACATCGACATCAGATACCATTTTGTCGGTGAAGTAATCAGAATTTCGTCCATAACACTCGATTATATTCCGACGGAGAAAATGGTCGCAGACATTTTAACCAAGCCGTTGACTAAAGCAAGTCACGATAGGTGCTCGATTGGACTTGGACTTCATCATCTTCAGACAACGATTTGAGAAGGGGTGTTGGAGTCTGGCAATTCCCTCTCCTTTGACATCTATGTATTTTGCGCCATATGCGCCCTCTTATATTCACATCTTGTATTACTTCTTATATTCAAAGTTCAGACATAACGAATAATTATTACCGGCAGAAAATCAAAGTCAGTATTGTGGAGAAAAGTTCAAGAGGAGATAAAATGTGTGGCTCCAGATTCTAATTACAATGAGAGTTTTTATTAGTATCACATCCATCATAAAGCAAAAGTTGTTTTTAAAAGTACAACTTTTTGTCAATCAGCATCGCAAAAAAGCAGTGATGCATAATCACTACCAAAAAAATTTGACGTTTATGAATTTACCCTATTTGTTACATGCAACCAACCCGACTTCGATTATAATGAATATTAACAGAAAGCCTAGCCCTAGAATACATTAAAAATATTATTCAACATGAAGTAATTCAAGTACACATAGTAAATATACTTGAGTACTCTAAGATATTATTATTTAGAACTGGTGAATTCTTCAACATAATATGTAAATATCCAATTCTAAGTAAATCATGTAAATCATATAAAAAAACATCTTTATGTTCAAAACACGGAAAAATCATTACAGATAAAACAATTTCCTTATGTAACCAAACTTATATAAGAACAAAAAATTGTCAAAATCATCTAAGTAAACACATTTGTGAAATTAACTTTGAAGAAAAAAATTGTCTAATTTCACTTTTAAAGAATTATCTTTAAAATGTAACATTCAACAAGAATACGATTACGACTTAGAAATTGAATCCGCTGTTATGTTATTAAACGGTAAACATAAGTTAAATAATCAAACAATTAATGGTATAAACTTAGTTACTTATGAAAATACTATAAGTCTAGACGATAACATATACAAAAATATGCATAAGCAAATTAAAGAAGTTATATTAAGAAATCATAGGCCCACATTATGAGTAGCGAAGCGAGCTTAAATACTTCGATAACTTTGTATTATGAGTATCGATTCGCTTAAATTAAATTCGCTTCAAATGTCAAAACATTATCGAACTTGGTTATCGCTGAATTATCATTAACGAATGTCCGCTAATTTAATGGCTTAAAACGTCAAATTCTATTGAATCAAAATATTCAGTGATTACCCTAGCGAATTCAGAGTTTTGTGTTTGTTTGTTAAAATGAGTGATAAAATAAAAAGGTATTTACAAATAATTTTTATATTATTATAACAAAAAAAGGAAAGAAAAGGAAATGCAAATCAATTTGTTAGGCTCGTACAATGGATGGAAACTAATCCCGATATGATTAGGGGAATAGGAGTATTCGGTTCATCAAAAAGGAACCAAAAAGAATACTGGCAAAGTTTTGCAGAAGAACTTAACACTCTTGGACCTCCGTTTCGCGAAGGAAAAGATTGCCATAAGGTTTGTTGATAAAGTTTTGTAGTTTCCATTAAAGAAGTTTTTTATTTGCAAATAAATTTGGTTGGACTACAAGCTAAAACTTAAACAACAATAAGCCAAAATAAAAAAAATACCACATCTACTGGTGGAGGACCATACTGCCAGGTGCCTTTGTCTCCTTTGGAGCAAGCTAGTCTGAGCCAGGCTGTTAATCCACAAGGCAATGCCTTGGCATAAATTCAAAGGTTTCAGTTTCAACCGATATGACGACTAATTCCGAACAACTTCAACAAGAGATTAGTATTAACCTTGAGGAATGTGAACAGGTTGATGCAAAGTGCAACGGAGGGCGACCAAGCATCATTTCACAACAAAGTTTCTTGCCAAGTCTTAACAGATCAACAGGAATCAACTATTCCAATGCAAGAGACAAGAAACGTTATTATTATTGCTTTTTCTGGAGAAAAGTGTAACTTTCTTTCATTTAGTACAGATCTGAACCGGCGGCTTTTAAGAAGCCCAATGGTTCTTTCTATAATGCTTCGTGCTTTTGCATGCAATGAATTGAATAATGTTTTTCTAGGATTGGCATCTGAATTTCTGGATGGTGTTAGCAAGTAGGGCTGCAGAGGATAGCCAGAATTCCCTAAATAATAACATTATTAGTATTTTAAGAACAACAATTCCAAAGCAATAATTAGTGTACACAACCACATGCATTTCTTCATTTCGCCACCATCTTTTTTAAAATATCTTTTAGTTCACTTGCACAAAGAACCATGAGTCGAACCAGGGAATCTGGGATCAACATAACGCATATTCATATTATGGTCACAAGCCTGTACACAAATATATACATACATATGTTTGTTATTCAAAATGGTTTACCAATAAAAATTCTTACTATCATTGCGTTCAAGCTGTAAAAACCCTTACGATTTAAGTACTGGTGATGAAACTGATCAGGAGCAATAATACCAATATGTGTTCCGTCCACACATCTCACTATTCCCGGTAATCTAGACCTTCTGTAAAAGTAGATTCCTGCATCTTGTTTTTCCGTTTCAGTCATTTCAGTTTTTATCCACGCCGGGCAGAGTTTGGTTTCTAATACCCGAAGAACTTCGTTCGAAATGATTGAAACAGTTGGTTGGGAAAGTACCAAATCAAAATCATTTCCAACACAGTTTTGGTAGCTACCACTTCCAAGAAACCTTAATGTACAAGTGAACTTTATGATAGGAGGAATTGCACAGGTACTGGCTGCTTTTATTGTTTCATTTATTTCATTTTATTTTATTTTCAAAATTATTGAAACAGTTGGTTGGGAAAGTCCCAAATTAAAATCATTTCCAACACAGTTTTGGCAGCTACCACTTCCAAGAAACCTTAATGTATGTACAAGCCAGCTTTATGATAGAAGGAATTGCACAGGTACTGGCTGATTTTATTGTTTCATTTATTTCATTGAGTACGTACATAAAAGCATCTTTGTTGAGACGAAAATACTAAATAAACTTGGAAAAAAAGATATTCACCTTTTTGTGAAAATTTATAAATATTGAGCATTAACAAATGTTCTGGGAGTTCCAAAGGATTAGAACTATCACGAATGCTCCTTCTTAATCTGCCCATCTTTATCCTTTCTTTCCTTTTTCTGTCATAATCGTTATCTTCAAAAAACAAATCAATGTTGCTTAATATTATCATTATTTTTTAATGAATAAATCAGAAGGTAAAATAACAATCCGAGAAACATAATACTAACTGAATTGAAAGTCATTATCTGACGTTTCATTTTTTTTTTTTTTTCAGTTAAATAATGTTGGCACCATTGAAATTTGAAGCGAATGGCTAAACTCGCTAACGATAATACCATCAAAAAAGAAATTCGCTTAAACATTCGAACTTAAGCGAACGTTCGCTTCGCTACTCATAATGAGGGCAATAATTCAGAGTTTTACATTGAAGAAGATACAATTTACAAATTCGATAACTAGATACCTACTTTAAAAAAATAATTATTCGTCTTAAAGAAGAACCAAAATTTTCAACTATACACAATTTATTGTAACACTGATTGTTATTCTAACATTTATGTATGTAAAAGTCTCAAAAATTCAAAGTATACGTTTTATAGATAAAGTATACAACCTCATCTTATGGAGGAAAATGATGTTGGGAGTCTGAAAAATTATGCAATTATTAAACCTGGAAAAGCTAAGAGAAAGGCAAGTATCGATGCTGAGCCCAATAACTACCGAGAGAAACTTCGAAGTCATTCTGAAAGCGTCAAGACACTGGCTAATAAGGCGGATGTATGTTTTGAGGCAAATCCAAAAGGAAGCAGCTATCGAGAAAAACTTCGTAGTCATTCCCAAAATAACTTAAAAGCAAGTTCTGGATTTTACACTAACGCCTTAGGCCTCGGCCACGCAGTAAGCGGCTGAGAGGCAACTCTAAGCGACGTATGGCCAGGCACTGAGCGACTGCTTTTGAGCGATTAGTAGTTTTTGCAGAGATTGCACACACGAAATTAACAACTCAATGTTTACTTTCGCCATCTTTTCTTCTTGCCGCTCAGAACATTACTAAAAATTAAAACAGGTTTGGTTGCTGAGCGGCGCCGCTTAGCCGCTCAGAATTTTGTTTCGCCGCTCGCTCATTTCGTGGCCGCTTCTATGTGATTTCATATGTTTTATATGTTTTTTTCCGCTCAGCCGCTCAGCTGCTTACTGCGTGGCCGCGGCCTTAGAAGGTATTGCTTTTATTTGCAGTTTTTACGAGCCAGAAACATTTGAAGATGCTCAAAAATTGGATGAAGCAGATGACTGAAACAAGGCTATGGATGAAGAGATGGAATCTCTGCGGGTTAATGGAACATGGAAGCTGGTTGACCCACCCCCAAACCGGAAAATAATCAAAAACAAATGGGTTTATAAAAACGAAGTTGTCATAGAAAAATACAATTGAGAGGTACAAGGCACGTCTTATTGCTAAAGGGTTCAATCAACAAGAAGGAATCGATTATGCAGAAACCTTTAGCCCTGTTGCAAAGTTCACATCGATTCGCACAATTTTCGCTATTGCAGCCAGTCAATGCCTAGAACTCTACCAATTTGATGTCAAGACTGCGTTCCTAAACGGTGAGCTAGACGAAGAAATCTTCATGTGCCAACCACAGGGGTACAATGATGGTTCCGGCCGAGTTTGCAAACTTGTTAAAAGTCTTTACGGCTTGAAACAAGCCTCCAGATGTTGGAATACCAGATTCACAAGTTTATTGACCGATTTTGGTTTTAACATCTCTAAAGCTGACCCATGTGTCTTCGTGCTGCAGCACAAGCAAAGAGCTGTTTATCTTGCAGTCTATATTGATGATGATTTGCTTGCAGTGCGAGATGAACATGCTATGGAGTACATCAAAAGGTTTTTAACTCAACATTTCGAGATTAAACTTTTTAAAGCAAACTATTATCTTGGACTTCATATTTTTCATAAAGCAAATGGTGGATACTTTGTTAATCAGTCGAATTATGTCGATAGGGTGCTTCGCAAGTTTAACATTTCAAATTCATGTCCAGTAACTACACCCAGTGATCTCGGAAGCAGATCGGCAATTGTAACAGAAAGTTCATTACCTGTGACCAGATTTCCTTACCGTGAAGCAGTAGGTAGCTTGATGTATTTAGCTATTGGAACAAGGGCACACATTTCGTATGCAGTGGGAGTAGTGAGCCGTTTTTTGGATAAACCAAGTTCTGATGATGTGAAAGCCGTCAAACGAATTTTTAAATATTTAAATAAAACTAAAAATGTTGGTATATTATTTAAACCCAACGTTAATTTGAATTTGTCTATTTATTGTGATGCTGATTTTGCAGCAGATTATTGGACAAGAGGTTCAACGAGTGGACAAGTTTGTCTTCTTGGAGGAAGTCCCATTTCTTGGTCGTCGAAAGGGCAACGATGTACAACATTAAGTACAACTGAGGCAGAGTATGTAGCTGCATCGGAAGCAGTCAAGGAGTTGATGTGGCTTGACGCGCTCATACACGATCTGCTGGTTCCTCAAAACACTAAACCAATGCTGTATATCGACAACCAAAGTGCTTTAAAGCTGGTGAAGAACCCCGAATATCACGCCAGAACTAAACACATCGATGTTCGTATTCACTTCATCCGAGAGAAATTCAACGAAGGCCGATTCGAGACTTGTTTTGTGTCATCAAACGAGCAGTTAGCTGATGCTTTTACAAAGCCACTCGCAGCAGTTAAATTTCAATTATTTTGCAAAAATATTAGTATTTTGAATTGTAATTAATTTATTTGTTTGCATTATAATAATAAGTGGGAGTGTTAAAATTGTATTATTATGCAAAGTACTTTTTGTTACCACTGTACCTACACTTCTTGTTTGTACATAACTTTCGGAGTTCTTTATATAGCTCCCTACTTATATACCAATTCTGTGGTTACATAATCTTAATAATCTTCTTAATAAATTACCACTACTTGCTGTGAATCTCCTTAAGTGAACGGTCGTCTTTTTATGCTAAGTTTAATAATATCCAACTCCATTAATAAGCAATCTTCAAGTGAAGATGTTGCTGTGAATACTTTCACATCATCGGCGTACATCAAGCAGTTACAAAATTTAAAAACAGAAGGTACATCATTTATAAAGATTATAAAAAGAAGTGGACCCAAATGACTGCCTTGTGGAATACCCGACACCACGTCTATAAGATTTGAAACACAATCATCTATTTTAACAGCTTGTTTTCTATCAGAAAGGTATGAATCTAACCACTGTAAAAATGAAACATTCAATCTTAACTTCTTAAGCTTTTGTAGGAGAAGACCATGATGCACGCGGTCAAAGGTTTTAACAAAATCAGTATACATCAACTTGTCTACCCTTTTCAACATGATTATAACAATAATTTGCAAATAGACTTAAATTAGTACACATTGATCTACCCTTTACTAAACCATGTTGTTTTTGAGACACGAAATTCTTGACAGCAAAATAAAGTATTTGGGTGACCATTTTTTTCAAAAAGTTTGGGAATAACTGAAAGTTTTGATATTGGTCTATAGTTCTTCACTAAGTGCTTAAGACCACTCTTATAAATGGGATCTATATAAGATATTTTCCATTCATTAAGAAAAACACCAGTTTGTAAAGATTTATTAAAAATAATTGTTAAAACACTACAAAGTGAATACGAACATTTTGACAAAAGAATAGGAGGAATCATATCAAAGCCAGGTTTTTTTGACACATCAATTTCTTTTAAGCTATCCAGAACATCCTGTTATGAAAAACTCTATAGTTTAAAATCAATCAAAGGAGTTATATCAGGATACAAGCTGCTGATAAAATTTTTAAAATATCACAATTATAAGAAGTTTGAAAGAATCGAGCAAATACGTCACATGAGGACTGAATATCATTGGATGTAAGTTCCTCGTATTCCATACATTGAGGAACAATTTCTTTTAGAATTCAAAAATGTCCAAAAAGATTTCGAATTATGTTTTATATTTGATTCAGTATTTATGATATAATGTCTATACAAAAACTTGTTGAGAAAATCAAATTCTTTTCTTAACTGAAAACGATCTTCCGGAAAATAACGCTTAAATGCCTTAGTTTTAGCATTCTCTAAATTTTGTATCCTTTTGTTAAACCATGGAAGCTTAAACGACTTTTTCTTAGTTAAGGTAGGAACAAATCGTTCAATGCCTTCATTAACAATACTTTTTAAACTTGTAAACATATCATCTAGAGACTTGCCTTCCAATAAATCCTTCCAGTTAACAGTATTATACAAATTATTTAATGCCGTGAAATCTGCCTTAGCAAAATTAATTTTTTTTTGTTTTTCGAGAGGGGCAGAAGCATAATTATAATTTTCAAAAGAGAGAGAAATAGCCTTATGATGAATAGAGTTATTTAAAAGAGGAACATTTTTAAGGAATACTTTAAATCATTGTTAAAAAACTAAATCCAATATTCTATTTAAACCGTTCTTAACATTATTAATTTGAAACAGGCCCAAAAAAGAAAATGAATGAACTACTAACATTTCTACATCCTTATTTGCATTGAAAGGTATCAAAAAATTATCTTCTTCCATGTAGCACCAGTCGATATCACCAATGTTGAAATCGCCAAGTATACAAGGAAATTGGTTATGTGTTAATTCACTTACTATTTCTTGAGCATTAGAAATATGTTCGGTATATAAATCTACTCCGCTCGTTGGGCGGATATAACTTACAATAAAAAATAAATCTTTAATTTCAGCAGAATCTTCAGAACTTACACAAACACAAAGCTGCTCAATATCATCTGCATCATTCTTTAATTTGTGTTGAGTATTGTTGAAAGTTGTTCGGAAGGAAATCAAAACACATGACATGTTTAGGCCAGATTGAAGCGTCTAAAGCAGCATCGAAGTGGCTTACGGGAATCCCTAGCTGGAAATTAACAAACCGGAGTACAGTTGAATCTACTCCTTTTTTTAAAAGTTTAGAACAACGCATGGTATTCTTCATAGAGGAAATATATTATCTAGAGTCCCGACTGGTACCCGTCCTACCTGAAACACCCTCAAATTTTATTCGAGGTGAACTCTCTCAAATTCCCTATCGGTGAATACATGTGAGTGGTGAAAAAAAACCAAAATGGGGGATTGGGAAAAAAAGAAACCTATGGAATTTTTGTGACCTGTCAAAAATGACAATCAATTTTGCAAAACAAAACAATGGGTTTCTGATTTTAAGAGTAAGTTTTTGTTAATTGTTTTGATATTTAATATAATTTGATATTTTTCAGACCAAAAACCTTTATAATGAAGAGAGTACATACAAGTTCACTTCATTGAATAAAAAGTAAGTCAAATTGCAGTGAAAGAGGTGCAACAATAATCGATTTATTTTATAGTCTGTGTTTTCATTTTAGATACTGCCAATAACATACCATAATGCAGGAAGCAATTTCACTGAACTGTATATTACATATATTTCTACTAACAAAATAATATCAATGTTTTTAACTACAGATACTACCCATTGTGTTTGTATGTACTTCTCAACGGCCACAGCTGCCGCAGGCGTTGACGGTGGAGGTTTCACCATCTCTACCAATAGTCAAATGCATTCAAAGCAACAAAACCATCAGTAACAACACCACCAAGTCAATGATGCAAGTGGAAGTTTTTCCATACAATAGTCGACCGCTAACGCCCTTCTCCCACCAGCTGAGTGTTGGTGTTGGAACGACATAACAGCAGCAACTGCCAATTCGTTCTATTCAAAAAAAAATGACACAACAGCGCGCGGAGATCAATTGTGTAAGTACGTATCGGAATATTCATATCGTGGTCAACTCGCTTAATCTTCATCTTCTAGGTTTAAAGATTACTACCAGTCGGTAGTTCTGCAAGAGAAGCAAGAAAAACAAGAATACAATCGCAGGAAGACTCCAACAAATTTCCAACCTTGACTGTAAATTAAGTGAGTTCCAATATTAAATCTAAAACGAATGAAAGCAACTTCTCTCAAGAAATTTGGAAGGTTTGCTCAAAACAAGGGCGCAGTTACAAAGTTTTATCTTTGTATTTTAAAAAAATAATTTTTATTGTTTACTTCGTCCCAATCTGCTTAACACTAAGATACAATTTCCTTACTCACTAATATTTATTGAAAACTTAACCTATGAGAACATTTACAAAATTATGTTCTCAGACATAATTTGATACTATAATGCATTGCAGTATATTAATGCATAATCAGCACACGCGCCGAAATACTGTTAGAGTATCGCTTGTGCTGATTTTGCTTACATTTGAATTTCTCACGTTCTTACTGCGTGATAACTCTTCCCTCCTTAAAGTGATTTACCTGGGGTAGAATGACAGGAAGTTTAAATTCAATTTGCTTTGATTTTCTACTTTTACATTTTTTATAATACAATACAAATTATAGATGCCAATATATACAATATAAAATTGGAAAATATAGATATTTCTTTAAAATTTTCAAAAATGTTAAGTTTTTTTATGTTTTCTAAATGTAAATCATGTAAATATTCCAAATCTAATTTTAAACTTTTTTCTGACAAATTTCCTTTTAATATTGGGGGTAGAATCTGAAAACTAGTAACTTCTGTATTAGAGTAATTTTTTCCATCTATATTAATTGAATCATTATCGAATTGAACCAGATATGTACCATTTAAAACTATTGTTTTTTCATTATGTTTGAGATTTCCTCTAAAATTTGAAATAAAAACGATATTATCTGTTATTAATTTTATAATGGGTTTCTTATAAAACTGAAAGTCACAAGAAGCATTTAATTGTTTTTTAAGCTGGTTTAGGCAATGGTCAGGTGTTAATTTTTGAAGTTTGTTTTTCTTTACATATGGTAGTTTCTCTTATTTTGTCATATTTTTCCATAATGGAGAATGTCTCATCGTGAGCTGTTATAATTTCATTACTTTCTAAATGTATCCTTTTATTCTCAATTACAGTAGCTCGTATTATAACATGATTATTCACTTTATTTGAAGTTTTTGGGAGTGATATTATGTATTTTTTTTTTTTTTTTTTTTTTTTTTTTTTTTTTTTTTTTTTTTTTTTTTTTTTTTTTCCGCAGGAAGGTGAGAAATCTTCAGAGACACTATAAGCCCGATGCTTATAGTAGTGTCAGATTTTTACTGACTAAAACTCACCTCCCTTATCTTCTATATTATTACTACAACTAAGTCCAGCTTAACAAGTAGTTTTAGCGTCATTTTGTTCGCGTTTTGTCAGGAAGCTCCCCAACGAGAGGACCTGAAGATTCCACAAAATTCGAGTGGAGAGATTAATTTGTTTGCGCTAGATCAGAAGGTCTTGTTCGGTGCAGACGCCGAAAAACGAACGCCTCGCTAACAGATTGTTGGATTAAGTTATTACTATGATTTCTAAGTCGTGATCTTAGCTCTGTAGCAAATTTTTTAATTTCGTTTTCTACATATTTTATATTTAAATCTCTATGTAAGTCGCTATTTCTTACATACCATGGAGCATTTACTATTATTTTAAGTACTTTGTTTTGGTATGTTTGCAAAATTTGTATATTTCTTTCGTTGGTACAACCCCAAAGTTGTATACCGTACGTCCAAACTGGTTTCAGTACTTGCTTATAAATAAGAAGCTTGTTATAAACGCTTAGATTGGAATATCTTCCAATAAGCCATGTCAATTCGCGGAGTTTATTTTCGAGTTCATCGCGTTTCTTTTTTACATGAACTTTCCATTTAAGTTTCGCGTCTAGAGTCATGCCTAGATACTTCGCTTCATTAGCGTATGGAATTTGCACAGAATTTATATAAATAGGTAAGTTATATACTTTTTTATACGTAAAATTTGTGTGCGTCGATTTCGTTTCATTAAGAGCAATTCGCCATTTCTTTGTCCAATCTGAAATGCTATTTAATGCCTTTTGAAGCTTAGAGGTTGCCGTTTCTATTGAATCCGATATTGCGAGTACAGCTGTATCATCGGCAAAAGTGCCTAAAGTTGTGCCTTCTGTTTGGGGTATATCTCGGGTATAAAGAACAAACAAAATCGGTCCAAGGACGCTACCCTGGGGAACCCCAGCGTTTATTTCTTTAAACTCCGAATACTCCGTTCCTTGCTTAACTCGAAAGAATCTATTTTCTAGGTACGATTCAAGAATGTTATATATTTGCTCTGGAAAGACTTTTAATTTATATTTTAGCCCGTCATGCCAAACTTTGTCAAAAGCTTGAGAAACGTCAAGAAATGCAGTTGAGCAAATCTTTTTTTCTTCAAATGCTTTTTCAATTTCGTTAGTTATTCGGTAAACCTGATCAATTGTCGAGTGATTATTCCGGAAACCGAATTGGTGGTCGGGAATTAAACGTTTTTCTTCAATAATTGGTAGCATTCGTTTAAGAAGCAATTTTTCAAATATTTTAGATATAATTGGTAAGAGAGAAATTGGTCTATACGATTTTTTCTCATTCGGTGGCTTTGTTGTGTGAAACACTATTCATGGTTTGACACCAAACCATAACCCACCTCAATTCATGTTTCATGTTCAAGGCCAATGTCAGCACCAGAGTATTCGAAATGATAAACAAACATTTAATTGCTTGGTGCGCGACATAAATCAAAACAAACACCTGGTTGACGATTCAGTAACCCGTATACTGAAGCGTCATCAGAATTTTGTAAGAAAAAGATTGCGGCCAAATAATGAACTGAAATGAACTTTGCGAATGCACTAAATGCTGACGCAATATAAATAAAGTAAAAGAAATATGTGTGTCATATAAAATAAAATACAATAAAAAGAAATATGAATAATAAATATAATAAAGAAAATAAATAGGTAATAGGCAAATTGTTCTGATGAAATAGATTATGAAATTAACGATTAAGAAATTAATGTTAAGTGACATAGTTTTAATTTAGCAATGTAAGGTATTATTAGGTATAAATAGTTGGTAAGATTTAGCAGTAAGTCAATTGGAAATTGTAAATTGTGACGCCCTGTTCATTTGAGCTGAAACATAAATTGTGAATTTTCCCACCGCTATCACCAGGAATAAACTAGTAAACTTAAAAAGGTACTTTATATTGTTTTAATCACTATCTTGGTTTCAGGAAATCGGCGCTTTGACGCCTAGTTCTCTGGCTTGGGAAGCCTTTAAAATATCCCAACCTTTAAGGTCACAAAGAAATATCTCGTAACACATTATACAACATTTGGCGCAGCCGGTAGGATGGTGAGTCAAGTTGGAGTTAAAACAAAGACTTAAAAACCTGAAGGCTACTCCACTTCAGGAACACCATCAATACCTACATATAAACTAATGTGTTATAATGAGATATTTCGAATGCCCAATTTCATAAACAGCTTTTATACAGTTAAAAGGATTTTAAACTGTAAAATGGGATAGTTTGGTTTCACGAAGCCTTTATAAGCTTTTAAACACCTTTTAAAACTAAATGCCCATCTTTGGCTCATTAAATTTTAAAAGTGTCATTTAAAAATTAATATTACAGTTGATACATACATAGCTGATGTTTTGTAAAATTTGTGTTCTCAATACTTGGAGATACAAAATGAATAGGTAAACAAATTCAACATTGCATTTATAATACCATTTTTATGATTTTAATTTTTAATTAGAATATTAGATTGGTCATCTTCACTTGAAGAAGATTTTCATACTTTATTTCTGAACGACACGCGATTTTTGATTTTGAAGAAGTTTTCATTTTTGTATTTTGCGATTCTTGTCATTTATTTCAACATATAATGCTTTCTCATTTTTTCTCACACAATTCGATTAATAGAAAGAAAAAAAAAGGGGGTTTAATAAAAATGTTTATATAATAAAAAAAAAAAAAACACAAAAAATTCTTTTATTTTTTTTTCTTCTGTGCTTGCCGATGGGTTGCATTCTTTTCTTTTTCGGGTTGTTTTTTTTGTTGACAATTTGGATCTTTTATAGTTTCTCGTAATTTTCTTTTCCTCCTCTTTCGGTTTATGGACTCCAATCCAAATCAGATCGAGGAATTGCTGGATGAAATTCGGCAATTAGAAAGGGAAAGAAAGGATCAAATACAGGAGATAAAGAACTTTAACACTACCCTGTTAAGTGAATTAAAATCACTCGTGGGTAAAGAAGTTTATCACCTGCATTTTGATCAGATCAGCAAACAGTGGGGACAACTCAATAGACTTGAGACCACTGACGCTATCCTCTCTATCTATATAGATGCCGTAAAAGGGCAACAAGAGGAACGGGAGATTAGACTAATAGATTTCAAAGACGAAATCAAAAATCTGAAAAAGATTCAAGCCAAATTAATAAATAACCAACTAGAGGCTGAACAGACCAACCATCACGCAGAGGCAACTATAGCCAAATTAGAGAAACAGGTGACTACTCTTGAGTCGAAAAAGGAGGAAGTTGACCTAGCTCTTAGCTCTTACAAAGCTAAAGAATCTGATTTGACTAGTGTTGTTAACAAATTCAAGGAACAAAATTTGGTACACATCAGCCAGATTGACTTTCTTAAAAGGGAAGTTGAACAATTAAGAGAAAGGGTAAACACCCCTTCCAAAAATACCTGTTTATCAATGTCATTATCGGCAGAAATAACAGAAGCAAACACTCCCAAGAAAAATCTGATTAACAAATCTAAAATCAAACTGGCTGAACAAAAAACCTTAACATCATCAAAAATGTCTCTTGGATTTGAGAAACTGTTAAAACTCTCCCAAGGTATCCCAGAATTTTCTGGAGGTACCGACGCGAGAATTGCACAAAAACTACAAACATTTCTTACGTGCATTAAGCCTATTATAGAGCATATCCCGAATGAAGATGAAAAACTCTTCTTGCAAATTCTCCAAACTAAATTAAGAGAAGATGCACTCGATTTAATTCAAACCGCTAAACCCAAAGATTTTAAGGAATTTGAAGACACACTCAATCGGGCTTATCTCCCAATCGAAGACTATAACGATTTGGTGAATTGCTTAATCACCAGTCGGCAAAGTCAATTCGAAACTTTGAATGTCTTCATAAGCCGAATAAGGCATTCTTTAACTCAATGTCGAGAGGCGGCGGAGATAAAATATGGAGACAATGCAGAGATAGTAAAAACTCAGCTATCCGATTTTGCGAAGTCGGCCTTAGCATCAGGGATCTCCAATAAACAATTAGGCCAATATTTATTCACGTTGGAAAATAAGAGTTTTGAGGAATTGGTACGCACTGCTCTAAGCATGGAGAAACATGTGCAAAGAACGGAAACAACCCCCATATTGTCATGTAATACAGCATTTATGACAAAGGAGGTTAAACCTGTTCATACCATTCCAGCAGTTTCACCAGCAAGCACAGGACAGAGTAAAATCAACATTGTATGTAGTTTCTGTAACTTACAGGGTCACACCTACAGTGAATGTTTGAAACGTCTCAACACTCCTATTTGCCAAATCTGTAAACTTTACGGACATGAAGCCGCAATTTGCAGACGCAAAACTAACGAGAGTAATTACAATAGTAATAACAACTACTCGAACAGGAGCGCAGACATTAATAAAAATTATAACGACCGTAGAGGTAATACCCAAAATAGGTATTACAATAATAACAATCAATACTCTCAATACCAACAAGGAAGTTCAGAACAGCGAAGGAATAACCCTTTTAGAACAGGTTCTCAAAACCTTAGTAATAATTCAAATAATAATAATAGTAATAGTAATAGTATTAATAACAATAATAATAGCAATAATGCACAAACAAGGGTAAATCACATGTCAACGCCATGTAGTTGGTGTGGAAGGTACACCCACACAGTAGACCAATGTCATTTTAAAAGTAATTGGCAAACAAAACAATCGGGAAACTCCCAATAGTCGACCGAAAGCTCCCCGAGTCGACTCTAAATAATATAAAAAGAAATGACGGGCAAAAAATTTTTAGGAATAAAATTAATAAATCACCTCATATTTCTCTACCCTCAATTAATATTGAGATTGAGTTGGAAAAGAAAAAACTGGTACAACTATTAGTAGATACAGGATCAGAGGTCAGTCTTTTAAAAAGGAGAGTTATTGATGATATCAATTCATTAAACTCACAGAAAAAACTAACCATTAATACGCCTTGTGGTGTCGGTTATACATTAGGAGAGTACATCGGTACCATGCTTATACCTTCATTACCTAATTGCGCATTTCAAGTAGTGGAAAATGACCTAGCCATCCCTGGCGATGGAATTCTAGGGTATAACTTCTTAGGTAACTACTGTAACGTAGACGGACCTAACAAATTATTAACATTTCCAAAACTACTGACGCAGGATTCAAGGGAATACAGCATACCACTGTTCGATTCTTACAAATCCGAAGAATATGAGTCAACCATTTCGCATAATGGATGCTGTTACACGGAAAATCACTCGCATGTGACAACCGACATTAGTCAGCAAGCTCATATGGACCATAAACAAAAGGCAGGGCAAGACCTAGGTTCATCTTTAATTACTTACGCTGTTTCATCTCCCATTCCACCTCGCAAAGTGAATACAGGAGAAGGGACTATAAAGGCTAAAGTAAATGACTTAAAAGTTAATACGCCAGATTCAAAATCAAAAAAGCGCACAAAACTTAAAGTCAATAAAAAAAAGAAACCCAGAACTAAACCCAACAATGCAATCATTTCCAAAGAATGTGGGGAGAATAAAAAATTAAATAAAAATACAATAAATAAAATCGCTGACAACAAAAAATCGGCACAGAATTTAAATATGACACTGCAAAAAACAGGTCAACCTATAAAAATAAACATTATTTATATGATATCATTTTGTCTTCTATTAATATGGACAGCAATAAAATCGGTGTGTAATTCGACACTCTCAATTTTACAAAAAAGCAAAGAAAAAAAAATACACATATGTCATTTACTGAATGAAAAGACTAGGTCAGTTAAAGTAAAACTGAATAAGGAAATAAAAATACCGCCAAGGTCAAAAATTATTATAGAATTACCAATAAGTTATAAAGAACCTATGATATGCATAGCGAAAGAAATAAGAAAGGGAGTATTTCTAGGAAACTGCCTAGTGAGCAATAAAAACAAAATTAATGTACCAATTATAAATACTAACTCATACGAAACAAAGTTTAAGACAATAAATTTAACCGTAGAACACTTAAACGAATACGATGTAATAGATATAGGAAATAAAAAATCAGACGAAAATCATAGAACGGCATTTTGTTTACATAATAGAGTAGGGGAACAGAACGAGAGAATAGAAATTCTCACAAAACAACTCGATAGAGACAAAACTTTAAATATAGAAGAACGGAAAGCAATTTTAACCCTTTGCCTACAATACAATGATATTTTCTTTTTACCAGGCGACAAATTGACTCATACCTTGACAATGAAACACGAGATTCCAATTAAACAAGATCAGGCTCCTATCAATACAAAGATGTACAGGTTACCAGAAAAACAAAGAGGTATAATCAACGAGCAACTCGCTGAGATGCTCGATAATGACATCGTACAACCAAGTAAAAGCCCTTGGAATTCACCACTTTTAGTAGTACCTAAAAAAGCAGGTCCAGGTGGTGAAGTACGATGGAGAGTTGTCGTTGATTTCCGTAAATTAAATGAATGTACAGTAGGAGACGCTTTTCCATTACCCCGTATAGAGGATATTCTCGATCAATTAGGTCACGCAAGGTATTTCACTACACTAGACTTAGCGAGTGGTTATCATCAAGTCCTAGTAGACCCAAAAGACAGGGAAAAGACGGCGTTTAGTACAGCATATGGCCATTACGAATTCAAGCGTATGCCATTTGGACTCAAAGGTGCTCCCGCTACTTTTCAACGCCTCATGAATTACATTCTGACAGGTTTGCAAGGTTTGGAATGCTTTGTTTATTAAGATGATATCGTTGTTTATGGGAAAAACATTGAAGACCATAACAGGAAGCACATACCCCTAGCCTAAACAATGAAGGAAGGAAGAAGAGTTCAACACAAACTGACCGACAAAACTACAACGGAAGAGATCCGGACAAATAAAAAAAAAAAAAAAACCCGACAACACGTGACACCGATGGTCAGCACATCATCATAATTTTCCCTGTATGTTAATGATTTTCGTGTATTTATGTACATACTTTTTTGAACGATATGTTTAAGAAACATTTGTATTTTTATATAATGCAATTTATTTGTTTTTGTTTTAAAATGATATATAAATATTTTTTTTTAAATATACAAAATAAACGTAGAAGAGCAAATAAACATTTTCAATATACCTATACACAAGTAAATTAAATTAGTTCAATCCTTAACTTTAAAACTCATCAATAGAAATATGTAAAATTTAAATTGAAATCGTTTTTAATTATTAAATTATGTATACACAGAATACTATATATATACAAATTACTTACATACATATAGGTACCAACTATTATTTTTAAAGTTTAAATTATGAAATAAAGCAAAATAAATATTAGAGACGGCATCTTTATAGATAAATTTTAAAGTTTAAGATTAAAAGAAAAATAAACTCAAACATTTTTAAATTTTTGTTAAAACCCTTAAAGACAAAAAAAAAAAAAATAATAAGAATAAATTAAAAATAAACTTATGTAAAGGAAATTAAGATAAACATAGCAATAAACAAATATAAATAAATATAATAAGATATTTGAACTCGTTTAAATTTGTTATAAATTATATAAAATTACTTCTAGAAATAACTAAATAAGTAAATGGATAAACATTACACTTTCAAACTAAATTTCAATAATATAAATTTATTAATTAATTGTATGCCATAACTTCCATAAGTGAATCATCAGAACAATTTCCAAACCCTGATACAAAAAAATATATATAGACCAAAACACATATTTTCTAAAATTTATGAATCATCCATTTAGGGTGAAAGCTCAGCATTTTTTGCCTCTTCAAAGCAAAAAACGTTCTTTTTCAAAGGGGGGAGGTGTTGTGTGAAACACTATTCATGGTTTGACACCAAACCATAACCCACCTCAATTCATGTTTCATGTTCAAGGCCAATGTCAGCACCAGAGTATTCGAAATGATAAACAAACATTTAATTGCTTGGTGCGCGACATAAATCAAAACAAACACCTGGTTGACGATTCAGTAACCCGTATACTGAAGCGTCATCAGAATTTTGTAAGAAAAAGATTGCGGCCAAATAATGAACTGAAATGAACTTTGCGAATGCACTAAATGCTGACGCAATATAAATAAAGTAAAAGAAATATGTGTGTCATATAAAATAAAATACAATAAAAAGAAATATGAATAATAAATATAATAAAGAAAATAAATAGGTAATAGGCAAATTGTTCTGATGAAATAGATTATGAAATTAACGATTAAGAAATTAATGTTAAGTGACATAGTTTTAATTTAGCAATGTAAGGTATTATTAGGTATAAATAGTTGGTAAGATTTAGCAGTAAGTCAATTGGAAATTGTAAATTGTGACGCCCTGTTCATTTGAGCTGAAACATAAATTGTGAATTTTCCCACCGCTATCACCAGGAATAAACTAGTAAACTTAAAAAGGTACTTTATATTGTTTTAATCACTATCTTGGTTTCAGGAAATCGGCGCTTTGACGCCTAGTTCTCTGGCTTGGGAAGCCTTTAAAATATCCCAACCTTTAAGGTCACAAAGAAATATCTCGTAACACATTATACAACAGCTTACCCGGTTTGGGGATCATTATTACTTCGGCGACTTTCCATTGCGTGGGTACGTAAGCAAGTCTTAAAGCAGCGTTAGTGAGCTGTAAGAGCTTAACCATTGCTTTTTTAGGCAACTCTTTGAGGACACGACCGTTAATCAGGTCGTAGCCAGGAGCTTTATTATTTTTCTGCCGTTTTATTTCCTGGACAAGTTCAGTCAAAGTAATATTCCTGATAGAAAAATTTTCCGGCGCTGGTTGGAGCTCTCCGTCATTAGTCAGAAACTCTTGACCATCGAAAGGTTTGAACGTTTCCTCAAGGTGCTTAGCAAATAAATCCGCCTTTTCCTTATCAGTTTTTGCCCATTCAGAATTATTTTTTCGAATAGGTGCCGACATTATTTGAGGCTTTTTAATACCTTTTATCGTCTTCCAAAGAGAATAATTCGTTTTTTTGTCTGCTGTTAGGCTTTCAAGATAGGCAGAATTCTCGCTGTTTTTAAAATCTCGTAACAAATTTTTAATCTTGTTTGATAAAAAGTTGACGACACTTTTATGCTGAGGAGCACGTGATTGCTGCCATACTTTTCGAGCTTTTCGTTTTTCGCGTATCAATTCTTTTATATCTTCTGGAATTTTTTCTTCGTATTGCCTTGACTTTTTACTACAGATCGGAGTATTATTCCAAGCTGCTTCTTGAACAATATTTATAAATTTTTCTGTTTCATCTTCTAACTCAAACGGAGTTTGCAAAGAGACGTTCAGTATAATTCTATTTTCGCAATCTTCTTTGAATTTATCCCAATTTGTGTTATTATTTGTTAAGATTAGGGGCTTTTCTTTTTCGATTACGTTACTGTTTATTGTTAAGATAACGGCCGAGTGATCCGTAGAAAAATCGAAGTTATCATCTACTGTCATATATTTTCTGTTCATTCCTCTTGCGATGAAAAAGTCAACAAGATCGGGTGTTTTCGCTGTATCGGTTGGCCAATACGTTGGTTTTCCTGATGAGAAAAATTCAACGTTACATTCAATACCCGCTTTGTAGAGTTGTCTACCCTTCGTCGAAATGCAACGTGATCCCCAAAATGAATGTTTCGAATTGAAGTCGCCGCCAATAATAAATTTTTGACCTAAAGCGTTGAAAAGATCTTTAAAATCGTTTTTGTCTATCTTGGACCGAGGAGGACAGTAAATAGACGCAATATTAAAAAATACGTGTCTAACTTTTATGCTAACGGAAGTAACTTGCATTGTATCGAGCTCGATATTTATCTCAAACGAATGATTGATATTTTCTCTGATAAATACGGAAGAACCACCCCTTGCTCTTTCGGATGGATGGCATGCGTGGTAAGCCGAATAACCTTTAATACTTAAATTTGAGTCTTTTTTCAAATGAGTTTCAGAGATCAAACAAATATCTATTCTTTCGTTAAGTAGAACCGTTTCTAGTTCTTCGATTTTTGCGGTAAGTCCGTTCGCGTTCCATGTTATTATTTTGAGTTGTTGGGACAACTGATCCATGTTTACGGTAAATTTGGTGTTTTAAGAGCCGCCGACTCAAATTTGTCCAATTTCTCAAGAATAATTGTGTTAATTCTCCCTTGTTCTTCTAATCGTTCAAGTATAAGGGAAAATACATTTTGAACGGAGTCAGGTTTAATAGTTTTAGGTTTTTCGGGCGCCGTGACTTGAGCGTACGTGTTCGTCTTTTTTGTTTTTATGTTTTCTGAGGGTAAAACGTTTTCATTATTTTTCCCGTCCGTTTTACTCGACGCTTGAGTATTAGTCTTGGTTTTTAATTTTAATTCTTTGTTTTGCTTTGAGGTATTATGTATAGCAAAATAGAATCCTTTTGAATTATGAACGGTTCTGCGTATTCTATAGCTTCTATTTCATTTTCATAGGATAGTGTTTCTATTTCTGAAACTATTTTCTGTATTTCAGTTATATCTAATAGGTTTGTGTTGATAATTCCTGTTTTTGCCAAATGGTTCGCTGATATAATTTCTTTAAGTTCCTGTTTGAAGATAATTAATTTGTTGAATAGCATTTGCTCGTATTTATCTATACTTGTTCTATCTTCTCGTTGAATGATTTTATTGTAATTTTCTATTAAATCTTGAGTAACTGATTTAAGTTCATTGTTAATTTTATATTGGTTGTTGTTATTTTCAATGATTTCATTTTGTGATTCCAATATGCTATCCCAGTCTGTGGCATCCGGGTTTCCGGCGATCCACTTCCATGCCGCGCCTATCCAATCTATGGATCTTTTGTCTCTATTCCTTATTTGTAGCTTTTGCAATAAGTTCTCTGAATCTGTAAGTTGGTTAAGAAGTTGTGGGTAGAGGATACTACTTTTGTCTATTTCTTTCTCGATGGTGGGCTTTATATTCAGTATAAGGTCTTCATATTTTGTTAGGTTAATAACATGTATTATTTTGAAGTGGCCATGTATTATTTTCCCATTTCCTTGTTTTACTTCAATTAAAGGAGTGTTGTATTCATATACATTGAACGCAGCTGATGTTAAATATAAAAGTAACCTAGAAAAAAAAGAGAATAACTTTATGGAGACGTATTTTTAAGCTGAGATTTGTGAATCTTTCTTCCACTTTCGGTTAGAATTGTAACCCTGTTATCCTTTGCTACGACTTCTTTTGAGAAAAGAGGCTTTTTTTTTGCCATCCCTACGTTTAATTGCGGCGTAAACTGTATCTCCTACTTGATAAGTTTTAAGTCGGTGTCTATTTCGGTTTGCTCTTTTTAATTTATTTTTTTGATTCTTTTTTATACGTTCTAACAAATCCTCATTTACTTTTGACTGGAAATCAACTAGGTTTTGATAATTTAATCTTTGTGCCTTTCCTAAAAACACATCACTAGGTTTCTTTTTAGTGGCAGAGTGAATAGAATTATTGTACAGGGTGCGGCAGAGAAACGGATCGTATTTTAAACGATTCTAGCGCCATCTCTTGTTAAGTTCGGAAAACGATTTTGATTTCATTAAAAAGAGGAAGAAAGCCGAATTTTGTTCATGTATTTATTTATTTTGATAGTTTACCAGTTTTAAAAATAACGTCATTCAAATGACACCCCTTATTTTCGATACAATTGCGTAGACGCGAAACGAAATTATCGTACACATTTTTTAACATCGTCACCGGAATTGCCGCAGAATGTCGTTTAATTTCAGTTTTCAACTCTTCAAGGTCGTGTGGCTTCGTTTCATACACCTTTGCCTTCAAATATCCCCAAAGAAAATAATCGCACGCCGAAAGATCTGGCGAGCGCGACGGCCAGGCGATTTCGCTGTTTCTGGAAAGTATGCGGTTACCAAACAGTCTCCGTAAACAAACCATCGTTTCATTCGCTGTATGGCAAGTAGCACCGTCCTGTTGAAACCATGTGCGCGATAACTTCCTTCTCCTCGCCAGTTCGGGTCGCACAAACTCGTTTAGGAGCTGTCGGTAACGCTCGCCGTTAACCGTTTCGTTGAAGAAGTACGGACCAATCACGCCCCATGCCGCAACTCCCATCCATACAGCAACTTTAGGCGAGTGAAGGGGTTTTTCGTGAATAATTCGAGGATTCTGCTCACACCAGTATCGAAGATTTTGTGCGTTGACGTCTCCGTTCAAATAAAAATGCGCCTCGTCGGTGATCAATATCGCGTCTAATGGAATTTCATTCGACTCGATTTTCTCCACCATTATTCGACTGAACGCAATTCTTGAGGCACGATCGGCCGGAAGATGTTGCTGGGCATATAATACTTTATACGGAAGACAGTTGAGATCTTCATGAAGTATTCTTCTAACCGTTCGGTCCGAAACATTGAGATTTTTCGCGTGCATTCGTGCGGAACGACATGGACTTTTTTGAATATCCTGGCGCATGCATTCAATCGTCGGTGGAGTCCGTACACTCTTCGGCAAGTCAGGAGGTTTTTTTTTACCCACCGAGCCGGTCTCTCGAAAGTTTTTTACCCCCATTCGTAAAGTTTTTTCAGTAAAAATAGGCTCTTTACCAGACAAGCCGTAACGTTTTCGAAACTCGCGTACTACCGCAACGTATGAGTCATTATAACGAAAAAACTGCTCAACAGCAAACGCGCGTTTATCCATCGACCACTCAGCCATGATGATTTATTATAAAATAAATAAATACATGAAAAAAATTCGGCTGTCTTCCTCTTTTTAATGAAACCAAAATCGTTTTTCTAACTTAACAACAGATGGCGCTAGAATCGTTTAAAATACGATCCGTTTCTCTGCCGCACCCGTTATCTGTCTACAGCTATATTTATAATTTCCTTTGTAGTAAAGTCTGGGTATTCTTTCTTTAAACAGCGACTCAATTCGATTATGGTGGAGTGCACTCTTTCTATAGTGCCATTAACTTCACTTTTCTGTGGGGGTGTAAGATATAATTGAATTCCTAAAGTTTTTATATAATTCGATGTAATAATGGGACTTATGAAGCTGCTTTCGTTATCCGTAACTAAGATTTTAGGGACTGTAAAATAATGTAGGATTTTAATTATTTTTTGCCTTAAATACAATGCAGATTTTTCTTTTATGTGGAAGAATTTAGAAAATTTTGAAAATTTACCTACGCAAGAAATAAATTTCTCGTGATCTATTTCAAAAATATCCATGTGAATTATTTCCGAGGGATAGGTGGGAATAGGTGTTTCTTGGAGTTCTGGTTTGTGGGGATTTCTATCGTATTTGCTTGAATTGCAAATTTCACATTTTTTTGTATACTTTTTTATTAGGTTCGTCATGCCTGGGAAGAAATAATTTTCTAAGATTTGTTCTTTATTTTCTTTATAATTTCGGTGAGCCCGATTATGTTCCTTTCGAATGATTTCAAACTTATTATTTCCATTTCTTATGTCTTGAACGAATTTTTGTGAGATACGGATTTTGAATTTGCTAAAAAACTCTTTGTAGACTTCCTGCAGGAGTTGAAGATAGCTTTCGGGAATTTTTATACCGTTAAGTATATTTAGGTTTAGTTTTTGTTTGAGAATTTCGGTTATATTTTCTTTATTGATCTGTTGAAGTTTAATGAAGTGTCGGCGATAGTTCGGGTGAGGCTCTTCATATATTTGCATGTTATCTCCTTCGCTAAATATTAGTTGGTTTTTAAAGACATTTATTGGTGCCTCACAGTGTGGGATAAGGTCTGAATTATCCTCTTCTGCGCTGTGCATCGTTGCTGAACTTGAGTGAGTTAAGTTGTTAACTTCTAACTTCAGTCTCGATAACGCATCGGCGACTTTATTGGTTATTCCTGGCTTGTAGACAAGTTCATAGTTGTATTCCTCGATTCTCGATTTCCATCTTTTTAGTTTAGCGTTGTTGTTTCTGTTGCTAAACGAGAATGTCAGAGGTTGATGGTCCGTTAGAATTTTTATTTTCTTTGCACCATATAAGTAGCTCCTTAAATTTTCGAGAGCCCAAACTATGGCGAGCATTTCCTTTTCGTTCGTCGCATAGCTTTCCTCCGTTCTATTTAGTGATCTGGAAATAAAAGTTATGGGTCGGTCTTTACCCATTTCGCCTTGTGAAAGGACAGCTCCTATAGCGGTGTTCGACGCATCCGTTGTTAAAATGAATGGCTTCTCGAAGTCGGGGAAAATTAAAATTTCAGATGAGGTTAATAGTTCTTTTAAGTTTCTAAACGCTTTTAGTTCTACTTCAGTTAGTTGAATCTTGATTTTACTTGATTGATTGGCTCTTATTTGAGCCTTCTCCCCTCTAGTGAGATTCGTTAGTGGTTTTGCAATTTTAGCAAAATCCTTAATGAGTCTACGGTAATAGGAAGTTAAGCCAAGAAATCCTTTAAGTTCTTTTAGGTTTTCTGGAGGTTTCATTTTTTGAATTGCCTCAACTCTTTTAGGGTCAGGTTTAATTCCTTTGTTTGTTATCAGATAACCCAAAAATTCGACTTCTTCTTTAAGAAATTCAGTTTTGTTTAAATTTACTTGAAAATTGGCTTGTTTTAGTTTCAGTTGTATGAGTTCTAGATTTTTAAAATGTTCCTCAATTGACGATCCAAAAATGATAATGTCGTCTATATAGACGAAACATATTTTCCCAATATACTCTCTTAAAACGTCATCAATTATTCTTTGAAAAATAGCTGGTGCGTTTCGTAACCCAAATGGGAGTCAAGTATATTCCCATTTTCCATTCATTGTGGAAAATGCTGTTTTTTGGATATCACTTTCTTTAATTTTAATTTGATGGAACCCGGACGTTAAGTCTATTGTTGTAAAATATTTCGCTCTTAATAGGCTTGCAATTGTTGTCTGAATGTCTGGTATAGGATAGGTGTCAGGAATTGTGACACTGTTTAATCTGCGATAATCCTGGACTAATCTGAATTTTCTTTTTCCACTCGCGTCCGATTTTTTCGGCACAACCCACAATGGAGAGTTGTACGGACTCCTCGAGGGCCTTATTATTCCATCCTTCAGAAGCTTTCGTATTTGAGTGTCAACTTCTTCTCTCATATGAATCGGATATGGATAGGATTTCGTATATATTGCATCGTCGGTTGATGTTTTAATTTCTGCTCTAATGTTTGTGTCAATTGTATCTTCATCATTTACAGGACCAAATACATTTTTGTATTTTTCTAAAATTGTTCTAAGCTGTATCTTTATATTCTCTGGTAAATGTGTGTCTCTTATTTCAATGTTATTTACTTGTTTATATTCTTTCTGTCTTAATGGAATTTTAATATCAGGTTTGATTTTCAAAAAGTTTTCTTTCCTGTCTATAACCGCCTTAAGCTCTTTCAATGTATCATCACCGATGATACCGTCAAAAGTTCTGAGTCCTGGTAATAAGTAAAATTCTAAAATTGTATCGTTTCCAATACTTTTAAAGAATTTTGCAGACATTTTTTTGTTTATTTTAATTGATCCTCCAGCTGATTGTACTAAAAAAGGCTCATTTGTTGGGAGTGCTTTCGTAGCCAGTTCTGGTTTGATGAAGTTTTTATTCGCACCTGTGTCGATTAAAAACTTCAGTGTTTTATTATTTTTTGTTAAATATTCTATGTAGGGGATGCTTGACTTCCCTCTATCATAAAATGTATTTGTCCTTCTTCGAAATTTTCTTCTATGTCTTCATCCACGGCAAGGGGCGTTTCCTCATCGAATTCTTCTGTATATTTTTGAAGATATTCTTCTTCGTCAAGGACGTCAGTGTGGTAAAGGCGTTGGCGTTTTTGAGGAAGATTTTCAGAATTTGGGGTATTGTTTCCAGAGTTATGACTAAAATTTTGATTATTATAAGGTTTGTTCATGTAATTGACCTGTCTAGATTTTATTGACTTATCAACTTCCATAGGGATTGGAGGTTTTGGTTGAGTTGGCCTTGGCGGTGGAGGATGTCTATTAGGGAGTCTAGGAGCATTATTACGTTGATAATTATTATTGTGTTGGATATTATAGGCCATGTTTCTATTTGGAAGATTGAGTTGAGAAGGATTATTATAATGCGGTTTTACAGGTCTAGGTTGATTCTTGAATTGTGACATTATCTGGTTGACTGGGGCAGTCACAGTATTAGAGCCTGCTTTTGAGTGTAAGGACATATTCCTAAAATTGAGGTTTTGTACTTCAAGGCACGATGCATATGCCTCAGGCAAGTTTTGTGGTTTTTGAATCATTAATATTTTCGAAAGATCACCGTTAAGGCCGCGTATGAAACGTCAAGAGCACGATTTCTATAGCTCTTGTTGAGTGCGTTGACAGTTTCTGAACTATAGTCTTCCGTTTTTATTTTATTAATGATTAGGGAGAATTGGTGGTTTACAGTTGCGTAAAACTCATCAATACTTGAAGAACCCTGAGTGAGGCTATTTAATTGGTGTTCTAAGGTACGAATATCTCTTTTGTCTGCATAGTGCAGAGAGAGACATTTTTTGATTGACAACCAATCATTGTCGAAAATATTATACGACACCAAAGCTGTATCCGCACCGCCTCTTATTTTTTGTCTTATACTTTGAAGTATAGACCTATAGATTGGTTTATTTTTTTACAATTTATTAAATAATATTATTATTATTATAATAAATTGATTCGACGTTATGAATCCATGAGATGTATTGGACGGGATTACCGTCAAAGACATGTAATTCCTTTACGCAATCGGTTAACCTGCTTATATTCTGCAGTTCCTTTTCCGTCTTAGGACCTGGTGGAGAAGTTGGTAATACAGGAATCGCACGTACTGTTTCTAATGAGGTTAATCTTCTCTGAAGATTTTGAGTAATTTCAATCTGAGAGTTGATTGCACCTGTCAATTGCGTAACTGCATTTTGTAGAGCTTCTATTTGGGCTTCCATTTCGAATTATTTTTGATTTAAAAAATTAAAGAGGAAATATTTTTTTTTTTTTGAACTGAATTGATGGATAAAAATGTTTCCTTTACCCTTTCCCAATAGAAAGAGAAAGGATTTGTAAGATAATATTTAGATTTTTTCTTTTAGGTGACTTAAAATCTTAGATTTTTTACAAGACTTCTTTTGATTAAACTTTTAGATAAATTTTGTTCAATTGTTTTTTATTTAAATATTTAACTGTTATTTTAAATTTCTTAGGAATTGAATAAAATTTTTTTTTTCTTTTTTTTTTGAGTGTATTTTACAATTAAATTTAAATATTTAATTGTATGTTTCGTTTTTATTTCTAAACGATAACTTCCTATATTTTGGTTATATGTATTTAATCTAATATTTTTTTCTTGTGCAATGGTTTTTTTTTTCTTTTTGTCTGGTTTATTTTTTCAATATTCACTTTGTAGATATTAAATATTTTCTTCTTACAAATTAAATGAGTAATTAAGACTTACGATATCAGACTAATTTTTAAATAAATCTCCATCGAACAGCTTTGTGTTACTCCTTTTTAGTGTCCGCCGTTGAGTTTGGTGGGCCTTACTGGGGCACTCGTCTGTTACGTTCGGATTTCCCTTGATTTCACGCCGGAATTCTTTTCACTTGTACTTCACTTGTGCCTTTGTTTCACAAAGAATATATCAGTTTGTAGCTTTGGGATATTATTTTCTGGACTACACGCACTGAATTTAACTTGTACTTCACTTTTTTAATTTGTTTCACGAAGTTATGATCAGTCTGTTACTTTTGGATTTTATCCTTGACAATTATTGCGTTGATATTATTTTCTGGACTACACGCACTGAATTTAACTTGTACTTCACTTTTTTAATTTGTTTCACGAAGTTATGATCAGTCTGTTACTTTTGGATTTTATCCTTGACAATTATTTCGTGTTTTTTTTCTTATACTTCACCGCACTTTTACCGTTTCACAAAGTTAAAAAGAATTTCCTTGCTTCAAAATCAGGTTAACTGCTCGGGCGCCAGTTACAAAGTTTTATCTTTGTATTTTAAAAAAATAATTTTTATTGTTTACTTCGTCACAATCTGCTTAACACTAAGATACAGTGGCGTAGCTACCGCTGTATCAGCTGTATCCATGTAACAGGGCCCTCGAGATATAGGGGCCCCCAAAGATACAGAGCACAAGTAGTGTGTAAAAAAATTTAATAAAGTTTTATTACAAAAAAATGTTACGATGATCATTTTTTACATGCATCAAATATTTTTTTTTTCCTGTGTATCTTTTTCCTTTTTTCATGTCCTACCAACCAACAATACTACAACTTCAACCTGCAAACACTTTTTTATTCGAGCTTTCAAAATATATCGTCCTGCCTGACACAGCCACCAACTCCAACATCACACAGAAATACAAACCAGGGACCAGCGGTAGATTAAAAAATATTAAGGTACTTGCATGAACTAACAGCTGAGAAATTCGAATACTCCATTCCGAAAACTATAAGTATCTGCAACCAAAAAAGTCCCGTTAATTGTCTGAGTGAACTAGGCAAAACGAATTTCAACACGTTAACATTGTTATAGAAATTAAAAAAGCTCCTTTTCTATCTATAATTTTGGATACAACACATATCAAAAATTTACCAACTGTCTTTTGTTATTAGGTATATTTCTATAGTAGAAACCGATGAAAAAGTAAATAAAGATATACAAATCTGCGAGTCAGTTTTAGGGTTTGTTACCAATTACTGATGCTAGTGCCGAAGAGCTAAACACAGAAGTTTTTAAAACAATAAGTGAATATGGACTTGATTTATCCAAATGCAGAGGACAAGGTTATGATGGAGCGAATGTTATGTCGGGTGTATATGGAGGATTACAAGCCCTCATAAAAGAGAACACTACAAATGCCGACTATGTTCATTACGCGGCACATACATTAAATTTGATACTTAATGATGCAGCAAAAAATATATTTGAAGTGTCAACATTTTTCGATAATTTAGAGAAAATATATACATTTTTTGGTAACAGTATGAAGCGCTGGTTTTTGCTGCACAACGATTCATTAGAAAAATGTAAAATTACCCTTAAAAAGGTTTGTACTACGAGATGGTCGTCACGAAATGATGCACTATGTGGTATAAGATCAAACTATCCATTGATAATGAAAACCTTACACCAAATCAATTTGACCTCAACAAAAAAAGACGAACGAGACGAATGTAAAAATGTTATAAACATTTTAGAGTCCTACGACTTTATTGTGTTGATGTCATTTTTTTCTTCGCTGTTTGATATTATAAGTCCAGTTTCCAATGCCCTTCAAGATGAGGAAAACGACTTACAAAAAGCAAGTATTTTGCTTCAAAATCTTTTAGACGGTCTAGAAAAAGAAAGAAATCAAAGGAAATTCAGTGATTTACTTAAAAAGTCCAAGGATTTAGCCAACGATTGGGGAGTGACGCCTGTCTTCAAAAATAAAAGGAGGAAAATGACGAAGCGCTTTTTTGATGAGTTTTTTGTATAATATTTTACGGTTAATAAAATGCCCGAAGATAGCAAAGTTGTGAGTTTAAAAAAATCAGACGCGCCCAATTCTAAAAAACAATTCGAAATCGCGAAAGATCTTAATACGGTGAAGTGCTACAACTGTTTCCAGTTTGGACACTATTCGAAGTACTGTCCCCAACCACAAAGAAAAGAACGTTGCTCTCATTGTGAGCGCACGTCACATAAAAGTAATTTGTGTCCGGAAAAAAATAAATCCAACGTGCATAAAATCGAAAGTCCGCTTAATTGTAATCGAAGAAAATCTAATGAAGTAACTAAACGTATTAAAATAAACGGGTTGGATACTATCGCATTCATTGATCCAGGAGGCCATTATACGCTGGTACGTAAGTCTTTTTCAAAAAACTTTAATAGTGTTTCAAATTGTTCAAAATCGCTCATCGGTTTTGCCGGAGGCAAATATATTTGCACAAGTAAAGTTACAGCAGATCTCGAAATCGATGATAATATCTACACAACCGATCTCCTTATCGTCGATGACGACTATATTTGCGAAGACATTTTACTTGGACGAGACATTCTATGTCGTGAGGGTAATCGACTCATCATCGAAGGCGATGACTGCCAAATAGAATCGGTTGGCAAATTAAAAATTTCGTCAGATCGAACGCAAACTGAAACAGATAACTTGCGTCAACTTCTCACGTCTCATCGCCGTAGCTTTGCTAAAAATATATCCGAATTGGGTCGATGCACCGTCGCAAAAATGAGCATCACCCTCAAAAGTAATGAACCCGTTAACATGAAACCATACCGCATAGCTTTCGCCAAACGACCTATAATAGCCGATATAATCGCCGAACTATTAAAAAACAATATCATTCGTCCTTCAAACTCGTCGTATGCTTCTCTCGTTGTGCTCGTGGAAAAAAAGAACTCCGAACACCGACTCTGCGTCGACTATCGAGTGCTCAATCGTAACACCGTGAAAATACCTTACCCCATGCCAATAATGGAAGAACAGTTTGCTCAACTAGCCGGAAACCGATATTTCTCGACTCTCGACCTGCGGATGGGCTACCATCAAATCGAAATAGAGGAGACCTCCAAGCAATTTACCGCATTCGTCACCACCGATGGCCACTTCGAATACAACCGCATGCCTTTCGGGTTGGTTAACGCGCCCGCGGTATTTCAGAACATCATGAACCAACTCGTTACGGAAATGGCCCAGGGTGAAGTTTTGGCATATTTAGATGATGTTATCATTCCCAGCAAGACCGTCGATGAAGGTCTCGCTCGTCTGGATAGATTTTTATCGCTCTTGGAAAAATATGGTCTTACCCTACGTTTGGACAAATGTCGTTTTCTGTCAACCACATTTATACATTTGGGGCACATCATTGATGTTAATGGTGTCACTCCGGGCAAGGAAAAGGTGAGTGCTATAACAAATTTCCAGACACCAGCCAATGTGACCGAGGTGAGACGTTTTCTGGGGCTCACTGGTTTTTTTTCGAAAATTCGTACCCGAATATGCGTTTATTATTAAGCCACTGACGAAATTGTTCCACCAACACGAAGAATACACCTGGGGTGTTGAGCAAGAGAACGCGTTTAAAAAGCTCATTATGATGTTAACCAGTAAACCGTTACTCGTACTGTATGACTCTTCAGCCCATCACGAAGTTCATACGGATGCGAGCAGCATCGGACTTGCCGGAGTTTTGCTCCAATCCACCGACAACAAAACTTGGAAACCTGTCTTTTACTATAGCCGTCACTGTACCGACAGCGAAAGTAAGTTCCGCAGTTACGAACTCGAAGTCCTTGCCGTCGTTGAATCGTTGGAACGTTTCCGTATTTACCTTCTGGGTAAACATTTTCGACTCATAACGGACTGTTCTGCTATCGCCAAAGTAAAAGAGAATAAAGAACTTAAATCGAAAATCGGACGCTGGTGGTTAAAGCTCTTAGAGTTTGATTTCGAAGCTGTTCACCGCCAAGGAAGCCGTTTGGCTCATGTAGATGCCCTAAGCCGATGCCCTGATGAACCACCGACTGATGTCGAGCCCGCTGGGTTTGTCTTGAATGTGAAGATTGACGTCAACGATTGGGTACTCACAATGCAACTGCAAGACGAAAAGCTTCGTGATATCATAGCTGTATTAAAGGGGGAGCGAAAATCACCACAAGAAAAGCAGTTGAAGCAGGACTATCAACTTCAAAATCACCGACTATATCATAAAGAAGATAAAACCCTTAAATTCGTCGTCCCTAAAGCCATTCGCGGGAGGATCGTTCAGCATTGCCATGACGGTATGGGGCATTTTGGTGTCGAGAAGACTCTAGAGCGAATTCAATAGACATTCTGGTTTCCGAAAATGCGTAAGTACGTTTCCGAATATATTTCTGCATGCATCCAATGTTGTTACAATAAAACACGTGGTGGTAAACCTGAAGGTCGAATGTACTATGACGATGCTGAACCAATCCCTTTCCGACTAATACATCTTGATCATCTCAGACTTTTCATCCGATCTCGAAGGGGAAACACTCATGTTCTAGCTATATCCGATGCTTTTAGTAAATTTCTTATCGTTAAAGCTGTAAAGAGTACGAAAACCGCCCCTGTCATCGATGTTCTTAATGAGATAACGTCTTATTTTGGCCTACCATCACGCATTGTCACCGATCGAGGTACAGCTTTTACCTCTAAGTCCTTCGAATCCTATTTAAGCGACAACAATATCCAGCATACGAAGAATTCTGTCCGTACACCGAGAGCTAACGGACAAGTCGAAAGAGCCAATGGAATAATCTTGTCATACATTCGAACCACAACCGAGAATCCAAAAGATTGGGATCGCACAATGAGAGAGCTCCAATGGACTGTCAATTCGCAACTAAATGCAACAACTGGTTTTACACCGAATGAACTCGTTTTCGACTTCCGACTCAAAAACATTATACAAAACCGACTTATAGCCGCTCTTCACGACGATGTCCCCGATAATCCGGAAACACCTACTGCCAGTGAGAAAAGAACAGGCTGCCATAAATATCCATCGAGAGCGTGAAAAATGTAAGGCTAGATTCGACCGTAAACATGCTACTCCCACACGCTATTATGAAAACGACTTGGCAGTGATACAAAACTAACCTACCGCAACGGGTGAGTCTCGAAAGCTGGAACCTAAATTTCGAGGCCTGTATGTTGTTTCCCGCGAACTCGGAAATGATCGTTACCTTATTGAAGATCCACCTGGTATGCAGCTAACGTCACGAAGATTCTGTTCAGTGTACGCTTCCGATAAAATGAAGCCTTGGTGTCGAAATTTCATAGAACTCGCCGAAGATAATCCTGATGATATGTCCAACCTAGCTCCAGATACGAAAGCTCCCGAAATCGAGGACGATTTAACGTCAGAATTGGCCGAATGTCACACCAACGAAGACATATGATTACACATAACTACAACTACAACCTCACAGAAGTTTCTCCTATTTACACACCGATAATCATCGAGAGTCAGTTCGCATTCTACCCTCGGAGTCATCGGACAACGTTTCGTGGTGATCATCGTATAGCAAACTTAAAACTTATATTTTCATGTGAACAATTTTATATTAAAACTTCCTTTTTTTTATTTAATAAAAACGGCATATTTAACCTTAACGCCTGACTCGTCTTTTTACCATCCTTGACACTATGTTGGCTAAGCCGATCAATTTGTACATTACCATTTGTATATTCTTCAAAATTGATTCAACCGAATTCAACCCCTGAAGCAAAAAGCACCAACATCTTTGAATTCAAAACAAATAAACATCTTAATTATATGAAAGCTGTTCCTTTATTATTAACACTGCGCATAGGTAAAGTAAAGCATAAATAATTTTGAATAAAAATAATCCTAGTCAGCAAAGAAACAGTAGAATATACAATATATACAAAATTACACTATAGCTCACAATAAATAAACAAGTTGTTTGCAAAAAAGATTATTTTCTAGATATAGAAATATATCAAGGCTTCAATTTGACCAACTTTAACAAAAACTATCGATGATAATACGTGTTTCTGAGGTTCTTTCTTTTCGGGCGTCTCTAGGACTGTATTCACATAAATATATTGCACCAAGAAACCAAGAGTAACATCATCGCCTGGTTTGAGTCCTTCTTCAGGTGTAAAGTTCAATTTGAACTTTCTCCAAGTGATGAATCTATAAAAAAAATTGGAGAATCAACATAGAATAGGAATTTCTAATTAGAATTTTCTGATTTTTACTTTGATTCCTCTCGTTGAACTTGAACTCCTTCGTCGAATTCCTTTGAATCGTCACGTTGATATAGGACAAACGAAGAATCCAACATCTCTAGAATGACGTTGGTGGGATTTTTAACACAAGGTGATGGTTTCTGGGTCAGTTATGTCTGTCTCGATAGACTCGTGTTCAATGATGAAGACGATGTTGCTGCAGCACGGTCGTCTTTTATTCGAAGTCGATCATTCGCCGTTCCTCTTCCTTGGTTGGCAGCTCCATAATGGTTGTGGTCATATCGTGCATAGTTGGGTTATGTAGTTAGCTTGAGGATCGATTGAGTGGACGTGCCAGGCTTCAGTGGCTTTTCACAACGCACAAGCAGAACGTCGGGCACATGATAGTTAGCGAACAATTGAATGCGATACTTGATCGACCCTGAATGGTACTCCGGCTTGGTGGCATTGTGCTCGCATTGTCGACAACGCAGAGATCGCTTGATCCACAAACACTTCCGCTGCGGATATAGGTTGTTCACACTGAATTGTTGTGACTCTAAAGAAATTAATTTTCATTATATAAGGAAATCTCAAATGGAAGTTGACTTACTGTTTTTGATGTTGATTTTCTGTGTGAAAATCGATGGATTCAATTCGCCGACATCGTCAGTAGCTGCCGAAGGACTGATCTGAATCTGTTTGGCCTTTAGGGGATTCTTGTCGGGCCAGCCCATTTGCCTCAGAATGATTGCCACCGTTAAGCCAGTGCGATCCTTAGGAGCAAAATGAATGGATTAGTTTTAGGTTTAATATTTGAATTCACCTTTGAATTTCAAGGTTGGAAATTTTTTGGAGTCTTCCTGCGATTGTAGTCTTGTTTTTCTTGCTTCTCTTGCAGAACTACCGACTGGTAGTACTCTTTACACCTAGAAGATGAAGATTAAGCGAGTTGACTACGATATGAATGTTTCGATTCGTACTTACACAATTGATCTCCGCGCGCTGTTGCGTTGTTTTTTTTTTTGAGCCGCTTGCATTTTATTTCTTGGCAGCTGATGAATAGGCCGAGTTGGCAGTTTCTGCTATTATGTCGTTCCAACACCAACTCTCAGCTGCTGGGAGAAGGGCGTTAGCGGTCGACTATTGCATGGCAAAATTTCCACTTGCATCATTGACTTGGTGGTGTTGTTGCTGCTGGTTTTGTTGCATTGAATGCGTTTGACTATTGGTAGAGATGGTGACACCTCCACCGTCAACGCCTGCGGGAGCTGTACCGTTGAGATGTACATACAAACACAATGTGCAGTATCTGTCGTTAAAAACATTGATAATATTTTGTTAAGAGAAATATAATATATAAAAAACTTGCCTGCAAATCAGCGCCTTGTTTGCTTTGTCTTCCAGATTTCTTCAGGGAAATTGCTTCCTGCATTATGGTATGTTATTGGCAGCATCTAAAATGAAAACACAGACTATAAAATAAATCTATTATTGTTGCACCTCTTTCACTGCAATTTGACTTACTTTTTATTCAATGAAGTGAACTTGTATATAATTTCTTCATTATAAGGAATTTTGGTCTGAAAAATATGAAATTATATTAAATATATATCAAAACAATCAACAAAAACTTACTCTTGAAATCCGAAATCAATTGTTTTGTTTTGCAAAATTGATTGTCATTTTTGACAGGTCACAAAAATTCCATACATTTTTCTTAAGCCCAATCCCCCATTTTGTTTTTTTTTCCCCACTCACATGTATTCACTGATAGCGAATTTGAGAGAGTTCACCTCGAATTTGAGAGTATTCACCTCGAATAAAATTCGAGGGTGTTTCAGGTAGGACGGGTACCGGTCGGGACTCTAGATAATATATTTCTTCTATGGACTGAAGTGTAAATTCACCGTCCACAATAGCAGCGGTCCAAACACTATCTTTTTTGATCGTTGAGATTTAGAATTTTTACCTTGATTAGTAACATTACCAACAGCACTCATATTAGATTTAGTTTCAATCGCAAAAATGGCAACACTTTCATTGAAAAAAGCATTCTCCACAGAAGAAACACGATCCTTATCAACAAGAACAGCATTGCCACCAGCAACATTTTTCTCATGAACGTCACATAATAGAACATTGTTAGAAGCTTTTTCACCCACAGCAGCATTATCAGCACCATAGAGGAAATATATTATCTAGAGTCCCGACTTAATGGGTTTGCTCTCTTTCGGTCTACAAACTAAATTGAGCACATTTTGCCCATTAGCATAAGCATGTGTTAGTTGTCCCGTGCATTTCTTATGGGAAAATCCAGATTCTATGAAGTTGTTATGGGCTTTTGGGTTCAGTTTGCACAATTAGGGGGAAAACAATGTAAGGTGAACTCAGCCGTTCAAAAAGAGATCCGTTGAATTCAAAAATTGAAAAATGAATGCAATATTTTAAGAAAAATGAATTTTGCAACTTCTTTTTAGTGAAAACTGTGCTAAAAATAATATTTGACTACTTTTGGCAAACAAATTCTGTGATTTTTATGAAAAGCTTCGCTAAAAACAAAAAAAAGCATGCAGAAAGCATGCACCATAGAACTGCAATGCAAACGTGGCTCAATTTGAGTTAAGCCCAGTTTTGACAGATTAACAAGGAGGTGAGAATTTTGACAAAAATGTAAACAAAAAAAAAATTCATTTCCAGTAATGCAAATGAAGGTAAAACAATTTAAATCGAAAATATCAATTTATTTAAATAAAAATTTATAATAAATTTGCACCTAATTTAATCCTCAGATAAAGAAGAAACCAAGGAGAATGTTGCAACAGAAGAAGTGGAATTCCCTGAAGGAATCCACCAATGCCAACATTTCTATTCTGGAGCGAAAAATTATCGGCAACGATGAGGTACAAGTTCAAGGTAAGTGCGTTCGTCACATTCATTTAAAACTCAAATTATATGAATATTGTTCTGTTTTTTTAGTTGAAATTACACTTGATGACAAGATGATGTTCCTAGCAATCAAATCGCTCTATTATGATAGGTTCTTATGTCCTCAATTTTTAACCCAACTGTAGGAATGAGAAGGGCCGATTACAGCGAAGGGATAGATATTGCAGAATACTGAAAAGCTTCGCGATAAAACCGGTCTGACATGCTTTATTCGTTGAGAAGGATATACAGGGTGTCCCGTAAGTAGTGGATAACCCTGAAATGCCGCATAGTAGACTTTATGACCGTCCTGAAACTGATAAAAAAAGTTCTACCCCAACCACAAGAAAAGTTATATGCATTTTTTTGTTCAGTGCATTATTTTTTCTCTTACTTTACATTTTTGAATACCACGACTACAAGTGAATGAGTTCCATCTTTTTTTTTGCAGGAATATTTTACATTACTTGTGCCAACACATAAGTAGAATAAAATTATTATAACTGTTGCACTTCTTAGAGAAAAAAATTATTTAACATTGAATTTCAATGCAAAATGTGAAAACAAATAATTTTTGAAAAAGTTAAATCATAGCTGGTATAAAAAAAATGCATGAATACCTGAGTGGCCAACTATTTTAAAAATATGCGCGTTAAATGTAGATTTCAAAATGGTATTACTTATTATTATATCTAGAGTCAATAGCAAGTTATTGGTAAACATCTGCAATACTAGAGTAAATATATCAAAAACAAAAGTTTTCAAAATTAGCACAGTAAACGTTAAAATAATACCAAGCGTTGAACATAGCAGATTTTTTATTTATTGGCTGTTTCTACGATGTTGTCCTAATGATAAATCCAAGCTTTCAACTCCTAGGGCCGAATGCATTATTGATAAAAATGTCAAAAAAGTGCAAAAAACGGTTACATTTTCGAGCTTGTTTTGAATTTACCTGTTCTATTGGGCTTTAACAAACCCATCAAATATTTTGTTGGTTGCTATTAGAGATACCGAAGACTTAGTGCTTGGGGAATTTGACCGAGATCCTACAGTATCAATCCGAGCAATAGCACGACGCAATGGGATCGGAAAGACGACTGCGCATAATGTGCTAAGTAAATATAAATATCATCCCTTTCACCTAACACGGGTGCAAACTCTCCAGCCGCAAGATTTCGAAACGAGAATGAGTTTTTGTCGACAAATGACAATGAAAATTGAAGAAGATCCGCATTTTTTTGACAAAATTCTTTGGAGCGATGAGTCGACATTTAAAAGAGATGGTTACACTAATCTCCATAATCTCCACTTCTGGGCACTACAAAACCCAAACATCATGAGGGAAGACAGGTCCTAGTACCAATTCAAAATAAACTATTGGACTGGGATCCTCAATGGGAAAATAATTGGATCCTTTGAGTTTCCGGGGATTTTAACTGGCCAAGGTTATTTGGAGTTCCTCCAAAATGATCTCCCAACCTTGCTAGAAAAAGTGCCTCAAGAACTAAATGAATCCCATTGGCTTCAAAATGATGGTTTGTCCAGCACAGTATGCTGTGCCTGTGCGGGCATATTTAAATGCCAGATATCCAGGCAGATGGATTGGACGTCTGGGACCAATTTTATGGCCACCCCGTTCACCACACCTAAATCCACTTGATTTTATTTATTGGGGATGCATTAAGGAAATCGTATACAGCAAGCCGATCAGGTCTTTAAGTAGCATTCACATGAGCGCGACCAACGAACGACGAATGAATTACAAAATGTGATTTTATATATGTTTAAAGACATATTTGAACACAAAATCTTAACAAAACGATAGCAATATAGTTTCTATTTGATTTATGATGCATACTTTTACTTTTCAATATCATTATATTAATACATTTAAGAAAACAAATTTATTCGTCGTGAACAAAATTCTAGTTGATACGAACTGTCAAACTTTATTCGCGTCCCACATACCATCCACACTGCAACGAATAAATTGATCGCGTTCCACATACCATCCACACTGCAACGAATAAATTGTTCGCGCGCTACATAACCTAAAAGTCAAACTTCATTCGCGACGAATTAAAAGCTCTCATGTGAAAGAAATGTCAAAATCGACGAATATTCGTTCATTCGTTGGTCGTTGGTCGTGCTCATGTGAATAATGCTTTAGAGGAGCTAAGAAATCGTGTGGAGGCAGCTGCATTACAAATTTCTGAGCAAAACCTTGCACGTTCACTAAGACGTTCATTTATTCGTAGGTGCAGAACCTGTATAAGAGTGGGTGGAAAACAGTTTGAGCATTTGCTTTAAATAAAAAAAAATAAAAAATTATTTATTTTTGTTTTCTAACTAAGTGATCATGTGATTAAAAGCTGGCTCAAAAACTTTTTGTTTAGATAAAATAACAAATAAACTAATAGCAACCAACAAACTATTTGATGGGTTTGTTAAAGCCCAATAGAACAGGTAAAATTCAAAACAAGCTCGAAAATGTAACCGTTTTTTGCACTTTTTTGACATTTTTATCAATAATGCATTCGGCCCTAGGAGTTGAAAGCTTGGATTTATCATTAGGACAACATCGTAGAAACATCCAATAAATCAAAAACCTGCTATGTTCAACGCTTGGTATTATTTTCACGTTTACTGTGCTAATTTTGAAAACTTTTGTTTTTGCTAAATTTACTCTAGTATTGCAGATTTTTACCAATAACTTGCTATTGACTCTAGATGTAATAATAAGTAATACCATTTTGAAATCTACATTTAACGCGCATATTTTTAAAATAGTTGGCCACTCAGGTATTCATGCATTTTTTTTATACCAGCTATGATTTAACTTTTTCAAAAATTATTTGTTTTCACATTTTGCATTGAAATTCAATGTTAAATAATTTTTTTTCTCTAAGAAGTGCAACAGTTATAATAATTTTCTTCTACTTATGTGTTGACACAAGTAATGTAAAATATTCCTGCAAAAAAAAAATGATGGAACTCATTCACTTGTAGTCGTGGTATTCAAAAATGTAAAGTGAGAAAAAAAAAATAATGCACTGAACAAAAAAATGCATATAACTTTTCTTGTGGTTGGGGTAGAACTTTTTTTTATCAGTTTTCAGGACGGTCATAAAGTCTACTATGCGGCATTTCAGGGTTATCCATTACTTACGGGACACCCTGTATGTATGTACATGTCGAAAATGTGGCTATGAAGTTAAGGGATCGCTGGATCAATTGAAGCATTTGATAGCAATAGCACACGCACGTCATGTGTCACCATCTGTGCAATGCAAAGTACTTATTTCAGCCAGCGACCAACAGGCGAAGGATTGCAGTGTACACAAGAAGAAGGAGGAAGATGCTAACAAGTCCGATTTTAAAAAAGGGCAATTACTGTATCAAGAACAGCTACACCACCAGAAGTAAGTAAATTTAAGATCCAAAACTAATTTGAATTGATTAAATCATAATCATAAGTCTTTTACGTTCATCAGTTGCACAACGGCGACGTGGGCATTCCTCACCTTCTCCAATTCCATTAAAAAGAAGAGCCTACAGACCAACCGAAAGCGAAGAGCTTCCCTACAATCGAAAAAATCTGGAACCGATAACACGAAGAGAAAGCATTGTGTTACAAGTTGTTCCGGTTGAGGTGAGAGATTTTAAATTGTAAATTATCTCAAGTATAACTTTTCTTATCTTCAGGATCTTCAAAATCTAGTGGTCTTGGTTCGGAAACATCGTCATCCCCACCTAGTCACAGTCAAGAGGAACTACTCCGATGAAGCGTATGCGCACAGCTAAAATAGCTAATAAAATAAACGTTAAGCAGTGAAAAAGAGTGAGCATATTTAAAAGTTCTCTAAACTAAACACATAGGTATCTTAATATATTTCTTTCAGAAGAAACTATTACAAGGCGATAAACAATTTTGATTCAAATCAAAAACTAAGCTACGGTTAGAGCAACAGCATTAACATCACCTACCATTTCCAACTCATCAGACTAACGAGAAGGCAAAGACATATCGAGCGAAAAGATTTATGTAAGTAGGTAGCACAATACGATTATTACAACTCATACTTAAATATCACAAACTATAGAAATCAACTTTTCAAAAATATTTCGTTTCATAATCAACAATAGTGACACAGCGTTACCGGGAAAACCATAAGCTATGTTCGTGCAAACTCTAGGTGTTAATTTCTCATGTTTTCTTTTGTTCATAGTGTCCGAATGCTGATGTGGCTTCAATAAAGCATACATATCAAATTGGAATGGATTCGTTCAAAATGTAAATTCTCTCCTTTTGCTGTCGAGGATGAGTATATGAACAAAAACAATTTGTTTAGCTTATATCCACATTAAATTTCCCATTAGTTAAAAGTACTTAACAAAAATATTGCATTCTTTTATTGTGATAAGGAATTATTTTAATAATTTTTGGTTTGTTAATCATGTTTATTTGTTTTTAAAATAAAATGAAATTATTATTTATTATTATTATTATTATTTATTAATCCTAAAACATAAATGTACAGATTAATCTTAAAAGCTACAGCACTAGCTCTATGGCTTTTGGCTGGGATCTTACAATTTTCCTTAAAAATAAATGATTATAATAATATAGGCTTAAAATCTTAAGGCAGGGGGAGCGACCGGGGGTACCAAGGGCGAGCGCCACTTTGCGCTCGCTCTTGCCACCCCCGACCGCTCCCCCATTAGTAAAGTATAACATAGTTTATATTATATACATGTATCGAGTTTTAGATCTTGCAATACTTTAAATACATTTTTTATATTATCCTCTGATGGGATTGAAAGTAGGTTAGTAAATGTCTTATTGTATAATTTTTCAAAAATTTGTTTGATTTTAGTACATTTCGAAGTTAAATGATTTATTGAAATAATGTTGTTTGATTGACAAATGTGGCAAGTGGGAGGAGGTTCGTTTTTCAGTAAGTAGCTGTTCGTTAACCAGGTGTATCCAAGTCTCAAGCGCAGGAAGCACTTGTTCATTTTTGCCGTTGTATTAGAAGGATAAAACGCAGGAATACCTTCTGGGTTAATTGTGGCATAGTGGTGGATGTAAGCGTTCCAGTCCTGTTTTTTCTTATGGCGCCAATGTTTGTCTATAATTTTCATTACGTCTTTTTTGAGAGGACGTTGTTGGCTTATATTTGTATTGGGACATGTGGAGATGGATTTCGCTAAACGGTCTGCTGCTTCATTACCTTTAATCCCGGCATGTCCCGGGATCCAGATAAGTTGTAATTTTGCTCCTTGGGATGTAATGTTATCACGAATTTTGTTGATATATGGTGAACGGTGTTTAATATTTCTTAGAGCGGTTAGCGTTGAAAGACTGTCTGTAAAGATTACGGTTTTCTTATTCGATGAAATTGCTAGGTTAGTAGCTTTGAGTATAGCTAAGGCTTCTGTAGAGAATATAGAAAAGTATGATGGGAGCTTCTCACCAGAAAAAATCTGGCTATCTTTGTCAACAACTGCAAATCCGGTTCCCTCACTGTTTTTGGAGCCGTCGGTGTAAAGTATGTTCCAAAGGTGATTGGGATATCTGTCCAGGAGATCAAGGAATAGTTGGTTATATATTTCATTAGGTGTGGTATTCTTCGGGTAATTTGACAAACTGGTGTGTTAATAGAATCCATAGGAAGCGCCCAAGGAGGGTGTTTTTCGATACCTATGCTTTTTACAACGGGGTTGATTCCAATGACGTCTTTCCCGAAAGTTAGAGCTTTGTAAAGTGTTGAGGGTTGTTTGGGTGTTTTCTTACGTCTCAAGATCTTATCTGCGTCTTTGTGAATTGGAGAGGCGTATGATTCATATATCTTCGGGAATAGCCTGGATGTCAAAATTTCATTTCGTTCTTCGATGGACTGAAAGCCGCCTTCTGTCATCATATTCTTGATTGGAGTGGTACGAAAGCATTTAAGGCTTGCTCTTATAGCTGCGTGGTAGAATGGATTCAGTATTTTCAATTTAGATTTGGCACATTTTCCGTAAATGGTTAGTCCGTAGTCAACTTTAAAGCAAAAAATCATTTTCGTTATGTTAATTAAGGTGTTAGTATGAACAAAACTATTCTGTGATGATAAGTATTTTATTACATTAAGTCTAGAAGCTAGTTTCTTTTTCAATTCCATACAATGATTCTTAAAGTTAAATTTGCTATCAAATAAAATTCCTAAAATACTTAAATTATTTACAGTGGGTATATGAATATTATCAATATTTATGTCAAAGTTAGCACAATTTAATTTCCTGCAAATATGGAGGTGTTTGTTTTTGTTTAGGGATAGCATTGCCCCCGATTGGGTACACCAATTATTTATACAGGTAATAACTTCTTTTAATAAATTCGCTGTACGTATCATATTGTTTCATTTTGATATTAGGTACAAATCGTCGCGTATAATGAATGATCGATGTTTTTGTATTTTGAAATTATTTCACTTATGTCATTATAAGCAACCACAAAAAGGACTACCGAAAGGGGAGATCCTTGTGGTATACCATTTTTAAGATTATGTAACTTAGAAAGGGAGTTATTAACCTTAGATTTAAAGAATCGGTTTGTAAGAAACGACTTAACAAAATTATACATTTTTTGGCCAATCTTCCATTTTATTAATTTATTTAGAACGATATGGATTCCAATGCGTTCGAATGCTTTCTCAAAGTCAATTGACACAATTGAAATATGGTTTTTACATGAGAGTGCAGAGGATACAAGCTCGTCTATGTGGAGAAGCGAATCTATCGTACTACGGCCGTGTTTGAAGGCAACCTGGTTTAGGTTAATGAGGTTGTGTTTTTCAATAAACCAAAGTAGTCTTTTGGATACCATTTTTTCTAAAAGTTTGCTAGTGCAGGATAACAGTGAAATTGGCCTGTAACCATTGATATCTGTTGACTGTTTGTTGGGCTTTGGAATTGGGATATTGATTGCCTGGGGCACTATGCCTTGTTCGAAAATATTGTTAAATAGTCGCAAAATGCGTTATTTTACTTGGGGTGGGGCATTTTTGATCATCGGGTACGATATACGGTCGGAGCCGGGGGTTTTACCCTTTACCGAGTCTAGACTGCTTTCAAGTTCAAGAAAGTTAAATGGTAAATCAAGGTATTTTGCGGATGGAGACAGACTATGAGATGGGACGACCTGATTTAACGCTACAAGTTTTGCCTCACAGAATTGGGAAGAAAAGTTTAAGTCATTGGAGTATGTGGACCAGTGATTGGCGAAATGTTCTTTTTACTAGTCATGTTGGGATTGAGATTTGCAGTGAACTTTTGAAAGCTCTCGATTTTAGAAACTTTGACATTTCTTCGAAAAATAGCATTTGCTTTTCGGTAATTAATAAGATTTGTATCGTTAGGGTATTTTTTTAAAATTTTCCATAGGTGCTGTTTCTTTTCGCGAAGGATGGCAATCTCAGAATTCCACCAAGGAACTATGTTTTTTATTGGTTTGTATTTTGTTTGTGGAATAGATAAATTAGCTGCAAATCGAAAGCTTTTGCTTATATTTGCTGCTTCTTGGTTGATATTTGTGGATACTGGTTTGTTGCTAAGAAATTCTATTGTTTTAGTTTGGAAGAGATTCCAGTCGGCGAGGTCAGTTAAGAATTTTGGAGTTGGGTTAGAGTAGTTGTTATGACGTTTAAGTTTAATGGCGGATATTATAGGAAAATGGTCGCTTCCGTGGAGAAAGTCAAGTCTGTGCCAGGCAATGCTAGTTAATATTTGTGGAGATGTAAATGTGAGATCTACGTGTGTAAGCGTGTTATGAGTTGATAGGTGTGTAGGGCTACCATCGTTTAGTAGAGATAAATTTGAATTTGTTAAAAAGTTTTCAACAATCTTGCCTCTTGCATTTGCAACAGGTGAGCCCCAGAGAGGATTCCAAGAATTGAAATCTCCAGTGAGCAGTACAGGAGATTTTACAAATTTTAGAATATCTTCTAAGTTGGAAGATGAAAATGGTTGGGTGGGATGGATATAAAGGGATAATACTGTTAATTTTATATCGAGATCAATTTCAACAGCTATTGATGAGATATTTGATGGTATAATTTGAGTTTTGTGTGGAACAGATTTATGGATCATAAGCCCTACACCTTGTTTGGCTGTTGTGTTTGTTCTAAAATTGTGAAAATATGTTGCGTATTGCTTTGGAGATTTAATATTTGTGCTGTCTAAGACATGGGTTTCCTGAAGGGAAATTATAAGAGGTCTATGTTCTTTTATTAAGAGCTCTAGCTCATGATAGTTATTAAGATATCCGTTAAGATTCCACTGGAGAATCTTAAGGATGGAATTTTTAGTGACAGAGGACTTTTGTGCAGTATAAGAGGAGCTATACTGTGAAAAGTCATGACCGTATATATTATTCTGTTTACTTTCTTGACTCTGTCGCTCCGAAGTCGAACCATGTTTTTTGGTAAAAGTATTATGTTTAGATGTCTCCATCATCGTCGTCATTTTCTGAAATTTTGTCGTAATGCTGACTGATGTGATCGATGGACATCGGTAAAGCTGTTTCAGTTGAGTGCAATGTTTTGTTTGTGATTAATTGTTGGTTTGAAGTGTTGTTTGTAAGTTTAATTGAGTTTGGTAAGTTGAGTTGTGAGGATAGGTTTGAGTGTGAATTAAAGTTTGAAGAGAGTGTGTTTGTTTCTACATTATTTATTGAGAAGATGTTTGAAGCATTATTTACGTTTGAGTGGGAGTTTAGATTTGAAATGAGTGAGTCGGTATTTTTGGAAGTGCTTTGTGTGGCTGATAACCGAGAGTTATCATTTGATAATGTTTTCGTTGTTGAAGGTAATGACGGAGCAGGGAGAGGCATGCTTGGTGTTGGTTTTGTGGTATGATTAGAATTATATTCCGAAGATGTGGGAGGGATGTCACTTGGTTTTTCTGTTTTATTTGTTGATTTATTTAGAAGAGAGGATTTATCTCTTTTTTCTTGTTTGGAATTTATTGATTTTGTTTGAGTAGGGGCAAGGGAGGATGTGGAGGGAGATAGGCTTGAAGAGCTTGACGGGATAGGTTGTGTTCCGTTAGCTGCTATGGAGGAGTAGGATAAGGCAGGCGAGGGAGTTGGATACTGTTTATCGTAGATTTGTTTCGCTTCAGCCAAGCTGCATTTTTTTAATGTTTTTATTTTGAGAATTTCTTCTGCTTGGATGAAACGTTGGCAATTTTTTGATGATGCTGGGTGGTTATCTGCACAATTAGCACAAAAAGTGCGTGTGCAATTTTCTGAAGGGTGCGGTGGGAGGTTACAAGTGACTCAAGTAGCAGTTCGAGTACACCTTTTCATCGTGTGACCGAGGAGCTGGCATTTTTTGCATCGCATAGGATTTGGGAAGTATTCTTCCACTTTGAGTTTGTACCAACCTACATCAAGAGATGTAGGGGGACGGAAGAGATCGAAAGTGAAGAGCACTAGCCCAGAGGGAATTTCGACATTTTGTTCTTTGCCTTCAATTACTCTTTTTTCAATTTTTTTAAATTTATAGACCTCTGTGACGCCTTGGTCACTCATCTCTTCAACGATTTCTTTTTCGGGCAAGTTATTTAGGCAGGGTGCGAAAACAGTGCCTTTGGAAGAATTTAAATGACTATGCAGGGAAATAGAAACTGGGCATAGGTTTGATAGGTTTTTTTTTAAAGGAAAAGGTTAGCAACTTGTTGGGATTTTACAAGTATAAGCAGGTTGCCATCACGAAGCTGAGTAATATACTCGTAGGATGTGCTTATGGCGTCAATAGCTTTTTTTAAAAGGAAGACACTAACAGATGTTAGCGGCTGTTTGGGATCTGTTGGGGATATTATTATAAATTTGGGGTTTTTGGAGTTAGAATGGGATGGGATGTCAAAACTGTGAACTGTACTTGAGTTTATTGTTTTTTTTTGTCTTTTTTTAAGAGGGCTGGTAAGCTGATTAAGCTCAGCGAACCGGTTACCCTCCAGCACACTTGGTCCTGAGGCCATATTATATAGATTACGCACAATATGCTCTAGTTTGTCACTCACTTGTTTAATGGGAAAAGGAAATAAAGCGAATAGGAAAAGGAAAGAGAAAAGCGCGGGAGAGAATAAATTACAAACTTCGGGAGAGCAGAGGAAACAAAATCGAAAACGATGTTGACGGCTCGAAGTATAGTCGGTGACTGAAAAATGAAATTAATAAAAATATGTTTTTAAATTCTATTCGACACTCAACCTTATAATTACTGATATAATATACATATAAGGTTTTTCGAGGCCAGCTTTTTTTCAAAAAAAAAATGTGATGATTTTCCAAAATATCTTTCTTCTTACTATTTCGTACTTTTTATTACGAATTAAGGCTAAAACATCAAGTGCTTGTAGTATATTGAAAAAATACAAAAATAATTTTGAAAAATGGTTTGAGCATATGTAGCTAAAATCAAGTTCGGATTTGTTATCACAAGACTCATGAGTCTGTTGACCACATGAAATCGCGAAAGAATACAAACGAACGTGATGAACCAAAACATAAAAAGAATAAGGAATACAAAAACATGCTTCATACAAGTTATCACGGTCAGGCATTGACCTGACAAGAAAAAGTGCAGACGCTGCACACGAGCGACGGAAATCGGCGATCGTTCCCACCAGCGTTGCCAAAATGTGCCCGATCGGGCCATTTGGCACTAAGTTTTTTATTTTGGCCCGTGGCCCGGGGCCATCATGAAATGGCCCGCATATCATATATTTTCTTTTTTCTAAAACAACAAATCCAATCTTTTTATTCCATCAACAAAATTATCAATGTGTTTCCTCCATATACAACTTCCCATATTGAACTCTTCATTCAGACTGACATGACGTTTGCTTTTCATTTGTTTTCGCCAATCGCCACTTTATTTTTTTTTTCACCTACCTAGTACGTACATACATATGTATTTCGTCTGTTTGTTTTGTCGTATCTATAATTTCTTTAAACACAGCCCAAAAAGGCAAGAAGAACTTAAAGTTTTTCAAGAGTACCTTGATTTGAAGAACACCAAAATAAAGAAAGTTGTTGCAACGCAAACAAAAAATTTATTATTTTAAAAAAAATTGTTAAAGCTGAGTACTTAGAAAGCCTAGACATTATATTTGAAGTCGAATTCGAACAGTTCTCTTTGAAACCCTTAGAGCCCCCGCAGACTGCATACTTTTTATCGGCCGATAATTTGGTCGGGTTGGGCTGAAAGTGCACACACCGAGCCAACTAAACAGTTTGGTTGGTGAACAGGGGGCAGACTTTCCAACAGTCGGCCGACTATTTTCGAATCAACAATTGTGATTTGGGCGACGCCAAATCACTAAGCGAACTCAACTATCGGCCGACTAAACAATCGTCATGTATGCGCAGGCGTGTATGCGCCAATACTGATTAAACAGTCGGCCGATAGTTGGCCGACAGATTAGTTTGAATGTAATCGGGTAGCCCATCAAACTTTTTTATCGGCCGATACTGAATCGCTGTAGTGTGCGCATATGCATTCCTCTCCATACTGATTAAGAAGCCGACCAAACTATCGGCCGATAAAAAGTCTGCAGTCTGCGGGGGCTCTTAAATGGAATATATTTTGGCTACGGATTTGATGACTTATTCGAAAATTTAATTTAATTAGTTTAATTCAATTAATTTAATTCGAAATATAATAAGTTTATTTAGAAAAGATAAATTGTTATTATTTTCTTAAACAAATTTTTTCATGGGTAGTGGGTCCCTAGAAACTATTTTTTTGATTCACAAGGAACAAAGTTCCTTTACTTACAGCTTATCCTTTTTTATTATTTTCCAAAAATTTAAATTACAACTTTATATAAATTAGCTGTGCCACGTTTTACGTATAACTAGTGGATGATATTCTCAGCATGCCGTCGAATCGATCTTCATTGCAGAATTTGTTGCAATGCCGCTTCATTTTGTTTGTGTCACATATTGACGGACAACCCTGCTCAGAGCTGGGACCGATCAGGTTGCCGAACGGGCCCATAGGTCGTTTTGACAACTCTGTGCCTTTTCGTTTTTCCGGTGCATTCATCATTATTCCCAACCACAAAAAAGAAAAGAGAAATATACAATAATTGGCGAACGAGTCTGTGGAGTAAAACCCAGAACAAATTATATGTGCACATATATACAAATTTCAACGAGGGAAGAAACATTTTGAGGTTAAGTTACAGCGTGCAAATTGGTTTGGTAAATTGAGGTACGTACATACTTATTACACAAATTACATTACTTTTTACAAATATTACAAACGAACTGCACTACGCCAAGACTTTAACTAAATATAAAATAAAATAAATAGAAATTCATACACATATACTCGAGAAAAGTCATCAGCGTCATGTCAACTGCTAACATCGATGACACCTTGAAGAAATTAGTCGAAGCTCTTCTTCAGGTCCCTACAAAAACAGCTCAACCATCTCAAGGCATAAATTTGCAATCATTCGACGAAAATAATGAAACCTTCGATTCGTATTTACAAAGAGTCGAAAATTATTTGGATCTCAGAGGTTGGTCATGCAAAGATGTAGAAGGTGACAAAATTTGCGTCAAAATATTGCTTAATTGTCTTAGCCCAAAACTATATCACACCCTTACATGTTTGACCGCCCCTGATAATCCAAAAACCAAAAAATTTCAAGATTTAATAGCCTTGTTACGTTCGCATTTATGCCCTATACCGAGCGAAATTTCTGAACAGCATAAATTTTCAAATAGAGTTCAGCACGAGGGGGAGTCTATCGCAAATTTTCAAGCCGACTTAAAGAAGATGTCTACACATTGCAACTTCGTATGCAGCAGTTGTAAAAATTCAACTAATTCAACTCATCTTAGATCGCAATTCGTTAGGGGAATTCGCGACAATGATATTCGTGAACGACTCTTAAGCACTTTTCACATGAGCACGACCAACGACCAACGAATGAACGAATATTCGTCGATTTTGACATTTCTTTCACATGAGAGCTTTTAATTCGTCGCGAATGAAGTTTGACTTTTAGGTTATGTAGCGCGCGAACAATTTATTCGTTGCAGTGTGGATGGTATGTGGAACGCGATCAATTTATTCGTTGCAGTGTGGATGGTATGTGGGACGCGAATAAAGTTTGACAGTTCGTATCAACTAGAATTTTGTTCGCGACGAATAAATTTGTTTTCTTAAATTTATTAATATAATGATATTGAAAAGTAAAAGTATGCATCATAAATCAAATAGAAACTATATTGCTATCGTTTTGTTAAGATTTTGTGTTCAAATATGTCTTTAAACGTATATAAAATCACATTTTGTAATTCATTCGTCGTTCGTTGGTCGCGCTCATGTGAATGCTACTTTACAGCAAGATGCTAGCAAAACCTTCGAAGATGCAGTTAAACTTGCACTGTCAATAGAATCATCTAAGATCGAAAGTAAGGAAATTCGGAATCAATACCAAGTAAATCAAATCAAAAATAATTTCAAAACAAAGAAAAACAGTTTTATAAAAAAAAGTACAAATAATACAAACAAAAGTAATTCATATTCGAAATTCAGCAAAATAAAAGGCAAATGTTTCAAATGTGGCCAAACTAGCCACAAAGCTAATACATGCCCACACAAAAATCTTAAATGCCACAAATGCAAGAAGAGTGGACACGTTCAAGAAGTTTGCTTTGGTGACAAAATAGCTGAAAATCGTGCTATTGGAATTTCTACATACGATTACGATAACGATGAAACCGATTCCGATGCTCTTGAGGACATCAACACTATACAAATAGTACAAGTGAACAACATACATAATGAAAAATTCATGATGAATGTTAACATCGAAGATGCTCAATGCTTAATGGAAGTGGATACGGGTGCGGCGGTCTCAACAATGTCATTACAATGTCAAGAAAAATTACTTCCGGATATTAGACTCCAGCCGACTTCATTACAATTACGAACGTATACGGGTGAAATAATACATCCTGTCGGTAAAGCTAAAGTGAATGTCTCGCACAAGAACACAGTAGCACAATGTGATTTATATGTCATTAATGCAAAAGTAGATGCGATACTTGGCCGAGAATGGTTTCGAAAATTAGAATTGAATATACTAGACTTGAAATCACTTGTAAGTGAAATGAACGAAAGTCAATGCAAGAACGAGATTGACAAAATCTTAAATGACTACAATGACATTTTCGTAGAAACTACCGGCAAAATTCCAAATTACAAATGTAAACTAGAACTCCAAGAAAACATGACACCAAAATTTATAAGACATCGTCCCGTTCCATACGCGTTAAAAGATAGAATCGAAAATGAGCCCAACTTCGGTCGTACTGTCAAGTATAGAGATTCGTTCTTTAGCCGTACTACGCGAATGTGGAATGCCTTACCACACTCAGTTTTTCCCAGCCATTGCAATATTCAGGAATTCGAAACCAATGTGCACCGACACCTCCTTTTAACCTCTCTCTCCTCTTCCTAGTGCTCACACTGTGTCTTTACATAATAAGGGTAGTAATATCCCCTTAAGTGTGCGCTTATTATAAAAAAAAAAAAAAAATCACGGTTAGAAAACAACGGGACAATTGAAAAAGTAGAGTTTTCGCAGTGGGGTACACCCATCGTCCCAGTAGTAAAGAAGAACGGCGATATTCGCTTATGTGCCGATTACAAAATCACAATCAACAAGGCTATCAAAGATGACAGCTACCCGATACCGACAGTCGATGATATCTTTGCAAAAATGAGCGGAGGAAAATACTTTATGACACTGGATCTACACCAAGCTTATTTACATATGGAAGTCGATGAAAACACTTCAATACTACAAGCAATAAGTACACATAAAGGCACTTACAAAGTAAAGCGACTGATGTTTGGTGTGAAAGCAGCCCCGAAAATTTGGCAGAGATTTATGGATTCAATTCTTCAAGACATCGATGGAGTATCATCCTTTTTTGACGACATTAAACTACAAGGAAGTACCTATGAAGAGCTGCTAGTACGTTTCAAACAAGTTCTTCAAAGATTACGTTCACACGGGCTACACCTGAACAAAACAAAATGCCAATTTCTACTTGACCACATTACGTATTTGGGTCATTACATTGATAAACTGGGTATTAAACCAATGAACGACAAAATCCAAAGTATTCAAAATTGCGCTCGACCAACAAACGTTTCGGAAACTCGAACATTTTTAGGTTTAGTAAATTACTACCAAAAGTTTTTACCGAAATTAGCATGTCGTTTACAGCCCATTTACAACCTATTAAAAAAAGATGTAAAATTTTACTGGTCAACTGAATGTGAAGAAATGTTTAAACAAATTAAAAACGAAATTACTAGTACGAAAGTGTTGATTCCGTTTGATAACAAGCTACCATTGCTCCTAGCTATGGATGCATCTCCAAATGGACTTGGAGCAGTAATTTCCCACATCGACGAATATCAGAATGAACGACCAATAGCTTTCGCATCGAGAACTGCAATTATCTGGGGATTAAAGAAATTTTTCCAATATTGTTATGGCCGTAAGATAATATTGATCACAGATCACAAACCCTTAACCATAATATTTCATCCAAATAAGGACTTACCATCCATGTCAGCAGTAAGATTGCTTCACTATGCAAATTTTTTATCAGGATTTGATTACGAGATTCGATATCGAAACACCAAAGATCACAGTAACGCGGACTTTCTATCCAGATTTCCGACTGAGGAACCAAAAGATGAGTTGTCCAAAGATGAAACTACAATTTTCCAGCTTAACCAGATTGAGACAATGCCAGTAACTCAAAAAGAAATCCAGAGAGAAATTTTAAAAGACAGTGAATGTAAGCAATACTACAACGCACTACAAAGAGGTGGACAATTGCCGAATGGAGAACCTGAAGGCAAATTTTCTTTAGAAAACCATTGCATATTTAACGGAGTCAGAGTTATGATACCAAAATTTCTTCAAAAAAGAATTCTCGACGAGCTCCATACGGGTCACTGTGGCATAGTGCGTATGAAGGCTTTAGCTCGAAGTTATGTCTGGTGGAGAGGAATCGATAAGGACATCGAAGCCATATCAAGAAGTTGCCGTAATTGCTGCAAGAACAAAAACAATCCAGTTAAAGAAACACCACATCATTGGAAGTATCCTACTACACCCTGGCAGAGAGTCCATATTGACTATGCTGGACCCTTTATGAACTGCTATATACTCATCGTTGTAGACGCTCACACAAAATGGGTGGAAGCTATCCCTACGCAAACAATAAGCTCTTCAAGAACAATAAAGATTCTTCGCGAGATCTTTGCAAGATTTGGTTTACCGCTCACATTAGTTTCTGACAATGGTACAAATTTTTCATCCCGTGAATTTCAAGATTTCACTAAGTCCAATGGCATTCGTCACATATTTTGCGCTCCATATCATCCGTCTTCAAACGGACAAGCAGAACGTTACGTTTCAACCGTAAAGGAAGGGTTAAGAGCAATGTCAAATGAAGATGGTGATTTAAATCTCAAATTATGCAGATTTCTCATGCAGTACAGAAAAATACCTAACGCAACAACAGGGGTTTCACCAGCTGAGCTGATGTTTAAAAGAACAATTCGAACCAGAATCGACCTAGTTAAAACTGATGTCACATCCAGAGTCAGCGACAAACAAAGCGATTTTAGCTATAAAGAACCTAGAGAATTTGCGGATGGTGAATCGATTCAAGCTCGATTTTACAACAACAAATGCTGCAAGTGGAAATTTGGAAGGATAATTCGGAAAATAGGAAGTAGAATGTACGAGATACTAATTGATGATGAGAAGCACACACGCCATGTCGACCAACTTCGAAGAACCGATTGCAGAACAACAAATGATAAAAATAACTATAATTCAAATCCCTTAATCGAGATATCAAATAAAAATACCACGACTAACGATAACGATACAAGACATGACAATGACGTACAACAAACGAACACCTCCGAATCAGTACCAAACCAACCAGCTGTTATTCACGCATCACCGGAATCGTCACCAACACCAGCATCTACCATGCCAACACCAGCACCTACCACATCATCACCAGCCATTACGTATACACCACCGGAAGTGTCAACACCACCAAAACCTAGATCAAGAAGCCAACCAATCGCTCATCAACCCTCAGCACCAGCAAGCCCAAGGCGGTCTAAGAGAACGAGAAGAGCACCAAACCGTCTCGACTTATAAGGAGGGAAAAGTTGTCACATATTGACGGACAACCCTGCTCAGAGCTGGGACCGATCAGGTTGCCGAACGGGCCCATAGGTCGTTTTGACAACTCTGTGCTTTTTCGTTTTTCCGGTGCATTCATCATTATTCCCAACCACTCAGCCATGGATACAACAATTATTATTATATTTCATTTTCTTTTACCGAATAAGATTTACGTTATAATAAATTCTTTTTATCAAATACCTTAACTCTTTTTGAGATCTTAAGTTAAAAAAGAAAAGAGAAATATACAATAGTTTGGGTGCTGAAAAAAAAAACAATTATTATTGCTTTCAAAGTTTGTGGCTTATGTAAAGCTTACTTTGAAGTAGTCTTGCCATCATGAGCCTTCTTATATACGAACGTACAATTTTGTAGGAGTTGGAATTTTGAATTCATGGAATTCAGCTTCTATTTTGACAGTCTTTAAGTTTACCAAAATTGCCTGGAATTCTAAAGTAGGACATTAAAAAAGATGAGATTAGTTTTAATTTAATTTATTTTTGAAGAAGACTCCCGTCATTTATGTGCTACTTATATTCTCAGAGCAGGTTGCTTCGCAAGCGACATTCTGTCAAGTTAAACCATCTGCATGCATTGTCTGTATTAGCATCAGCGGCAGCAGTAGTCGCTGTCTATTGCCAACTAAGTGTGCAAGTTGTAGTCCTTTAGTGGCAGCGTGACATTTGGTGCTACAAGCCTGGATTTAGACCTAGAAAAAGGTGAGGATTAAGCGAGTTGATCACCATATAAATATTAAAATTCTTTTCTTTTACTTTCACAACTAATTTTCGCGCGCTGTTGCACTCTGTGGAATCGGAAGATGTTGCTGCTGCAACCTGCAAAAGTCGTTTCTTTAGTGCGGCTTGTATTATATTTCTTGGTGGATGATGCATTGGCCAAGATGTTGGAAACCCTAAGGAATTATATCATTTAAAATATTTCTGTTTGGTAGACTCGTAAGTTAATCAATTAACAACCCTGAATTGCCTGCATGGGAGAAGGGCGTTAGCGGTCGACTACGGAATGTCAAAGCTTCTAATTGCACCATTGCATTGACTTGGTGGTGTTGTTGCTCCTTTTATTTTTGTGACACCTCCACCGTCAACGCCTGCGGCAGCTATGACCGCTGAGATGGGGCAGATGTCGCCGATCATGGTACAGGAGCAATTGAGGATAGAAAGATGCACGTTTCAGTTCACAATCCAAAAAAATTGTATTCTTATTCTTCAAACAAAAATGTACACATAATGTCCAGCGTCTGTCGTTAAAAACATTGATATTATTTTGATAGAGAAATATGATATAAGAAACTTACTTGTAAACAGCGGCCTTGTTTTGTGCAAAACTTTGCCTTCCGAATTCCTTAAGGGAAGTTGATTCCTGCAGTATGGTATGGAATTGGCAGCATCTAAAATTAAAACACAGACTTTAAAATAAATCTAATAATTGTTACACTTCCTTCACTGCAAATTGAATTACTTTTTATTCATTGAAGTGAACTTGTATTGTCTTCTTCATAAAGGTTTTTGGTCTGAAAAATATCAAATTATATTAAATATCGAAACAATTAACAAAAACTTACTCTTAAAATCCGAAACCCATTGTTTTGTTTTGCAAAATTGAAGTTGTGGAATTGTAATTTTTGACAGGTCACAAAAATTCCATACATTTTTCTTAAGCCCAATCCCCCATTATGATTTTTTTTCACCACTCACATGTATTCACCGATAGCGAATTTGCGAGAGTTCACCTCGAATTTGAGAGAGTTCACCTCGAATAAAATTTGAGGGTGTTTCAGGTAGGACGGGTACCGGTCGGGACTCTAGGTAATATATTTCCTCTATGATCAGCACCAAAAACACACCATCAACAACCTCTTTCTCAGCAACAACCTTTTTCTTAGCAACAACAACAATCTCTTTCATAGAAGCATCATTATCATCATCCTCAACAACAACAACAACTTCATTGCCCAAACCGGTTTTGCTAGGTATTAAGCTTACATCAACATCATTTTTAGTACTGTCCAAACCAGCGGACAGAGAGGATGATAGTGTAGGCGGCACACCAACAGCAGCAGCATTAGACGTTGTAGCTTTCACACTATACACATTAGCTATAGCAAAATCATCACTCTGCGATGTAGAAGAGTATGACTTACTTGATATTTTAGTGTTGAGCTTAGACGTGGATATCGGTTTTTTACTTTTCGAGAGGAGTTTATTATTTCCACTTTTAAGCGCGGGAGATGAAATGGGGCTGTTTGTATGCAAAGGAGAGTAAAGAGATTGAGTGCATACTGCATAGAGAATTGTTTTTTCCTGTGAACAGCTGTAATTGTTTATTGTTGTTGGTTTGTGTCATAGCCGGCGACTTGCCCTGAGAGCGAGTTATGCGCGAGGGCTTCACAAGATTATCGAATTCACATTTATTATCAATAAAGAATTTATATAGGTCTTTAATTTTTGGTATACAACTTAGGAAGGAAATGTTTTTGCATGCGCCACACTTCCAAAATAAATTGTCGTTCGATTCAAACGTAGTCCGTATGGTTTCACTTACTTTTGTGCATTTAAAATGAAAACCCGATTGACAAACTCCGCAAAAAATCAAATCACTTTTAGAAGTAAGAAAATTACATTCAGAACACTGAACTCCCATGATGAAAAGAGCTCAATGTTGTAGTTTTATTCACTGAAACAACGATTCCCACATTGTGGAATGTTTTGGCGCAAATTTTCCTAGCTCGCTGCGACTTAGCCTCCACCAGAGATTTTCTTTCATACTTATTCTCCTCCACAAATGAACTTATCGCCTTTCTCATATCTCCCACACCCTTGTGATTGAACACAGTTAATGGAAAGTCTTTCTCCAGGTAGTAAGCGAAAGCGTCGAACATATTTGTGACGACGAGTTCGAAGACGCATCCCTTGGAAACTTCATTAAGAACTATGAGCAAGTCTTCCTCGTCCTTGGGGTCGTCACGCCAGTAGCCATAGTGAATTCCGGTTCCTCGCTTAACAATGAGCGTTGGAGGATCATAAAAGAACCGCCAGTGCCGCAAATAGTCACCGGGGCTTTTATTCTCGACGTTGGCAAATTTTCCATATTCATATTTTCCATGATCACAAGTTTGATTCTGCTGGGAATGAGAACTTTTATCCCGAATAGGGTTAAAAGCATCAGACCTAAGGAAAACGCATGGTTCGCTGCGAGCTGTAAGGAGGTTATTAGGGTCAAGAAGGTAAGTTTCCGTTGTAAAGCCAACCCAACTGAGGAAAACCGGAATAAGTTCAAGCAAGCCAGGAAGGCCTGCAACGCCCATATTCGACGGATCAAATTTTTACATGACCAAAAATTACGGCAAAAAACACTGCAATGTCCCAAAGGCAGTACAAATTTTTGGTCATGTGTAAAAAATATGAGGAATTCTTACTCTTCCTCGGTTCCTACGCTCGTTGTGAATGACACTCCATTTGTTAGCTTTTTAGAGAAAACTAATCTCTTTGCTAGGCAGTTCGCCACCAATTCAACGCTGCCAGTGAGTGTTATGACTCCGCCTGTACTTGAGCGAGTTAGTGATTCTATGGGGCAAATCTTTTTTCGCAATCGTACTATAGCGAGAGTCCTAAAAGATCTTAACACACATAAATCTGCTGGTCCGGATGGTATCCCCGCTATTGTTCTGAAGAGGTGTTCTTCAACGCTGGCAAAACCACTGCGTAAGCTTTTTCATCTGTCCTACTCCTCAGGTCTCTTTCCGAGCGGATGGAAAACCGCATTTGTCCAGCCTATTCCCAAAAAAGGCGAATCTTCCGCACCGTCTAATTACCGACCGATTGCACTTACGTCCCTTCTTTACAAGGTCATGAAAACGCTGATTAATTATCAGCTCAAAAATATCTCACCGAACAGTGGAACAAATCTTTACATTGTTTTGAAGAAAGTAGGACTATTGCACTTGATATTTCAAAAACATTTGATAGGGTTTGTCATCAGGCTCTCTTATCGAAAATGCGTGCTTTCGGTTTTCATGAATCCCTTCTTCATTGGATTACTAATTACCTTTCGAATCGTTCAATACAAGTTGTATTGGATGGATTCAAGTCTGAAAACCACAAAATAAATGCCCCAGAGCTCTGTTCTATCTCCAACACTCTTTCTCATTTTTATTGATGATCTGCTGTCTGCAACTTCTAATCCAATACATTGTTTCGCTGGCGATAGTACTCTTCGCTTCTCATATTCGTTTTCAGATTCACATCTCAAAATATGATAAGCTCATTAAATTCCGACCTAAACAGCATTGTACAATGGGGAATAAGAAACCGCGTGGAATTTAATGCTTCGAAAACCCAATGCATGCTGTCTTGTATCGTTAAAGCGAGATATACCCCCATTGCCATTATCCATAGATGGCACTTGCATCGAGGAGACTGAACATCTCGATATTCTCGGTATGTGTATCACCAACCAGCTTTTGTGGAGCGATCACATACGCGATGTCGCCAAAAATGCCGCAAGATGTTTGGGTTTTCTAAGGCGATGCAGGAAGTTTTTCTCCCCCTCTGATCTGGCTGTTATCTACAAGACTTATAAACGTCCAAAGCTTGAGTATAACTCCCGTCCCATATCTGGGCTGGTGCTCCTGCAACTTACTTAAGCCTCTTGGACAGTATTGAACGTAGAGCATTTAGATTGATTGGTGATATTACCATCATAAGATCATTTACGTCGCTTGAACATTTTCGAAATGTTTCTTGTCTCACCCTCTTTTATCGTTATTTTAATGATTTATGCTCTAGATAAATAGCCAGTTGCATTCCTCCCCTTAAACAGTTCAACCGTAATACTCGCGCTTCTAGGAATGCTCATCAATATACCCTCGAGCCCAACTTCGGTCGTACTATTAAGTACAGAGATTCGTTCTTTAGCCGTACTATGCGAATGTGGAATGCCTTGCCACACTCTGTCTTTACCAGCCATTCAATATTCAGGAATTCAAAACTAATGTGCACCGATACCTCCTTTCAAACCCCTCTCTCCCTTTCCTAGTGCTCACACTGTGTCTACATAATAAGGGTAGTATTATCCCTTTGAGTGTGCGCTTATTATAAAAAAAAAATCTGTAAATAAAAACAAAAAGCAATAATTCTTATTTTGTAAGGAAATTGTATAAATAATATTACTTACCACGACTAAATTTATTTCAAAATGAAATAATATTTGTTTTGACAGCAGATATCAGCTGTTTTGTTTACATTGATTTGAGCGCTGAATGTTTCGAAAGGTTTGTTTGTTTAGTTCAACTTTGAATTGCAACTAGTTTTCGAGAGGTTTTATATAAAACTTGTGGTTTACGAAAACTTGTGGTATGTATGGGAAAACTTGAGTATTCGATGTAGGTTTTCGGCGAAAGCCGATATTTTCGGGTTTGGTGTGAAAAGCCTATAACCTTAGTAAAAAAGGTTAATTTACCTTAAGATAAGTAGGCTCAAACCTACCCGTGGCATGATCAGTCGTTATTTGACTTCCAGCGAGTGAAGAAGTGTTCAGTATTTTTTTAAATTTGCAATTTAAATATTTCAAAGTGTTTTAGTATTAACTAAGTTGGCACTGTGCCACTGTTCTAAATAAGTAATCGTAGCCTAGTGGAGGTGGCGTCCGAAGACGAAGCCAGAGGTCTTGGGTTCGAGTTCCGGTCTGAGTCCACAAAAAATATTTATGCTTTTTTCCACAATCGTGAAATAGTGGATTTTATTGATTGGGAAGAGAAGCAGATGGAGAAGGAGAGGAAAGCAGGGGTATCGAAAGATACCTCTGCCAACAAATCAGGCGATCTTACGGTGGTGCCACCAGCGGTACCGCAAACGACCGCAACAACATCAGGTCAGGCATCTGACCAGTCAACGGCCAGAAACCAAAAAAGAAAACTGAAGAAACAAAGCCCAAATAAGGTTGAAAGAACCAATGCGGCTAAGCGGCAGGCTAATAAAAAAAAAATGGAAGGGAGTGGTAAAGGGGGCTTTACCACTGAAAGCGAGTTCTCAGACTACGCCGAGTCTGAGAAAACGGAATACATTTCCGAAGGTGGAGAGGGGCTCTTCAGGCCTCCAAATATGGATGTAATCATATCCGAACCAGAGCCAGTCCCGCCGACAACGAAGGCGTTGGAGGTAGAGGCGGACCTCCAAGAGGAGACAGCAATTGTAAAGGCCCTGCAAGCCAAACAAGCAACCATAAACCAACAGGAAGAAAACCTCAGAAAGCTTAAGGAGGAAATGCAGCCGCTCCTGAGTCTACTTAAACAGAAGCAAGAGGCGCGCCGGCAGCAAGAGGCAGCGCAACGGCTACTGCACCACAGACAAAAACAACAGCAACAACAACCACAGCAGCAACATCTACAAAGCAAGTCCGCTTCCAAAATCTCAGGAGCGGAGCAATTTAAAAAAGCACCGCCAGCAACAGCAGGCCCAAGTGTTGAGGGCCCAACAACCTCAACAAAAGCCAAACAATGGCTACAAGAAGAGCGAAAACAGCCGCAGCAACAACAAATCCTGCAGCAGCAGCAGCAGAAACAGCAACAACAGCCACAGAAGCAGCAGCAGCAACAGCAACAGCAACAGAAACAGCAGCAGAAACAGCAACACCAGAAACAACCACAGGCCAGGAAAGAAAAAATACCACCCATTAGGACCCATAAGGTTGACCTACAGGACATTAAACTGGTATGTAAGTCGGCCACTAAGGGCAATTTTTTCATAAAAATTTTGAACGAAAAAGAAAAGAATTATTCGGTCCAGGGTTTCTCACTGGCCGAATACAACTTAGTAAAAGGGTTATTAAAAGAGGCCACAGCTGAGTTCTTCAGCTTCACACCTAAAAGCGAAAAACTAAAGACGATCCTACTGAAGGGCATAAGTTCCTGCACGGAACCGGAGGCGCTCTTAGCTGAACTCCGCCAAAAAGCCATCGACGATCTCGATTTCATCGGGGTCAAGCCTTTCACTACGGGCTTGAGAGTCTGAGGGAAATCAAATGCCTAGACTATCAAGCCATACACTGGGAGACATTAAAAAGGCACGACGACATTTTACAATGTACGAAGTGCCAGAGGTTCGGCCATGCCGGAGCCAACTGCAATATGCAGTTGCGCTGCGTCAGGTGCTCCGAAACCCACATCAAGGGAGAGTGCAAGCTGGGGAATGAGCGGGTTGAGGATTTGACCCAGCTCAAGTGTGTCCTTTGTGGAAACCAAGGGCACCCGGCTAGCTATAGGGGTTGCCCTAAGGTCCAGCAAATAAAACAAAAACAGGCCAGTCAAAAAGCCGAAGGAAGTCGAACAGTTCGACAGGCTCCAACACAAAAATTCGTGGATCCCAAATTCTCTTACGCCCAAATGGTGTCAGGGAATGGGAACACGAGACAGGCTCCACCAACGGTTGCCCCAAAGGCCCCTGTGCCTAAGGCACCAGAGGTGCAGCCTGACATTGTAGCCTTGTTGTTGAACATTCAAGGTCAACTAACAGGACTCCAAAGTCAGATAAAGGAGCAAGGCAAAAGGGTAGATCATCTCTACTCTTTGTTGCCTGGCCTGGCGCAATTTAGACCATAATGGGCGCGCTGCCGGAAACGCGCCTAAAAGTCCTAGCTGTGAATGTAAATTCACTGATTAGGATTGAACGAAGAGCCAATATGTTCCAATTGTTGAAAGACTACAGTCCCGATGTGTTTATGGCTAGCGAAACTAAGCTAAACCACAAACACAAATTGACTCATAAAAATTACAATATCGTAAGAAGAGACCGGCCCGACTCCACTCAAGGGGGCGGTGTCGCTCTCTTTATACGAAAAGGCATTAATTATAAAGTCATATACAACAATGAATTGCGAAAGCTCAAGACGCTAGAAGTTTGCGTTGTATGCATCTCTCTCACTCAAGGGAAGCGGATGTATATGATTGCGGCTTATGCGGCTGGAGCTCCGCAGGTTACTTACTTTGCTTCAGAACTCGAGATTCTTTTTAGGGAACTGAAACTGAGCTTGGAAGAAAACTATTTCATCTTGGCCGGTGATTTGAACGCAAAACATGAAGATTGGGGAAATCAACATAGTAATCCCAGAGGTAACCATCTTTTTAATTTAATGGATCTTTACAGCGTTGAATATGGCGTCGACCTGCTGGCTACTGAAAAGCCATCGTATCCAAGAAGCGGCTCCTTTCTGGATCTTTTGCTGTACGACACAAGACTGACAGTTACAGACAAAGTGGGTAATCACCCTCGTAACTGCTTACAGACAGTTGAGTACGACAGTGATCACTGCGGACTGGCTGCTGTAATGAAGATACCGAACGAACGCGTGGAGTTGGAGGAATACGTTGCAACGCACTCTTACAATTACAGTAAGATGCTCTGGCCTCGTTTCACCAACGCCCTAGCGAGAGAACTTCGTTCGAGTGACATAGCCCCACCAAACAACAGAAACCTGACAAATACAGAAATTGACCAACATTTACAACAGATGGACGAAACAATAAAACAAACAATGGAACGGACAATACCAAAGTACAAAGAACGGGACCAAATGGACGCTTACAGAAACGCGACTATTGACGCACTACGGAGGCACAAGAGTGGCTTACTGACAAGACTCAAAAACCTGTACAGACGACTCACAGACCCACACGACTTGGAGGTTAGGACACTGAAGTCGTCAATAAAAAATGTCAATCTGTTGATTAAGGAGAACTACAGGATATCAATTAACAAGTACTGGGACCGCAAGATCCGGTCAGTTAATTCCAGTGACCCTGGTATGTTCCCTAAAATCAACAAGATATTTAGGAAAAAGAACGACAATGACCTTCCGTGTCTGAAACTCCAAAGAACTGAAGAGAACACAAACGTACTCAGGACAGCACAAATAGATCCAGAAGAAGCCATCTTTGACGATGACTTTTTTATAATTGAAGATCCGAAGGAAAAAGTGGAGGCGGTGGGAGCTGCTTTCCAGCAAGTGTACAAGGTGAATGTTAGCATTCGCCCCAACCACGACCTGGAAAACAGAGCCCTACTTAATCACTTTTACCTCCGAAATGAGATGACACATTGGCGATCTGAGAACCGCGGTTTTATGCGGTTCGATGACGATTCCTTGGCAAATGCCATAATCGCCGAGCAAACGGGACCAAGTCCCTTGTTAGTGACGAAGGTTGAGCTTCAGCTCATCTTCAACTCAATAAAAAATAAAAAGTCAGCAGGTGTCGATGGTATATCCAACGTTGTACTAAGACATTTACCGATGGAGGCAATTGACATTTACACCACACTCTTCAATAATGCACTGAATAATGCATATTATCCAGTGCATTGGAAGACCGCTGTGGTTCATCCTCTCCCGAAAAAGGGAAAGGACAACTCCAACCCGTCAAATCTTCGGTCGATAAGTCTTCTTCCGAGCATCAGCAAAGTTTTCGAAAAGATCATCAATAGGGCTCTGACTAAGTGGGCTGCGGACAACAAAATAATTCCGGATAAACAGTTCGGGTTCAAGGCGGGTCATGACACAATTCATGCTGCGTCTAAGCTCGTTTCTGATATCCAATGGAATAAATCAAAACAACAATGCACAGGTGCTGTTCTGGTTGATTTGGAAAAGGCCTTTGATACCGTATGGTTAGAGGGTCTTTACCTAAAACTGAGCAGGCTTGGCATAAGCAAGCCATTGTTGTATATACTTTATGATATGCTTAACGGTAGAAAGTTTGTTGTCAAAAGTGGCAATGTAACTTCTACCACAACATTCTCAATTAAAAATGGTCTTCAACAGGGAGCGGTGAATTCGCCGATTCTCTTCAGCATTTACACCAGCGATCTGATAGGTAGTCTTACAAAGGCAATTGCGTACGCCGACGATCTAATTGCGTACAGAACGGCCCGAAAGGTTGAGGTTATTAGAATTCTCTTGCAGCGTGATTTCGACAAGATTCAGCGATATTGCGACGACTGGAAACTGAAAATAAATGTCCAGAAGTCGGAGACAATTCTGTTCCGGACTCCGTTGGCTGGGGCCACGAGGGATACGTGCAAGAATTGGCGCAAGATGGTCATCGTTGATCTTCACGGGCAGCCATTAGCGAGCAAAAGTGTAGTGAAGTACCTCGGTATCTGGTTAGATCAGTATTTATATTTCGACAGACATATAAATGCTGCTCTGACCAGGGCCAGAGGAGCCTTCGCTCTGACGAAACGGCTGTTTTTTAGCAGTCGGCTTGACCCCAGAGTGAAGGTAATTTGCTACATGGCCCTCATACGGCCGATGATCGTTTATGGTTGTCCTGTGTGGTTCAACGTTGCCCCTTCCCAGATGGAGAAGTTTCGGGTGTTCGAGCGGCAGTGTTTACGCCGCTGTACCGGCTTATATCGAACAGCCGAATCTTCTTACGTGCACTACTATTCCAACGAGGTCCTATACAACGGGGCTCGAATCAACAGAATTGACAATTTCGTGATAAAACTCGTCCGAGGTCACATTGCAAGAGCTATGTCTTCGACCAACAATTTAATTTTCGGGGCGTTCTATCCGAACGACGAGTATTTTGAGAGTGCACGCTTGAGCGGCTTCATTCCCCCAGAGGCATTCCTCTTTTTAGACAGATGCGGTCTGATACAGGATAGATTGGCAGTTCCGCTAATCTACCACGTCAGACGACGAACCGTGGATAGGCGACTCCTGTACAATCGGGACGTCATGGCACAAGGTGGAGCAGAGCTCCTTCGGTTCAGTAGGGCTGTGTCCGAAAGGGACCGAACTGATAGGGTGAAGCAGGAGAGCCAGTTTTGATGGCTTCAATCGGCACTTGATAGTGAGTAGCCGGGATGGGGTTTTAAGCCTTGGCCGGCCTACATACTTGTTTTATAGTTTTAGGGTTTAGTTTTAAGTAGAATAGGCATGGTGGCACAAAAAAAAATATAAAAAAAAATACAAAAAAGAAAAATAAAAAAAATTTAAAAAAAATTCAAAAAATTAAAAAAAATTAAAAAAAAAAAAAAACATGGAATAAAAAAAAAAGACAACAAAATATGAAAAACAAAAAACGTTAGATAGTTAGATTTGCTGCTGTGGTTGTTCTAGTTTTAAGTAGTTTATAGGTAGAATAGGTTTAAGTTAGTTTAAGTTTTATTTAAGGACCTTATTTTAAGTAGTTTTAAGTAAAAATAAAAAAGGATATTGATATTAGTTTTTTTAAATTTTCTAATGAATACAAAAATAAATAAAATTGAATTGAAGTTAAATAGATCTTAGGGCCGAAAGGCATTAGCATTAAGTATTATTGTTTAACTTAGAGTGTCCGTATGGGACCAGTAAGTTAGTTGTAAGTTATGGTTAATTAGGCTAGTTTTATGGATTTTTGTCTAGCTTTAAGATAGATTTAAGATTGAATTAATAAAAATGAATTTGAAAAAAAAAAAAACCGTGGCATGATGGTTAGTGGGTTGGACTGTCATGCCAGAGGTCTTGGGTTCGATCCCTGCCTATGTCATCTAAATTTTTTTTACGGGTACTGCCTCTTGCGAGGAATTGACAAATTCTCCAAGAGTAATTCTTGTCATGAAAAGTGCTTTCTCAAATTTGCCGTTCGGATTCGGCATATAAACTGTAGGTCCCCTCCATCCCTGACAACAGTACTCGCACACAGGAATGGTTGAGAGTTGTAAGTCACTAGGCCCTAGTTCTCCACGGACTGTTGCGCCACTCAATTAATTTTTTTTTTAAGTAGGCTTAAACGGGCGCTAGCGCATAGTTAAGTTAACATGTGATTTAGGTGGTTTTATACAGATTTTTTTTTGAGTATGTATACAGTCTTGCACACAACGCTACACCATTTATGTAACAGAGATAATATTGTTTGTATACAATGTTGCATAGATAATAATATTATCTCTTCTTCATTATCAAGCAAGATGATTGTATGCTGTGGTCTCCTTGTAGAAAGATAAAGAAGGATATAATTACAACTATATGATGAGTGGATCGGCAGTCTTATAGTTACTGTATAGTAGCCTTAAGCTCGTTTTAATATTAATGATAAATATTAGAAAATAAAGGACTAGTTCCAAAAAATATTCTTTTAATTTTAAAAGTACAAAACAAACGTTTTAATTCACGCAACGTTTGGTGACGCGTGTGTTATCACACAAATTTGACATTATCTTATTTGCACAGTATAATGAAAACTGTACTTTGATAGCAAGAACGGATTACATAAAATGGGGTGCATTTGACTTCTTTCAATATAAAAACAAAATTGTATTTCTCCAGAAGGATACCCCCCATAGAACCGTTATTTTGTTTTTAAGTTTTCCCAAGAACTTCAACCGATTTCAGAATTTTTTCCGCAAAAGCTCTTAAGCATTATTCACATGAGCACGACCAACGACCAACGAATGAACGAATATTCGTCGATTTTGACATTTCTTTCACATGAGAGTTTTTAATTCGTCACGAATGAAGTTGGACTTTTAGGTTATGTAGCGCGCGAACAATTTATTCGTTGCAATGTGGATGGTATGTGGAACGCGATCAATTTATTCGTTGCAGTGTGGATGGTATGTGGGACGCGAATAAAGTTTGACAGTTCGTATCAAGTAGAATTTTGTTTACGACGAATAAATTTGTTTTCTTAAATTTATTAATATAATGATATTGAAAAGTAAAAGTATGCATCATAAATCAAATAGAAACTATATTGCTATCGTTTTGTTAAGATATTGTGTTCAAATATGTCTTTAAACGTATATAAAATCACATTTTGTAATTCATTCGTCGTTCGTTGGTCGCGCTCATGTGAATGCTACTTTATACTGCCTCAATACAATTTGATGATCAAATTTTACTTTTTCGATTTTTAAAAAATAATAAACATTTTTTTCGAAATTTGATATCTCGAAAATGGTTCGTTTTTACGATATGAAAAACGTATATTAATAAGTTCTAAATAACTGCATACAAAAAATATTTTTAAACTAAAGTTGAAATATTTCAAATATAAGCAATTAATTTAAAAAAAACCTAACGATTTTCAAATAAAAAACTTGAAAAATTAAATTTTTTAGAGAAATCAAATAGTGTTTAAATTTTTTAAACTAAACTTCTTTTTGCAGGTACATTTTGAAATCTTAAAATACAGGAAATATTTTTAAACCGGCTCTTTGGAAACATGAGCAAGTTCGTATGATCCATTAGTGTATTTTTTTTTATTTTGAGTTTGCATGCGAATTTTTCAAAAACTATTGGCACTAATAATTGAAAATAAACTTTGGATTATAGAACAGACTTCTGGTTTTCAAAACCGGTATAGGAATTTTTTGTAAGTATTGCCGTTGTTTTTTATAATTTCTTTTCAAAATTGGCTTTTTTAATTATTTCAGGTTTACCGGCATCATGTACCTGCACGCATTAACCTTTATCGATTATTTTTCCTTACTTTGGCTTACGGAAATCGTCAGATTATATATTATTCGTGAAAAGTATTGCCTTCAAAATAAAAAAAAATTAACAACGCTCGAGAAAGTCAAGATGACGTTTTTTTACAAGTTTGTAACCCACCTACTTCTTATCGTCAATCGAAAATTGTCAGATTAGTGGAATATACACTTTTTAGCATATAACTAACTTACCCTGCCTTAATCTGACGCGCTTGAGAATTTCAGATAATCAATTTTTTTTACTAATCTCATCCTTTATCCTTGACGCGCGGCCACATATACGGGGCTTATACTTGGTGGAGGTATTCAATGGGGTACTAGGTACCTCGCTGTATATTAATCTGCCGCGCTTTAGTAAATCCCAAAATCCCCTCTTGGGCTCCCCTACTATTATGCAAATCATCTTGTGTGTGGATATACCTAGAAGACTTCCAAAAATTATTTGCGGGTATAATTACATCACCTTCTGAACATAAAATAAAATGTGATATCACTTTTGAACGACCTCTGTAAATCAAAATTACAAAAAATTTAGTAAGTCTTTATAGGCATTTTCAATGTTTCATTTCAAATCAAAACTTGTTCAATATAAAAGTACGAAGAATCTTAATTTAAATAAAATACACGACTGGGTCGTACGAACTTACTTATGTATCTAAGGAGTCTGTTTAAAAATATTTCCTGTATTTTAAGATTTAAAAATCTACCTGCAAGAAAAGTCTGTTTTCAAAAATATAAAAGCCATTGGATTTCTCAAAAAAAAGTTATTTGAAAATCGTTAGAGCGGTATTTTTTTTAAATTAATTTTGTATAATATACAATTTTTCAATTTTAGTTTAAAAATAGTTTTGGTATGGAATTATTTAGAGTTTATTAATATACGTCTTACATTTCAATTTCATTAAAAAAATAATGACCCATTTCCAAGACATCGAATTTCGAAACAAAAAATTATATATTTTTAAAATTCAAAAAATAAAAATAATGACATTTTTGATCATCATCATTAGACAAAAAGTTATTGAAATCGGTTGGTTATAGGGCCCATACACTACGCAAACACGTTTTTTCAAACGTGTGTTTGAGCAAACATAGTTTCGCCACACACTACACAAACATGTTTGAGAGATATTAGTTGCGTGACGTTTTTCATCTTAATCAGACCTACCTAGACCTACGGACACGGATCAATGAGTGATTTGATGAGTGATTGCAATATTCGTTACTTTTTACACATCACAATACCCAAAAAATTTATTCCTCTTGTTTATGCATGTTAACTCTATGAAAATTGGTATCGGTTTGAGCAAAATTCAATACACACCACACAAACATGTTTGTGCAGACACGGAAAATTCAAAATTTTTTGATTTTGTTCAAACCGCTTGCGCAAACATGCATCATCGCTACACACTACTCAAACAGTTTGCACAAACATTTTTACAACAACAAAATACATTCGTTTGCTCAAACAGTTTGTGTAGTGTATGGGCCCTATTAGTTCTTGAGAAAACAAAATAACGGTTCTATGGGGGGCACCATTTTGGAGCAATACACAAATATTCCAGTTTTCTATTTTTGACCAACAAATTTGTATGGGGACTAATGTAATGTTTAATCTTAAAAAAACGCCTAACGCGAATTGGCTCAAAACCTTACTTAACATTTGAAGTCAATCAGCTCAATGCTTTCAGCTTTAGGGACCAGGACACACAGACAGGCATACAAACGGACGGAATCGGGGACCCACTTTTTTTCACTTCTCTGCCATCATGCAATTTTATGTTTGATTAAAATCTCGAGTTAAAATTTTTTTACGAATGCAAAACATTACATATAGTTTCTATATGCCTCAACTAAAAAATATGAAAGCTCAAAAAGATTGTTAAGAGAACCTTGGAAAGCGTACGAGTTCACAGCATAAGTCATCTGAATGTTTTGGTAATATGATGTCAGCGACTATTAAATTTAGGAACTAGTCTTGTTCTAACAGCAAAAGCAAAACATTTCTACTACAACTATATATGTCTACAAACATCTATTGTGGATACAATACAACATCTCCTCTCCACCAGGTATGTACGTCCCACCGATGCGATGTATTTGGCTTATCCATTATAGTATAGTAATAATTTAAAAATCACACCTTGCTAAGCTTTTTCCATTAATCGTTTCATCTCTCAAGCACTGCTGTCGTTTTTGCTACTATAGTAGTATTTTACTCCTTTCGAGAGTCAACTGCTAGTCTATTACCCACGGACGAAAACTACTCCCCAAAATAAAACGCAAAAGAAATTTTTATTTAGTTTGAAATAAAAACCAAAATTTAAAATATAATTCCAAAACTTGCACATCTGTGATTGCATTTACCTACTAACATCTCTGTTGTGTTCTATTTCCATTCCAAATGTTCGTTCCATTCTTTCCAGATTGCGATAGCGAAATATTTCAAATAAAAAACGCAAATAATGATTTAATGTTTCCCCTGATTAAAAAATTCGTCGGTTCATTAATCAGTTTGCCCCATAGTAGTGCAACAGCAGAAAGAAAATTTTCAGATGTTAGCCTTATAAAAGATAAAAAAAGAAATTCGCTCAGGGTAGAAACGGTGAAAGCCGTACTAACTGCTAAGAAACTTTTAAAAAACAATTTCAATTGGTTTTCATCATTGAAAACAAACAATGGAATTTTTTTGACAGGTCGTTTATAGCTATCCTTAAAAATGTCTGTTATTGAAAAAAATTTCCTGATTGAAAACCACCGAAACATTTTTACTGACAGAAATCTGTCATTGGAACTGTGTAAAATTTCAACACAAATCAGTGGAATGATTCATTTCAGTTTTGAACATAAAAGTATCAGCTGTTCAGGAAAATTAATTTCCGTCCGGAAAATAGAAAAATTCATTTTTAGAAATAAATGCGCAACTAAACTTTTTTTCTCAAAAAAAATTCTTTGTGTGATTTCTGATCGATCAATATATGATTTTCATTTCTAATCAAAGGGAAACACCGTCAAATATAAATTTGTATTTATTTTAACTATATTATTGTAAAATGTTGGCCTTTTAGCAGTGAAAGCAAAAATATGCCATGACATTAGATCCTTCTATTTGTCTGTTTTCGGAACATTTACCTTCGCACTAGGTCAATTAACTTCGAATTTGGACATTATTATTTTTAGTTTTTAATTTTGTTCATGGGCCAAGAATGTGTTTGTTGTTTTTTGTTTTACTCCTCAATTTAAGAAAATACTCCCCAAAATAAAAGAAAAATACTACTCTTGAAATTTTTAAAACGACAGCACTGTCTCAAGTTTGTATTTGTAGGGTACTGTATGAAAGTTGGACAAATTATTTGTACACGTAAATATTCTGTTTATTTAGAACTATAGATTTTGTTAAATCTTGATAAAGTGTTGATAGGGAAGACAAAACAACTATTCTCAAAAACAATTTAAGCTTTTAGAAATTTGGACTTTGAATAAGGTAAACAAAAGTAATTAAATTGGTTTCATTTCACTTTCAAAGGTGTGGTTTGTCATTAATGCAAGGAAACTTTGCCTACCTCGCACCTACCCCAAATCCTATAATGTGCCCAAGCTGGAGGGTTGCAGGGGGTGGCATGTCCTCCTAACATAACTCATCGTAAAAGCAAGTTGGTTTTATTTCTCAAAGTAGTTTGGCCTTATTTCACCTTGTCAGAGTGCAATATGACCAATTGATAAAAATTGACGGTACTTCACTTTTGTAAAGTGCAGTAATGCCAAGTTTTGGTCTTATTTCGCTTGGTTGTATTTCACGGCACCAATTAGATGAGCCTATTTGTCCTAAATTGCCAATGCACATTAAATGCATTTTCAGCACAAAATTCTAAACTTACATATTTTTTGTATAGTCTTTCTTCAATTCGGACCTTTTTTTATTGTCTAGAAAAGCTATATACAAAAATGGCCAAAAATCTACAACGTTCGCAAATAAAAAGGGTATTAAGGGCGTACAAATGAAGTTTCCATGGGAACCTCTAATTTTCCTGAAGTAAAAAAACAAGAATGAAAATTTAATAGGGTGTGTTACCTAAGCGCAAAACATTCAGTTAGTATATTTTTAATTTTCAATTAGTAATCTAGGCATATCTATATTCTGCTATTGTATAAATTCAAAGGTATTTGAATTGTTTAGCTACATTCGTAAACGCTATCTACTGTTTTTGATAGAGCGTTTGTATTATATTGTATATTGCTATTGGCTACGACACGCGACGTCGTCGTCGTCGTGTTCTCTTTGAAATAAAGTTTATATTGGTCGCCTCTTCTCAAAATATTAATTTAATTGTTGTAACTGTATTTAGAAGAGTTTAATAAAATCCATTTGGTATAACGTATAAGCTAACGACAAATTCAGATTAAAATTTGATCAGAAGTCGGTAGGTTGTGTTTGCTCCGCTTGATTAATATTAAACAAAAATAAAACAGTGTTTATTTTATTTTTGTGAAATACTATTGAGTATTTTTGTATTTATTTATAAATATTTTCAAACTAAAAAATATCAAATAATGTCTACTGCCAAACGTGTAACAACAAGAAGGGTGTCGCGAACCAGCACCCCAACTCCGACCATAAATAGCAGTGGTAGTGCAAATAGGTCGTCAAGTCCAAGAAGTCCAACACGCACTAGCCGCCTTCAGGAAAAGGCCGAACTTCAGAATCTCAATGATCGCCTGGCGTGTTATATCGATCGAGTTCGAAATTTGGAAAACGAAAATTCTCGACTGACCATCGAAGTGCATACAGCACGTGAAACTGTCACTCGAGAAGTTTCAAATATTAAGGCTATGTATGAGCATGAATTGTCAGCGGCACGAAAACTATTAGATGAAACTGCTCGTGATAAGGCTAAATTAGAAATTGAAAACAAACGTCTTTGGGACGCGAATGATGAACTTAAGATCAGGTATGTTCAGCAGTTTGTTTCAAATAACCACTCAAGTCTTATTCGGGTTGTGTGGAGCCTCTAATCCTAAAATTTATAAATCAGCACTCGAAAAATCTATCTTATAGTCAGATTTAAAAATAATAAATGTCTCTGCCCTTAGTACCAAATTCAATAGTTTTCCTTGTAGGTATTGTGATTGTATGAATCTTATAGATTTTCTCTTTTTATATTTTGAGACACCTTAACTTTAGTGACATCATTTCTTTGAACAAGTTAAGCTTAGTTAGCCAACAGTCATATACCTACCTGCCTACCAACCAACATAAACAATTTTAGCCAAGTATCAGACTTCTTGTTTAGTTTTCCATTCTTTTATAAGAAGTAAGAGTATCTCACTCTTTACTTTATTATATCCCAATGAATGACGTGATGCTATATTATTGTTGTTGTTTTTTATTTTATTTTATTTAAATTCACAAGCATATTTCACAACTTCATTACAATTTGTTCAAAGATATTTATGGATTTATTTGTTAAATGACGTCACTTCCAAACTCAAGATACAATTCACTGCGCGAATGTTTTAGAAATTTTGTTTAGGTTTTTGATGGATGACTAAGGGAAAGTTCGCAAAAGTTTTAAAAAAGGAGTGCAGCCGACTTCCGTTACTATTTAGGATTGATAAGAATTAGGATTTAAAAACCGTTAAGCAGTAACTGGTACATGAAAAAATGCTTAGTATAAAATGTCCAAATACCTATAAAACATTATATAAGCGAACTTGGCCTACATAGTCGCCGACACTAGGTATTTTCTTTTTTGTTTTGTTTTTTGACTCACTGTACACCTCTAAAACAAGAGGGATGATGCTCACTGCAACTCATTAAAGAATTTGAGGTAGGTGCGAGGTTTTGTATATGCAAACTTTATTTTGCATTTGAATACCTACTAGAATACATAAAATCTTTCTTTTTTTCTATTCAAAAAGTAATGAAACTTTCTTAAAATGTATGAATAATTTAAAAATAAATTCTAAATCAATAAAATCCCAAACAAAAAAACAGGTATGGCATTAATGAAACAAAAAAGAGGTTAGAAATATCTAAATAAACCATTTTTGCGTGTGTTGTATATGAAAAAAGGGAATTTTGAAAATTAATATAAAATACAAATAAATATTTCCTCGCCCTAAAATTTCAATAATTATTATTTATTTGCTCATATCTATCAAATAAAAACCGCCCATGAAAATTCGTGCTGTGATAAATTAAAGTTGAGCCAAATAAATACACATGACCTAGAAAGCAATCCAATTAATGACGACATAGTTTTGTTTCCCCCTAAAAATCAACTTCACATTTATATTTTACTATTTAGTCCTAAAAATCTAGTTTCCTATATGTGATGAGTTCATCTTTTTCATTTAGGCAGAATGTCTAATTTATTCTCGGCTATGTTGCGAAAGTGTATCGTGCTGTGCGCTCCTCAGCAAAAACACTCTATAGGGTGTTTTTGCTCCTCAGTCTTAATATTTAAGAATGATGTCATTCTTTGACTTCTAGAGCATGTGCAAGTACAAGTAATTACATACCTACATTTTATATTAAAGGTCTAGTTTTGGATTCGCAAAAAAATCTTGTATTTTATTAACTTCCCAAAGGAAGTTGTTGTAATTAGTCCGATTTGTCAAATTGAAAATTTTGCCATTTTTCGACGTTCCAAAGTCCCTACAATCCAAATTAAAGGTTTAAGAGAGATGTTTGTGAGTGTATGTGTTCGGACGTATGAACGTACGGGAAGCTTTTTTCGTCGTCCATATCTTAAGAAGCAGTAGAGATATCGACTTCAAATAAATTTTGTTATACCTAATTGAGAACTAGGGCCTATTGACTTACAACTCTGAACCATTTCCGCGTGCGAGTAATGTTGCCAGGGATGGAGAGGACCTACAGTTTTAAACCGAATCCGAACGGCTAATTTGAGAAAGCACTTTTCATGGCAAGAATTACTCTTGGAGGATTTGTCAATTTCTCGCAAGAGACAGTTACCGTGAAAAAAACTTTAGATGGTACAGGCAGGGTTTGAACCTAAAACCTCTGGCATGACAGTTCAATGCACTAACCATCACGCCACAGGTGTTATACAGATAATAATAATAATTGAATAATTTTAAAAAACAATTCGTTTTTTATAAAACAAAGAACTGAAATGAATGTCAATATAATTCATGTTACGAACAAGAAATGATTTCCTCTCCAAAATAATTTTACGCAACGAAAAATAACGTTTTTGACATCTGGTAAAATTTTGAGAAAAATCGGATTGGTAGTTTTTTACAAAAAATAAGAACTTAAACAAAATTACTAATAGTTGGTAAAATTTAAAGATATTGGCTTTAAACTAATTTCATTTTATAAAAAATATAGTTTTCCACATTCAGTTAAGCTTTGAGAAACATCAAACTAACAGTTATTTTTTATAAAAAGTAAAAAATATAAAAAAAGTTACTAAAACTTGCTAAAAATTGATTTTAGACTCAAATATCTTTACAAAAATTAAAGATTTCGAAGTGGAACTAATTTAATTTTATAGAAAATATTTTTTTCGACATTCAATACAATTTTTGTAAAAATCCAAATGTAAGTTTTTTCATAAAAATTACGATATACAAAAAATTTTACGCAAAATTGGTTAAAATTGATGTGTTATTCGCGATATCTTGTCAATAAATTAAGGTATTGACTTCAAAATGATTTCAATCTGTGCTAAATTTTTTTTAGACAAATCCAATTTGTATTTTTTTTAAGAAATAAAACTTTCAAGACATGGTAAAAATTGGTTTTCGACTAAAAATCTCGTTAACGAAAATAGTTTTTGAAATCAATCATATGCAAAATATTGTAGGTAATTTTTAGTTATTTTTCAAGAAAAATGCAACTGACAACTTTTTTAACAAACCACGGAAACCTTTCAAAAAAAGTGATAGGAAATTCTTTTCGACTCAAGTATTAGAAGAACAAAGAAAGATATTGATTTTAAGTTATTTAACTCACAAATTATTTATCTGAATATTTTGTTGAAATTTTAAGCAAGACAAATCGATAGATGGAATGGGAAGTTATCAGTGTGGGTCGCATCCCACAAATATAAATTTCGATACAGGCACCTACTTTTCGTTGTACACAGGAGTATGTAGTTGATAAAAATCTTAAATATTTGTATTTTATTGTTAACGTAGAAAATCAGAACTTAATTCGTAATTGTTTTTTTAAATATGCAGACTTGATAAAAAGACAAAAGATCTTAATGTTGCTGAGAATAGTGCTCGCGTTTATGAATCTCGGTGCACTGAATTAAATACTAAATTTAACAATGCCAATGCTGATCGCAAAAAGGCCCAAGACGAAGCTAAGGAATTACTCAAGGAAAACGAAAGGCTGCGTGCATTACTGGAAGATTTGCGCAAACAGCTTGAACAGGAAACTCTTGCTCGTGTAGACCTTGAAAATTGCAATCAATCTCTGCGGGAAGAACTATCATTCAAGGATCAAATTCATTCGCAAGAATTAACAGAGACGCGCAGTCGGCGTCAAGTGGAAATCAGTGAAATTGATGGCCGCCTATCACAGCAATACGAAGCTAAATTGCAACAATCTTTGCAAGAACTTCGTGTTCAGTATGAGCAGCAGATGCAGGCCAATAGGAATGACATTGTTCTATTGTATGATAATAAAGCTAAGAATTTGCAAAGCGCTGCAAATCGCAATGCTAACGCAGCTTCACAAATGTCCGAAGAGCTTCGTATTAGCCGAACCAAAATTGATTCTTTGAATTCTCGCATTGGCGAATTGGAATCCCAGAATGCTACCCTTAATGTAAGTAGAAGTTATTTATGTATCTTCGAGTTAAAAACTATAAAACACTTAATTTGAATTTTAACAGGGTCGTCTTCGTGATATGGAAAAACTATTCGATCACGAACGTGCTCGTCACAATCAAGAAGCTTCACTTCTTGAAGCTGAACTCAATCGAATGCGTGAAGAAATGGCACAGCAACTTCAAGAATATCAAGACCTTATGGATATAAAAGTGTCACTTGACTTGGAAATAGCTGCTTATGACAAACTTCTCCGAGGCGAAGAGAGTCGTCTGAATATTTCCCCAGGTGGCACTGCCACAACCTCAGCTTCTTCAACAGTTCGTTCAAGTCGTCTTAGTGCTACGCCCAGCGGCCAATTATCGACTGGCGTTAAGCGTCGTCGCACCGTAGTCGACGAATCTGAGGACCGTAGTCTTTCCGAATACTCAGTAAATGCTACATCCAAGGGCGATATTCAAATTTTGGAAGCTGACAGTGAAGGCCGTTTCATTAAACTTCAAAACAAAAGCGCAGAAGAGGTTAACTTGACTGGATGGCAGTTGGTTCGTTTGGCTGGTGATAATGAACTTTCCTACAAATTTGCCCGAGGAGCCAAAATTGATGGCGGTGCAACCCTTACCATTTGGTCTGTGGACACTGGAAGTCATGAACCACCAACTAATATTCAAATGAAGAAAAAGTGGCCCACTAGTGATTCCATGAAGACTATTCTAGCAAATTCCGATAGAGAAGTAAGTATGATTATGACTATAATTTTTATTAAGAATACCGTAAGTATATATTTTAGATCTAAAATCTAAACCAATTGTTATTTTCTTACATCAATTTGTCAGTTCGCACTGATTTTCCCAATAATTTAGGCACGTTACTTGTTTAAGTTTAAAACAATATCTAATCGGTTTAAAATTATTTCCTTAATTTTGTTTGTTTGTCTGTACATTTGTGCTATCAAATTAATATTAAAAATCGTTTTATTGAATATTCGTCATGTCGAAAATAAAGCTAATCAAATATAATTTGAAAACAATTGATTATTGAAGCAGATTAATTACATTTTACTAAATATTTATAGTACATTAATTTTTTTTCAAACGGAATGTATCATTTGATTTGCTTTAATAAAATATTGTTACAAAATATTGTTACTTGCAGCAAACTGAAACGAAGTCAAATAAAACATCGTCACTATCTGAAATTAAAGTTGAAGAAAATAGTAAAAAAGATAGAATACATGTAAATGCAGAAGAGTTAACCATCATGCAGAACAAACTTAGAAAAATCCCTGAGAAAATTTGTTCACATTATAGTTTACGTAACAGGCAGACGTAGATTGTTGTTAAAAAAAACCCTAGCTATTTTCGAACTTGTATGTATTTTATAATATTATTCTGTTTCATTGAAATACGAAAATCAAAGTTTATCACAAATTATGCATTCATACAAAAATAATCATTATTTTACAAAAAAAAAGAAACAAAAATACTAATTAAGTTGTGAAAATCAATATTTGTTTTGACATATACCTAACATAACTGTTTCATCTCCTTTCGAAAATGAATATACCTGAGAATAGAAAAATGCTTTTAATTAAATTCATCTGATTTTATTTCTAATATATCGTTTAAGCAAGGTATATAAAGGCATGCTATTTTTGGGGATACAAATTAGGAATACAATTATTACTATTTTAATCTAAACATTTTATTTTATTCTTTTTAGGATGTTGCTGCTTATGAACGCATCAAATCAAATGTTTCGAGCCATGCATCACGCCATAGGACAACTGGTAGCGGTTTTACTTTAGGATCATCCTCGACATCGACAGGAGTACGTAGTCTTTTCTCAATGCTGTTCTAAGGAGAAAGTTTGGCTTGATAGTGTTTTAAATTAAGAATGTAAGGATAACACGGTAATAAATAACATGTTTTCTGCACTAAGATCTTCAGGATAAGTAGTGATGACACAAAAATTGATTATAGAATAATTTACTTGCCGCAACACTTACAGTTACACAGTTTTATTCCACGATGATCGAACTCTTAAAAAAATCAACAGAAAAATCGCATTTTGATTTAAATTGTAGTATTTATATTAAATTGTAGCATTTTTTTTAAAGACATTATTAATAATTAAATAAGCAAGTAAATTTCAAAACTTTGGCAAAATACATACATTTCATATTTATCAATGAAAATACAAATAAATAAGAGACTTAAAGCGCAACACATTGCATTTCACAACAATACTATTTTACTAAAAATATATATATTATTTAAAACTATTTGTCACAACTATTTAATTCTTGACTTTGAAAATATTAAGAAAAATATGCATAGTATAAGAAATTAAGAAAACTACACATGTACATTCACACATAGATAAAATGGAACTTCCGACTCCAGTGTTCAAACAGTTCAATTCAATTACTCTGTAATAAAACAAAAATCAAGTTTGTTTAAAAAACGTCTTCATTTATTTGTCAACAAAATATTACATGGATGGCAGATGCCAGGACAAGATGATAAACAAATTTAGCCTCTTCCAGATGACTAAGCATTCAATCCTTCCATTTCACTAAGAGCACATTGTTACCTTAATTTACTAGTTAGCAACTTGATAAAAAATTTTAAATCTTTCTTTGCGTAAATTGCTAATTGCATTTTATTAAAAAATGACCATCCAAACATGTCTAAAAATTGACAGTTCGTGAAAATAAACAAAGAACAAAGCTTAAACGGACCTTACGGTTAAAGCAACTTAAGAGACTTAATTTTTGGTCAACTGCATTCTTTGAACGTAAATTGTGACCAAGGCAACTAATAACTTTTTCAAGTGTCATACATTTCAAACTCTTAACCTTACTTCACAAATCTCTACATTCAGTTTATCGTGTCAAAAACAAATAATAAATAAACTGAATTTCTTAGTTTATATTTTTTAAGTTGTTCGATCAGGCCGAGTTGGTAGTTGCTGTTCCTGCTGTTAAGCACTATTCACATGAGCACGACCAACGACCAACGAATGAACGAATATTCGTCGATTTTGACATTTCTTTCACATGAGAGTTTTTAATTCGTCGCGAATGAAGTTTGACAGCCGAACACCATTCACCACCGAAACCAAAACAAGAATGATTTTTTAGGTTAAGTACGCGATTATTTTATTCGTTGAAAGTGTGGATGATGTGGAACGCAAATAAAGTTTGACAGTTCCTATCAACTACAATTTTTTTCGCGACGAATAAATTTGTTTTCTTAAATTTATTAATATATGATATTGAAAAGTAAAAGTATGCATCATAAATCAAATAGACACTATATTGCTATCGTTTTGTTAAGATTTTGTGTGGAAATATGTCTTTAAACGTACATAAACTCACATTTTGTAATTCATTCGTCGTTCGTTGGTCGCACTCATGTGAATGCTGCTTTAAGTCGATAGCGGTCGACTATGTGTGTTATTACACCCAGACTTTTTGTATGCTGCGTGTTTCGCATATTTTCTTTTGAACACTCATCCCGTCAATCTCGTATTATTATACTCGGATTGTTTTCGGTTGCGTGTTTTTGACACTTCTCTTTCATTTTTTGTTCTCATCCACAAAGTCAAAGTGTGAAAATAATTAAAGAAAACAGCACTTTTTACTACAGCAATGATTATTGACATTATGAATACGGATAATAGTTCCGAATAATGTTAAAATAGGAATTGGATTGAAATCTGGAGAGAATCCTTCATTTTCTTGACAAAAGTACTAAAATCAAATGATAAACCATTGTTTTTAAATTATAAAAGAATGAATGAAGACACTTTTAACCTGCTTTTCATTGAAAACGACATAAAAAATACAATTTTGAGGGCCAGCTATCACTTTGTTTCAACGCTTAAACTACCAAGCTAGACTCTTTCATCATTCCTTCATTTAATTTCATTATAAGGTCTTTGCTCCATTTGAATTTGTCCGGCGGAATATTTCTTGTTTACTCGGTAACAATAGAAAGAATAATAAAGCAACGCCAACAAACAAAGAAAGGCAAGAAAGAGAAACGTCAAAAACAATCCAAGAATCCCGAACCCAGAACTCTGCGGGTAGAGACTTTTTAAAGTATTTCTATTTCACCTACTTTCTCTTTCGCACTTATTTGAGTCTTTCCAAAAAAGTCTGAGTGTAATAACACACTATTGAACGGCATAACTTCCACTTGCATCATTGAAGTGACCTTCATTATAAAGGGTTTTGCTCTGAAAAATATCAAATTATTTTTTGATTATTATTAAATATCGAAACAATTTACAAAAAAAATTACTCTTAAAATCCCAAATGTATTGCTTTGTTTTGCAAAATTGAAATTGTGGAATTGTCATTTTTGACAGGTCACAAACATTCCATAAGTTGTTTTTGTAGCCCAATCCCCCATTTTGCTTTTTTTTCCACCACTCACATGCATACACCGATACCGAATTTGAGAGAGTTCACCTCAAATGGTATTTGAGGGTGTTGCAGGCAGGACCGGTTGGGACTCTAGATAATATATTTCCTCTTTGCATAATTAAATGAGTTTATGAATCTGATTTCCGGTTTAGCGTGTAGGCAAACCAAGATAGCTAGCGAGGATTTATATCTTTATTAGAGCCCCCACAGACTGCAGACTTTTTATCGGGCGATAGTTTGGTCGGGTTGCCGGTTGGGCTGAAAGTGCGCACACCGAGCCAACTAAACAGTTTGGTTGGTGAACAGGGCGCAGACTATCCAACAGTCGGCCGACTATTCTCGAATCAACAATTGTGATTTGGGCGACTTCATATTCAAAATACACGCACACGACGCCAAATCACAGAGCGAACTGAACTATCGGCCGACTAAACAATCGTCATGTATGCGCAGGCGTGTATGCGCCAATACTGATTAAACAGTCGGCCGATAGTTGGCCGACAGATTAGTTTGAATGTAATCGGGTAGCCCATCAAACTTTTTTATCGGCTGATACTGAATCGCTGTAGTGTGCGCATATGCATTCCTCTCCATACTGATTAAGAAGCCGACCAAACTATCGTCCGATAAAAAGTCTGCAGTCTGCGGGGGCTCTTAGAGTGTTTTTGGTCTGTTGAATTAACTTTTTCCCTTAATCTGCTGGCTGCTTAAGCTAATGTAAATGAAAATAATATTTTCCTCTCACTCCCGTGAATCTCTCCACTTCACGACCCAACGCCAACGAGGCGGTACGTGGTCGCCCTAAAAGTTTCTGCTAATGAGAGTATTTTTATATACAAAGGTCATATTGAGTTCAACGGCCTAGTCATTGATAAAGCATCGGTTCCCATCGATCACCGAAATCAAGCATCAATGAGCGCGGTTAGTAGTCAGATTGAGGACCGTCACGAAACCTACCGCGTGCTGTTGTCATGTGTTCTTTCTCTTCTGTCCTTCTGTCTTGTATTAATGTCTTGTGTTGTTATCACCTTATCTTATATAGTCTAGTCGCTCAAGGTGCTGTGTTCTCTACTCTGTACATTTATGTGCTGAGTAGTGTGATATGATCAAATGTTCGTTTCATAAAAATATATATTTATAAAAGAAGCATTAACTACAAACTGATAATAATAAATAGCAATAAATAATAATGATTAGTAAAACTTAAATAAAAATGAATTCAAAATATTGCTGAATTCAAGTAGATAATTATTATATATTTCAAGTAGATTATTTTACATAAATATGTTAATTTTCTTCCTCATCTGAGGCATAGAGAAATATATTTACCAAGAGAACCGACCGGTACCCGTCTTGCCTGAAACACCCTCAAATTTTATTTGAGGTGAACTCTCAAATTCGAGGTGAACTCTCTTAAATTCGCTATCGGTGAATACATGTGATTGGTGCAAAAAAAAGCAAAACGGGTGACTGGGCTAAAAAGAAACTTATGGAATTTTTGTGACCTGTCAAAAATGACAATCAATTTTGCAAAACAAAACAATGGATTTCGGATTTGAAGAGTAAGTTTTTGTTAATTGTTTTGATATTTAATATAATTTGATATTTTTCAGACCAAAATTCCTTATAATGAAGAAAGTATATACAAGTTCACTTCATTGAATAAAAAGTAAGTCAAATTGCAGTGAAGAAGGTGCAACAATAATCGATTTATTTTATAGACTGTGTTTTCATTTTAGATGCTGCCAATAACATACCATAATGCAGGAAGCAATTTCCCTGAAGAAATCTGGAAGACAAAGCAAACAAGGCGCTGATTTGCAGGCAAGTTTTTATATATTATATTTCTCTTAACAAAATATTATCAATGTTTTTAACGACAGATACTGCCCATTGTGCTTTGTATGTACATACATCCCAACGGCATAACTCCCGCAGGCGTTGACGGTGGAGGTGGAACCATCTCTACCAATAGTCAAACGCATTCAATGCAAGAAAACCATCAACAACAACACCACCAAGTCAGTGATGTAAGTGGAAGTTTTGCCATTCAATAGTCGGCCGCTAACGCCTTTCTCCCAGCAGCTGAGTGTTGGTGTTGGAACGATATAACAGCAGCAACTGCCAACTCGGAATATTCATCAGCTGCCAAGAAATAAAATGCAAGCCGCTAAAAAAAACGACGCAACAGCGCGCGGAGATCAATTGTGTAAGTACGAATCGAAACATTCATATCGTAGTCAACTCGCTTAATCTTCATTTTCTAGGTAAAGAGTACTACCAGTCGGTAGTTCTGAAAGAGAAGCAAGAAAAACAAGACTACAATCGCAGGAAGACTCCAAAAAATTTCCAACCTGTAAATTAAGTGAGTTCAAATATTAAATCTAAAACTAATCCATTCATTTTACTCCTAAGGATCGCACTGGCTTAACGGTGGCAATCAGATTCAGATCAGTCCCTCGGCAGCTACTGACGATGTCGGCGAGTTGAATCCATCGGTTTTCATCGAAAAGTGTTGTTGAAAAATACTGCACGTGTTATTGAGAAGTGAATATTGTGTGCCTCGCATTGCTCGCCGTGGACCTTTGGTCGTCTATTCCAAGGACGAAGGTCTCCAAAAGGCTTTCCGAAACATCCCCGGTATTGAAACCATGAACGTTGACAAGATGAACCTCTTGAAGTTGGCCCCTGGTGGTCATGTTGGACGCTTTGTCATCTGGACCGAGTCTGCATTCCAACGCCTCAACGAATTGTTCGGCACATGGAAGACTCCATCCACCTTGAAGAAGGGATACAATTTGCCCCGGGTGTTGTTAAACGCCAAGAAAAACAACATTGTATTGCCCAAACACCACTTCGCTAATGTCGCCGTTAAAGCCGAGACTAACCGCTCAAAGATGTTGTCCAAGGCCTTAGCCGAAAGGAAAAAGAAGTTGGCTGCCAAGAAGAAGGCCGCTCCCACTCCCAAGAAGTAAAAATCTACTTCGCTTCTGAATTTTTATAATATAAACAAAAATTATGGATAATTCATAATATGAAATTTAAAAATATATATTAAGTGATATTCTTTTTTTAATTCACAAATTTGAGATCTCTTTTTTCTAGAGTAGTATGGATAGCACATTAGTTTTCAATTGATTTGTGATAAAATGCAAACTGCAATTTGACAGAAATTTCCAGATATCTATACCTCCCAGATCTTTTTGGGAGGATAGGACATTCCTGGAAGATGAGTCAATCCATATCTATACAGATGGGTCAAAAACAAAAGAAGGGGTTGGTGGAGGTGTGTACTCTGAACGACTGTAATTAAGTCTCTCTTTCCGCCTTCCCTATCATTGTAGCGTGTTCCAGGCGGAACTTTTGGCGATAAAAGAAGTCTTGTCCTGGCTTAAAGAAAACGTGATATCAACATCTGATATCCGTATTTTCTCAGACTTCAGGCCGCTATCAAATCTCTGGACTCTGTCTCTACAAACTCTATAACAGTCCATAACTGTCGATCATCTCTAATGGAGATGGCACAACAGTTTAATATTCACCTTTGCTGGGTGCCGGGCCATAGAGACATTCCAGGTAACTGTAAGGCAGATGAACTCGCCAGGAACGGTACAGTACAGCCCATCCTACCACGTTTGGCACGTACTGGCATACCAATCGCTACTTGTAAACTGTTGCTAATGCAAGACGCTGTGAGGAGGGCAGGCACTAGGTGGAACAACATCACCACGTGTCAAGTCACGAAAAACATCTGGCCAACACTGGATTTAAAACGTTCAAAGTGCTTGCTCTCTCTAAGCAGATCGCATATAAGCTCGATAATAGGTGTCATAACCGGACACTGTCTAATAGGAAAGCACGCCACGAGATTAGGCGTATTCTAAAATGACTTTTGCAGAAGCTGTATGGACGAGGAAGAAACAGTTCTTCATCTTCTCTGCACATGGCCTGCTCTGGCTCGAGTTTTCAAATGTACAAATATTTTTTTTTTATAGATACATACATTTATTACTAACCAAACTTTGAACAAAATTTTACTAATCCTATAATATAAAAAAAAAGTTTTATTTTATGATTTAAGTTTCTTGCAATATGCAATAAAATAGTTTTTGAAACAATTTTTTTCATTTTCGTATTCACTTACATTAGGTACAATATTACAATTGTTATAAACATCAAAAATAAAATAAGGTTATTTGAAACAACACAACATCAAAAATAATAAATTAAATTACTCTCAACTTTAATCAAAAATTCGTCAGGCGCATCGCCTAAATTTACTTAAATACACTTTAATTCTTTTTGAGAAAAGTTAATAAAATAAAAGCAATTTAAAGTTATATCAAAATAAAATCACTTAAATTCCCTTTTGGTTGAACTATATTCGTTGGCAATTGGCATCAATTGAGAAAGCTTGTTGAATAAAAATGCTCTACGGCTTCTTATTTCGAATAGGTAGTCTTGTTTGGCAAGTTTTCCACCGCTCTTTTTATATAAATTGTGTAACGAACTATCGGATAAAGATGCACTGGAATCATAAGATTCTTTGTTGAAATCGTTTTAATTTTCATTCTCCTCTGCTATAGTAATTTTGTGAAAGTTAATTGAATAATTTAAATAGATTCAAAATATTTTACCTTTAGATTCCAGGTTTTGGTTTTCAACAGACTTTATGTTGTCATAGAAATTTAGATTAATTTTAATTAGCTTACATTATTTAACTGCACTGGATCGGAATAGTTAATAACTTCAGATATATGCGTTTGTAAGTAGCGCAGTGCTTTGATAGGGTTTATTCTTGATATTTCTTCATAAAACAGCTTCCTTACTAGATATCGGCAATAGTTCAGAATTTCAGCTAGCGTTGGCCTAAAATAACGTGGAAATGAGAAAAAACAAACCAATTAAGAACTTCGAACCACTTAAATTTACTTGCAACTTAATTGAAACTTCCATTCAGACATTCTCCAAATATAAGGCCTTGCATCCACCTTGGACAATCAAAGTCTTCTTTTATCCTAGACCTTAACTTCAATAGAAAAGGTATTACTGACAACAGATACTATACCGTGCTATCTACAGTGACATCTCCATCGAACTAAAATCAAAAGCACGGTCTTTTATATTCACCGGCGGGTCAAAAATATACCAAAGCGTCTCATTCGCTGTTGTCTAAGAGAATGGATTGCTTATTAGCACGGGTCTACCATGCGAACAAGCTTCTTTTTTCAAGGCAGAGGCTCATGCTATATTGGAAGCAGCCAAAACTTCTCTAAAAAAGAAAGGGAAAATACATTATAACAACAAATTAGACATTCTCATTCGTTCACCAACAAACCTAAAAGTAATGTGGACCCCCGGTCACACAGGAATTCAAGGAAACGAATATGCCGACGAAGCAGCTACTGTGGCTCACAAAACACCACTCTATTTACTGCCAGTGCACAACCCAACTAAAACTCGAAACTTTTTTCACGAGAATACCTATTAATTTGCCAGAACTTAAACATAATTTGTATATCTACAAAGAAAGAATGATTATGTTAAGATATATTTAAAAACCAACTTACCTGTAAAGAGAGAAAAACCGCTTCAAAAAGATTATTAATTCTGATTAATTCTAATTTATATTTATTGTCTGCAGTCTAGACTTCTCCTTGATCGCAATCAAAAACATTATATTTTTTTTTCATTTTCGTAGAATTGTCAAAATTCTCACCTCGCTGTTAATCTTTCAAAACTGGGTTAAACTCAAATTAGGCCACGTTCGCATTGCAGTTCTATGGTGCGCCTATACTTTCTGCATGATTTTTTTTGTTTTTAGCGAAACTTTTCATAAAAATCACAGAATTTGTGTGCCAAAAGCAGTCAAATACTATTTTTAGCACAGTTTTCACTAAAAAGAAGTTGAAAATTCATTTTTCTTAAAATATTGCAACAATTTTTCAATTTTTGAATTCAACGGATCTCTTTTTTGAACGGCTGAGTTCACCTCACATTGTTTTCCCCTTACCTGTGCATACTGAGCCCCAAAAGCCCATAACAACTACATAGAATCTGGATTTTCCCATAAGAAATGCACGGGAAAACTAACATATGCTTATGCTAATGGGCAAAATGTGCTCAATTTAGTTTGTAGGTCGAAAGAGAGCGAACCCCATAAGTCGGTTCTCTTGGTAGATATATTTCTCTATGATCTGAGGATGTATCATACTTTTGGGAGCCTCGAATTTGATCTAGATATTTTTTTTTTTTTTCATTTAAAAAGGTATCATAACACTTATTGCAGCTTAAATCTTTTAAGTTGTAGGCAACTACTAGAATCGATTTCATTGTTCCTACTTTTAAACGATTCCGTTCTGATATCGTCTTCAAATCCTTTTTAATTAAATTATTAAGAATCGATTTTGTAGCTGGAGGAATAAAATGTTGATCATACTTGTTCTTTAAAATAGTTTGAAGAGAATCTAACCATGGATACTTCTAATAGGGATACTTCTAATTTTCTAATTCTATGGCTTTTTCATTAAACATGAAAGCAAGTGAATGTACAAATTACAAAAAAGCTTCAGATAAATCAGATTGAAAAAATGTTTTTAAAAGAACAGGACAGTTTATGTTGGATAAAAAATAAGCTTTCAAAGCATGATACACTTGAAGGATTCTATTAATTGCGGGAAACAAAGACATCCATCTGGTGGTACAGTAACGAAGCAATTCTTTGTGCTCTACTTCAAGCGAGGCGCAAAAGTCTTTTAGATTTTCATTCCTAATTGTATACATATATAGAAAAATAATTGAAGATTTTTAAAACTGTCGTTTCGATGTCAATAGAAAATATATCGAAGCCATATCTAGCTGCGTTTGAAACCATATGGAATTCCAATTAATTCCTTCCCTAATGAGGATTTAAATCTGTAAAATACGTTATCTACGCCTGTTCTATATAAGCCTCCAAAATTTGTATTGCAGTTATCTGCAGAAAATGAAATGCATTTTTTTCCATGTCAAACCTTTTTAAAGTTTGCAAAAGAAAATTGGAAATAGTTTCCGAATTTTTGCTACTAAGTTTGTTCAAATGAATTAATTTGGTGTGAACACCAACTTCTTTTTTAAAATACTGTATTAAAATCGGAAATATTTTAATATTGCCATGGTTACTTCCATCGGTAGATATTGACAAAAACGGTGTTTCACTAACGGCGCGGCGGCAGTTAAAACTCTATCGATACAAAAGGGAGCTATGAAATGCTTTTGAATTGATCTTATTTTTGTATGTGCTGACGAAAGGCGTTTTGCGATTTCCGAGTCGTTAAAGATTTCCTTAAATAATTTAGTCGAGCAATCTGTAGACCGAAAACTGAAGTGGTGTTTGAGTGCATGAAAAGCAAGAGCACCCTCTGCAGCGGCTATTTTGTCATCTAGTAGTTTTGTAAATCTCGGGATGAATGCCGATGTAATTTTATTTGAAGTTTCGAACCAGGGTGATGGATTATGAATAGGTAGGTTTGTATTGCAATGCTTTATTTTAGTGGACACTACAAAGTTTTTTTTAATAGAAAGGGAGTAAGATTACTATTTTCAGGCACCAACATTTATAAAAAAGAAAAAAGAGGACAAAAAAGAGAACATAAATAAAAAAGAGTACAAAAAAAGAATTTGATGGAAAAAGAAAGAATAAGAAAGATCGGAGTCTAAAAAGAGAACATGTTCTCTTTAAAAGAGATGTTCTGGAAACCCTACATGACAGCTCCGTGTCCACTTCCCTATGTCCACGTTCATAGATGGCCAGAAAAATCGAAGTGCAATGGTTTTGCGAGAGGCTCGTATACCCGGATGGCTGAGGTTGGACAGACTCGAATGCGGCTCGTCTGAAAGTCTCAGGAATGAAAGGGCACTCCCGGCCAGTTGATGTTTCGCAGACCACTTCTGTTTCACAGCCGAGAAAAACAAAATTAGTGAAATTTAGTTTGGAACTTACCGATTTCAATGTTTTCAGCTCTGGGTCGTTGTTTTGTGCTTTGGCTATAGCATCGAAGTCCATGCTAATTGGTTCATCTATAGTTGCAATACGAGACAGTGCATCTGCTGCCGCGTTCTCGGATCCACTGATGTGACGTATATCGGTGGAGAATTGAGATATATATTCCAAATATCTTTGTCGCTGTGGTGTCTCTGAAGCTTATGGCGGGTTACGAAGAGCAAAGGTAAGCGGCTTGTGGTCAGTGAATATAGCACAAGACCGTCCATCGATGAAGCGTCGGAAGTGTTCGATTGCCAGCTTAATTGCCAACAACTCCTGGTATTAAGTGCTGTACTTCTGTTGTCGCGTCGACAAGGCCTTTGAAAAAAATCCAAGGTTTCTGAAGATGTTGTCCAGGTGTGTTATCCTTTTTCTTTGAGCCCTGAAGCATTTGGCATAGTGGTGCTTGATGTGATGCCGCATGCGGCATACTAAGTCGAAAAAAATGTATTGCACCGAGGAAGCGACGGAGCTCAGTGATTGTTGTTGGCTTCGGATATTCTGCCATGGATTTGACAGTGTCTTGCGGTGGTCGAATGCCTGTCTCATCAACTTGGTATCCAAGGAATGTTATTACCTGCTTTCCAAATTCGCACTTCTCTTTGTTGAGGGTGATGCCGTTTTGATCGAGACGTCTAAAAACCTCCTCCAAATGGGTCAAATGTTCTGCTGGGCTGTTGGATGCTATGAGCATGTCGTCGATATACAGCTGTGGACAACTAATTAGAAACACAAATTGAATTCACTTTTAAAGCAGTATCTGTATTTATTTTGTTTTTGTTTAGCGAGCCGCCTCCATGCTTAATTACTGGCAAAACATATTTAGGGTGGAACGCTGTTCCTTTTGGCCTTCGTGCACCATCTTGGCTCATCCTATTTATTTTAGTTTCGTCACTCCACACTATGTACTTCCATTCGTTTGTTATCCAGTTGGCGTGTGATCCTGCAAACTCTATTCTTAGTCTGCGTTGCCTTGTGGTTACTAATGGTTTCTTTCGAGAAATACGACCATGTAACTCAACTTCCACCAATCTTCTTCTGATTGTGCGTGGGCCTATCGGGACATCGAATGCAACCGAGAGTTGGCGTTGTATCTCTGTGGAACTTATTTTTGGGTCTTTTTTGGCCATTTGGCAGCTTGTCTTACGGGCCCATTTCTTACGAGGTACATTTTCAGCAGTCCCGAAGTTTTGAAAATGCTTAATTGCATTGAAAACTTTCTTTACAGAACAGTTTATTTGAGATGCAATTGCTCTATAGGATATTTTAAGCTTCCAAAGCTCAAGAATCGCTTTCCTTGTAGGAGGATCACAACTCTTTAATTTTCCCATTACAATTACCTCCAAAATTTAAAAATTATTCTTTAAAAACGTTTGCAGACAATTCAGAATTTTCTACTTACCAATGCAAAATAAAAAGATTATTTTTATTTCACCCAAATCAAATCTAATTAAACTGTTTCTAATTAGTTGACCAGTTGAAACGAACACTTTTTGCACTCTACCTTGATTTTGTTGTGAACTATGCAAAGACTTATGCACAAATGATGCTTTTTCAAACAATTATCTAATAACGCTTGCATTACACCGTTTAGGATACCGCTATTCTAGTCACACATGACAAAGTGAATGTGGAAATGAGAAGCAAGTAATGTTTCTAATTAGTTGTCCACAGCTGTAGGTGAAGAGGAAGTCTAGATCACCGAATATCGAGTCGACGAAGCGCTGTTGGGTTTGTGCCGCATTGCGCAGGCCGAAAGTAATCCGAATGAATTCGGTTAACCCGAAACGGGTTATAATTGCGGTTTTCGGTATATCTTCAGGAGCCATGGGGATCTGGTGGTACGCGCGTGCAAGATCGAGGCGACTGAAGACTGACTTATTAGGCAGAATGAGTTGAAAATCCGTAAGGCGTGGCAGTGGATACCTGTCGGGGTGAGTTACGGCATAAAGTCGCCTGTAATCACCACAAGGTCGTATTGAGCCATCCTTTTTAGTTACGATATGTGGGGGACTGGCCCACGGACTCCTCGAAGGTCGACAAATGCCATCACTTACCATTCGTTGAAACTCAGCCTTTGCTTGCATGTAATACTTAGGTGGAATTGGTCTGGCACGACAGTAAACGGGAGCACCAGCTGTTTCCAAGTGATGTTGCACTGCATGCTGTGGAGTTTGGAGATCGCTGAGAGGTAAAGTGATAGCAGGGTACCGCTGAAGCAGGTTGATGTAAACGTCATTGTGGTTGATGGCATTTACCGAGATTGCATCCGATGACGTGAGAAGAGGTGAAGTACTGCTGTTGGCGCTCTGATCCACAAGTCTGCGGCCGTAAACATCAACTTAAAGTCGGAAGAAACTCAAAAAATCTGCTCCCACTACTGAGTGTATAATCGCTACACGGGTGAAGGCCCAATGGAAAATGCGCCCTAAACCGAAGTCTAAAGCGAGTGTTGTTTTTCCAAAAGTGCCCCGAGAAGCTGAGAGGGATGTGAGTCACCCAGATCAAGACCTTCTATTAGGCGCTGCAAACGTTGTTCGTCACTCTCTTCATAAACTTCAATAAGCCTAGCTTTGACCAGCGCGTATTTGTTTGATGATGACGGTGTCAGAAGAATGTCTGACACTTGCTCCAGGTCCCTCCGGTCAAGATTGGCAACGACGTACTGGAACTTTGTGTCGTCATTCGGCTTGGAAGCAGAAAGAATAGCCTCGAGCTGTGCAAACCATAGCGACGGTCGGTCACGCCAAAATTGAGGCATTCGTGCAGCTACAGAGAGTCCAGAAATTGCCATCGGTCGGAGATCTGCAGGTGGATCATCGGCGGGTTTTCCCTCGTCGTCACCTGTTTTGTCTTCTGCTCCAATTTTGGTCATATCGTTGCCTGGGTCTTTTAATTAGTGATAAGTCGAGAAAATTAGTGAATTATTGCACTAATTGAAGCAAAAACTAATGCGCAACACAATTCTAGCAATATTTGGCAACGATATAAGTAGAAAAAGAACAAAAATATCCCAGGATGCTGTTGAGTGTGGTGGATTATAATTTTTATTTTTTTTAGCAGCGAGGCGAGGCTGGATGCACTGGTTGAGGTAAGCAGTGAATGTAAAAAAAATTAGTCAAAATGTTCAAACGCGGGGTCACCAATGTAAAGTTGTTCTAAGATAAACTACTTTATTAATTAATAATATCGTTTGTACAAATCTTAACTTAAACTTAATATAATTATATAATATAATTAACTTCACGATGCACTCACTGCAACCTTTTGTGTCAACGTCTCTGGAAAGAAGAAGGAAAGACGTGTTTTTTGATGACAGCTGCTGCAAAAGCTTGCAGTAGGTGTGTTTGTTTTAACAGGTTTCTTGTAGTGCGTTCTTTTGATTGGTACTTGTCGCTACAATAGGATCGAAAAACGACATCGTGAGAGGATGGAAGTCTCTAATAAATGTTTAGACTTATTCCAAAAAATGATAGACAAGATGTAGCAGTTCTTTGCTTACTTTTTTCATCTTTTCTTAATCCTTTAATGAAGTATTTTATTTTTTCTTTTTTTTTAATATAGCAGTTTCTTTTTTTCTTACTTTTTCGTTATTTATGAAGTGCTTTTTTTTCTTTTTTTTAATCAAACAGTTGATACTCCAATGTGATAAACTTTTCAAAAAGTTTACTTTAAGTACAAAAAATATAAATAAAGTGATATTTTTCTATGTATACAAATATGATTCTTGTTTTATTTTAATTATCATCCATATGAAACGATACGAATTTTTTTCGAAATATCTAATGGAATTGAAAATGGTTTTGAGAACCAGTAAGGAGACTTAGATTGAGGTTGAAAAGCGTTCCAATCATCAAAATCCGTTTAGAGACTTTCAAATTGCAGCTTTTATGAAGTCTGTATGAGTTTTTCATAACTATTCATAATTCAATTAAAACACTATATGGACATTCTTTTTGAAACTAATATATTAACATATATTGGATGCTTTACATATATTATGTAAAATATATGAGGCCGATGTTCAAATGGTAGACATGTGCATTCAAGAGGACACAAGCGTCCACAGGTTTTTTCTCAAAACCCACCACTGTCTATCAACTCCTACTCTCACCTCCCCGCGGTGAACATCGGGTGCCTAGTACCTCAACTGGAGATTGGGTTCTAACCCCAGTGGAAAGTTGTTGGGGGCAGCAAACGAGAGAGGGGGGGAGAGGTGTTTCCACTAAGGCACCTCTCCTTATCCAGACGGCAGCGGACGAATTCTCGAGATGGAATCAACGGTGGCGTCTACAGTTCCAGTAAGGTTGAACTACTTAGTGAACACCTTATAGGGCTTCTACGACTTATTCGGAGCCCAGAAGTTTCGACGTTAGATGGCTACAATCGCAAGAGACTGCCATGTCCTTTTCCGATCGAGTCTCTAGTAACCTCTTAAGGAGTCCTATGCTACCTGCATTAAGCATTGATAACCAGTGGCAACATTGCCTTGCAGCCATCAGAGATGCCGCCTCTGAAGTGCTAGGTTTCACACGACCACAACAGCGAAACCCCTGGTTTGACGACGAATGCCGGCAAGCGCACGCAGCGAAGCAAGAGGCATACAAAACGGCGCTGCACAGAAGGACCAGAGCTGCTCGCGAGCTTTACGAGCAGAAGACGAGAGAGGAACACCGGCTTATTCGATGGAAAAAAAGAGAGCACGAGAAGCGAGCGATCGAGGAGATAGAGGGATGTTACAACAGGAATGAGGTGCGTAAATTTTACCAAAAGGTAAAAAAAAACCTCCCAAGGGTACCAGCCACGAACCGAAGCCTGTAAAGACGATCAGGGGAACATCGTAGTAGAACCGCAGTCTATGTTGAGAATATGGAAAGACCACTTCTCCAAATTATATAACGGCGATGACGAACCGAATTCCGCTGTAAGGGAGATAGAACCACTCAACCTAGGCGACGCAGATCAACAATTCCGCCTACCCGACCTAGACGAAGTGAAGATAGCTATATCTAAACTGAAGTCAAACAAAGCTGCTGGAGCTGACGGCATAGCTGCCGAACTATTTAAAGCAACAGGCGATGACTTGGTAGGGAGCATGCACCAACTCATCTGCAAAATATGGTCGGAAGAAAGCATACCCGATGAGTGGAATCTCAGCATAGTTTGCCCGGTACATAAAAAAGGAGACCCTTTAAATTGCGCCAACTACAGAGGGATCAGTCTCCTTAACATTGCATATAAGATCCTTTCTGCCGTATTATGTGAACGTCTGAAGCCGTTCGTCAACAACCTGATAGGTCCTTATCAGTGTGGCTTCAGACCAGGAAAGTCCACTATCGACCAAATATTCACACTACGGCAGATATTGGAAAAAACCCAGGAGCTTCAAATCGATACCCACCATCTATTTATCGATTTTAAAGCCGCGTATGACAGCATCCATAGGGAAGAGCTCTACAGAGCAATGTCTAGTTTTGGCATCCCTGTCAAACTTATCCGTTTGTGCAGAATGACAATGGAGAATGCACGCTGCTCCATCAAGGTCGGAAAAGATCTCACCGATGCATTTGATGTCAAAAAAGGTTTTAGACAAGGCGATGCACTGTCATGCGACTTCTTCAACATCGTTCTGGAAAGAATTGTGCAAAACTCAACCGTCAACACTAGAGGCACAATCTTCCAAAGGTCCATCCAATTACTCGGATACGCAGATTATATTGACATAACTGGAAGATCAAAGCGTGATGTCAGTGGAGCGTTTTTGAGCATTGCGACGGAAGCGAAGAAGATGGGTTTAGTGGTCAATGAGGGCAAGACCAAGTATATGCTGTCATCAAAAAAGGACATTGAACAACGACGTCTTGGACAAAACGTCACCATGGACAGCTATAACTTCGAGGTAGTTAAGGACTTTGTCTACCTAGGCACCGCTATAAACACAGACAACGACACCAGCGCTGAAATCAAACGAAGAATAACTCTTGCAAATTGCTGCTTCTTTGGACTTAGAAGGCAATTGAGAAGTAAAGTCCTCTCTCGAGCATCTAAAATCACCATCTATAAGACACTCATCATCCCGGTTCTCATTTATGGCGCTGAGGCCTGGACCCTGTCAAAGAAAGATGAGAACGTCTTAGGATACTTCGAGAGGAAAATTCTTCGGGTGATTTTTGGTCCCGTACGTATAGATGGAGAATGGAGGAGAAGATATAACGACGAACTGTACGGGCTGTACAGCGACACTGCCCTAGTTTGCAGAATAAAAGTCCAACGGCTTAGATGGCTGGGTCATGTAGAGCGAATGGACATCAACGCTCCAGCCCGGAAGGTCTTCGAATCCAATCCCGAGGGACGGCGCAGTAGAGGAAGACCGCGACTCAGGTGGCGCACTCAGGTGGGTGAGGACCTCAACCAACTTGGCATGCGAAACTGGAGACAGCTAGCTAGGGACCGAGCTGGCTGGAGACGCATGTTGGTTGAGGCCCAGGTCCGCCCCGGACTGTAGCGCCACCTTAAGTAAGTAATACATGAGGCCATAATATATTTCACAATAGATATAGGCTTCGGTGAATATATACTAAATAGTCTCCTCCACCTGCCTTTTAGCAATCCGAATGCGCGCCCGATTGAAACACGACATTTGGAATGAATTCTATTAAACATTTTGTGTTCATCCCTCAAACGCCCATTATCCTTGTAAGGAGTTACCAGCCACTGCTTCAGAGGTTACGTAGAATCTCCCAATAGATGCTGCTCTTCATGTATGTAGAATTCACCTTCAATAAATTTCATTTAATTAACTTAATATGTTGAAATAAATAAACTTAATTTAGTAAGACAACCTGAGTTGATTTTATCTATTATTTTTGATCTCCTCAATAAGAGCGCGTCATGAATTGAACCGGCTTCGCCAGTATAGCAGTATGTAAACTCCAGTCTGTGGTTGCAAACTCCTTGCAGTAGAACCGAATGGAATCCTTTCCGATTTATATAGGAGTTGTGGGATATAGTTGGTGCTCTAATTGCAATATGGCAACCATCTATGGATCCAATTACTCCTGGAAATATTTAATTTCAAAAATAAATAATTATATTAAATAATATTTAACAAATTGTGATTGTTACCTGGTAAACGGGTTTTCGAGGTGAACTCTCTCAAATTCGCTATCGGTGAATACATGTGAGTGACGAAAAAAACAAAATGGGGGATTGGGCTAAAAAGAAACTTATGGAATTTTTGTGACCTGTCAAAAATGACAATCAATTTTGCAAAACAAAGAAGTATTTAAAGAATTTTCGAATAGGAAATAAAACAAAACTATTTGAAAGTCTGACTAAAATTTGTAATGAAGTTGATCTTATGATACCGCCTCTAATAACTATCAAGGTTTCCGACATTACATTCGGTAAGATTTATCTGTTAAACAAAACACTTTATAAAAATATATATAATATCCTTCTAGTGAAACAAGTCCGATCTTCATTCCTTAAACGCAATACTTCTCAATTTAATTATCTTCAAGATGAAATAGCTAAAAGTGCTGCATTACTATCCCCTTTAATGGCGCGCCGTAAGAATTCCTTTCACAACATGATTGGCTTTAAATTCCTTTGTAAGCTGAACACAGCATTGAGGCGTCTTCTGAAGCTTGACGTGGAAAATAGGCTAAGTAATTTCTATCAAATGCTAACAGATTCATCATCGTATAATCATCATGAGGTACCTTCTAGAAATAGTTTCGATTACATTCTACTTCGACTAATATCTGTACATAAAATCTATCAACGTATTGCCTATTGCTGTATTGAATCAGCTACCTATTTTAACATACTCTTAAGGAACAACTTTTTCATGGAAACTATCACACTATTTTTGGCTGTAATAGCAAATCTTTGGGACCTAACCAATAAACTTGGAAATACTTACTCGGAATTCTATGGAAAATTGATGCCTTTTCGAAATTCTTTTCCACAAGTAGATTCCCAGAATAGTTTTAGAAACGTTGCTCGAACGAACAAGCAAGCCCACAGCCCACATCGAAATAGATAAAGTTCCCGCCCAGGCTAACAGCATAAGAATGGATAAGGAGTTTGTTAATACAACACCAATCCCAATTTTAAGTGTTCTTTAGAAGTTGAAAAAGGAAGAAGACTTTGGAATGCCAATCAGCAGGGAGTCATTGAAGCCAGTCATCGATCTAAGTCGTATTCACAATGTAGAGAATATAAGAGAGTTTTTCAAGGGGGAAGATGATAAACGCCAGAAATGTTTAAACTCATGCGCCACTAAGTATATTCTTAAACACGAGTGGCTTGCCATTTAAAAACTAGTGGAAAGAAAAATAATTGCAAATGATCACAAAAAGGCTCTCAGTGTTTTTAGAAAGTTTATTACGAGCAAAACTTAAGAATATCTTTATAGAAAACACCTATAAACTAAGCATTATGTTTAACAAACCGCGAGGTCACAAACTCTACCTTTAAACTTTGGTCTTACTTAAAGAAGTCAAGTAACAGATTGGTTGCACTACAGTTGGAAAAACTCGGATAATCTGCGTTTGTGTTTTGTAGTTATGTTTCTTTAAAATAAAAAAAAAATGTTTAATATTGAAACTTATAGTCAAAGTATATATAGTCAAAGTATATAGTACAAAGGTCCATGCATAAAACGGGGTTCGTAATCCATCATTGAAAACGAATCTATCGAGGCAGACATCACTGTCCGCGGAACCACGTTGTGTTAAGAGTCCTACCAACGTCATTCTGTTGGTGGATGTTGGATTCTTCGTTTGTCCTAAATCAACGCAACGATTCAACGGAATTCGACGAAGGAGTTCAAGTTCAACGAAAGGAATCAAAGTAAAAAACAGAAAATTCTAATTGGAAATTCCTATTCTATGTTGTTTCTCTAATTTTTTTTATAGATTCATCACTAGGAGAAAGTTAAAATTGAATTGAAGAAGGACTCAAACCAGGCGATGATGTTACTCTTGGTTTCTTGATGCAATATACTTATGTGAATACAGTCACAAACATGCCCAAAAAGAAAGAAACTCAAAAATACGCATTATCATCGAAAGTTTTTGTAAAGTTGGTCAAATTGAAGCCTAGATTTATTTCTGTATCTAGAAAATAATCTTTTTTGGAACGACTCAACAGCAGTATCAGCAACTGCAGAGTAGTCAGGCATTACAGGTTAGTTAATTAACTTACGAGTGATCGAAACAGGAATATTTAAAATTATATGATTCTTTAGGGCTTCCAACACGCTCGGCCTATTCATCCGCTGAGGCTGACACCGCCTACATAGAAGCAACTTGTTGGGACAATATAGAACCTCCTAAATGACGGGAGTCGGAAATCATTGGTAAGCATTCTTAAAAAATTAATTATAAATAAATTAAATACAAAGTAATCTCAGCAGTTTTGTATGTAGATACTAATTTAGAATTCCCTACAGTTTTAAGAAACTCAAAGACTGATGGAATAGAAGCTGAATTCCATGAATTCATAATGCCTATTGAATCACCAAAGCTTCTGTTTAAATCTAACTGGAATCGACACAAGAATGCCCCTACAAACTGCCCTAATGATGTTCTAAGAGTTGCTGCGCAAATGGTCACGAGCCGGCAACCTTTACGAAGTGAAAATGTCCGATTGGAATTTGCCTCGTAAAAGAATGTAAACCCAAACGACTTAAGAAGCCACATATTTTCAATAAATGATCAACTTACCATATTCCAGAGAAGGTAAAATTATAACACATCAATTTGTGACAATTTTACTGACCAGAATTCTCATGATGGCAAGACTACTTCAAAGTGAGTTCCACATTAACAACAAAACTTAAAAGCACTAATTGACGTGTTTTTTTCAGCAGGAAATCAAAACGAAGCTTGGATGTCGATTTTACTCTGCCGTTCACTTGATTCAACGATATGCTTAGAATCTCATCCATGATTAGTCAAGATTCGTCGTGGCGTAGCTATTTTTTAAATGAAGTTGTAATTTTTCAAAATTGTATGTAATTTAGTATAATTATTTATAGATTATAAGTTTTGAAATGTATCTCAGTTTTTAAATAATTGAACAAAATATTGAATGTACTTCTTTCCAAGAAAAACACTTCTTTTTGGTTTTACTAAACTTGATCTGCTCAGGTCAATTATTATTTATTAAGTAGATTTTATCTTGTTTTAATTGAGGCATATGTTAAATACAACAAAATTGAAAAATAAAATATTTGTAATCCTTATTCTTCTTATGTTTTGGTTCATCACGTCAACACCATAAGTAAGAAATTCAGTATCTTCATCCTGCATCAGAGTTAAAACAACGTATCTCCCTTAACCTTAAATAGCAAGATGATTTTGCAAAGTATGTACATATCTTTACCTTTTAGATACAGCTTTAATCATTATAGCACAGATAATAATAATAATAATAATAATAATAATATGTACAGTACATGGGTACCTCATCATCCAATTGACACCAGTCAACAACACTTCATTACGTTTAAAAAGATATAAAACTGAAATATGTATTCGTGGAGATTTTAGAAAATTGAAGAAAAAGATGAATTTATTAAAAAAAAAATCCAATTGAATGCACGCAGCTAGCATTTACATATCCGATTATACGAACTCGAGCTATAAAGACAACCTTGTCCTTGCTTTGTTTCTATTTCCAAAGACAACTGTAAATATTTTTTTTTCTCGTCGTCGACAAGCGATCAACTCTCCTGCATTTGTTTTCAACGCATCACCACCAACCACACCACAAAAAACCAAAATAAAACGAGTTTTGTTTTCATTTGTGAAGAATGATCATGGTGTATTATGTGTGTCTGTGCATTAGGATTAAGAGAGGAAAAGAACATACAAAAATGATTTCAGTTTTTTCTTTGCCTTAGTTTTCATTCATAGGAAAGAAGACGAGTTAAAGCTTTTTGAAAAAGCTCTTTTTTTTAGTTGATTTCAGTTTCATATATCATTTCTCGCCATAAGGGTGAGACATCTGTATAAAATTATTATCTGTGATTATAGTATTTCACTTTAATTTTCGTAATTTTTCATTAGTTATGAGAAGATTCATGCCTCCATTTGACTCCCGAATTTTTGAATTTTGATAACCTCGAAAAGCCTTTTATGTATATTATGTCACTAATTATAAGGTTGAGTGCCGAATAGAATTTAAAACATAATATTATTAATTCCATTTTATTTTACAAAAAATAAATAAAATAACAAACCAAGGACTCTAAATGTTTGATGATTAAAATAATTCTTTATTACTAAAAAAGAATACAGTATTATAGCTAAGGACTTATAATAAATGTAAAATTAAATGTCCATAAGGATCTAAATCATCGTAGATTTGTAGTGATCCTCGGGCAAAGCGATCTGGAGGTGGAATTAGACCGACTGGTTCATGATAATTATGATGTCTTGGATATTTTGGAACAACCTTTAAATGAATTTTAATCAATTAAAATTAATTTTGGATTTTAAATTAACTTACTTCTGATGGTGTAGCTCTGTCCTTCATATAGTAGCTGTCTTTCTCAAAATAACTCTTAGCTACATGTTTTCAAACTAAGAAATACCCATTTTCAACATTATTTTTGTATTTTTTTCAATATATTACAAGAACTTGATGTTATAATCTTAGACTACAAATTCGTAACAGGAAATAGTAAACATTTGTAAATGGAATAATGAAGAAAGATATTGTAGATTTGGAACATCATCATATTTTTTTGAAAAAAAATACTTTATGAATTAAGATAGCCACGAAAAGCCTTCTAATTAAAAAAAATAATATCTCAAAAAACTAAATTGATGAAGTAATTCCTGGAGTTGGGTTTGAATTGAATATGTTGACGGTATCGACAGCAATATATCATTGATGAATTGGAACGCATTTAAGTTAAATTCAAAGACCTACAATTTAAATAAAAAAGAGAGACCAAATTAAGATAGTTCCTGTTTTATTATTTATAAAAATATTCTTACCAGCTACTTCCCTTAAGCTTAAGCTTCACTTTATCATACTTTTGAATATAGTGAAACAGAGCAATTGGCCAATTCTCTGTTTTGTTGTATTTGTAAATAACCGATTAAATCAACGATTGCACATCATGAGGAAGGGCTTGTGAACACTGCAATCCTTCGCCTGTCGGTCGCTGGCTGAAAGGAGTACTTTGCATTGCACAGTCGTGACACTTGACGCGCGTGTGCTATTGCTATCAAATACTTCAATTGATCCAGCGATCCCTTAACTTCATAGCCACATTTTCGACATGTATATCCTTCTCAACGAATAAAGCATGTCAGACCGGTTTCATCGCGAAGCTTTTCAGTCTTCTGAATCGCTGTAATCGGCCCTTCTCATTCCTACAGTTCAAAATTGAGGACAAAAGAACCTATCACAATAGAGCGATTGTGACAACATCTTGTCATCAAGTGTAATTTCAACTAAAAAAACAAAACAATATTCATATAATTTGAATTTTAAATGAATGTGACGAACGCACTCCCGCGGTTGAGCAATATGGGCACAAATTTCATAACAACTACATTCATAATGGCTTGGTCCCATAAGAAATGCACGGGACAACTAACACATGCTTATCCTTATGGACAAAATCCTCTCAATTTAGCTTGTAGGCCGAAAAGCAAACCCATTAAGTCGGGACTCTAGATAATATAGTTCCTCTATGCTATTTAATTTAATGAGATTGTCACAAATGCTGGTGATAATTCGGAATACGTTTGCGATGCAAACGCCGAATCTATCTGCAATCGATTTATAATCATACCTTTAGTAAAAAGTGTATTGAAAAACCATTAATACAAACCTCATGCATTCGGGATTGCCTAAGTATATAATTTTTTTTTCTATATCGGTAGATTCCCTACCAGGTCCATAATTATGTTGTTTCATGGCAAGAAGTTCTTGGCACAACATATCAAATACAGTCGGATTCACTCGAAAATGTTGCTTGAAAGTCTTGTCGGATAATCTCGGCACCACTTCTTCGGCATACTTCTCATTTTTTATAATTCGCCTTGAATTAATTTCCACACTATTTTCTTCATCTTCTTCATCTTCATAATCAAAAAACAAACTAAATGCTTCCCTTAAAATAATTGCTTTATCCATTTTTGTTGAACAATAAACTAGTTTTACATTTCTTGATTAGCAAATATTTACGTTTGACACTCTGACATTTGACATTTAGTGCTCAAGTTGTTTCATAATTAAATCAGAGAGCTCTGAACATACTCTACTCAGAACTCTACTCTACTCTACTCTGTTCGCCCTGACTCTGCTCAGAGCTCAGCTCTGAACTAAAAAAGAAAAACGCCAAACATAACATATAAGTGTGTTATTACACTCAGACTTTTTTGGAAAGACTCAAATAAGTGCGAAAGAGAAAGTAGGTGAAATAGAAATACTTTAAAAAGTCTCTACCCGCAGAGTTCTGGGTTCGGGATTCTTGGATTGTTTTTGACGTTTCTCTTTCTTGCCTTTCTTTGTTTGTTGGCGTTGCTTTATTATTCTTTCTATTGTTACCGAGTAAACAAGAAATATTCCGCCGGACAAATTCAAGTGGAGAAAAGACCTTATAATGAAATTAAATGAAGGAATGATTGAAAGAGTCTAGCTTGGTAGTTTAAGCTTTGGAATGTTTCACCCGTTGAAACAAAGTGATAGCCAACTTTTCTAGCCCTCAAAATTGTATTTTTTTATGTCGTTTTCAATGAAAAGCAGGTTAAAAGTGTCTTTATTCATCCTTTTATAATTTAAAAACGATGGTTTATCATTTGGTTTTAGTTCTTTTGTGAAGAAAATGAAGGATTCTCTCCAGATTTCAATCCAATTCCTATTTTTACATTATTCGGAATTATTATCCGTATTCATAATGTCAATAATCATTGCTGTAGTAAAAAGTGCAGTTTTCTTTAATTATTTTCACACTTTGACTTTGTGGATGAGAACAAAAAATGAAAGAGAAGTGTCAAAAACACGCAACCGAAAACAATCTGAGTGTAATAATGCGAGATTGACGGGATGAGTGTTCAAAAGAAAATATGCGAAACACGCAGCATACAAAAAGTCTGGGTGTAATAACACACTAACTGAAAGAAAGAAATCGAATTCAATAAACAACTAAGAAGCAGAAAATAAAACGTCAAAAACATGCAGGGAATATTATACCAGCGTATGTCAAATTTATTTTTGTCTGTTTCATTTGTTCTTTCTTCTATACTCTTTCGCACTTTAAACGTGAACGACTGAACATGCGCAGTTTTAATGCAACTTTTACTGTTTGCTGCTACGCATGCAACCAAATTAATGAGAAACAAAAACGCGAAAAAACTTAAACGTCACCGAAAGCATTTTTATAAGACAAACGCTGCATTATTTGTCTTGCTGGTGTTATAGAAATATAATATGTAATCTCTCCTAACCTAAGGCAGTTTTGAAGCAGAAACATAAGATCTCTTAGCTGTCTAATTTTTGAGACCCATGGTTTCATGAGTGTTTGCACACTAGATCGACAAAAAATCATGTTTTCAGGATAAAACCTTAAAATATCTTTTCAAGTCTTTATAAAAAGATATAGAAAAAGATAAGAAAATTCGAATTTTACTTCTCATTCAAGTTTTTAACGTTGCTTAGCATAAAATCGATTTTTGAATTCTCTGAGCGTCGTCGTTTCAATCTTTTTTATAATTATAAAAAAGATTGCAACTTATAACTAAGTTTTTTAATTATACGGAAATAGACATAAGCTGTTATACTTGTTATTTTGCAAAAATTTAGAGTCCACAATTATAGCGATAGCGACATCTGTTGCACTCGAAGATTTAAACATAGTTAAGCACTATTCACAAGAGCACGACCAACGACCAACGAATGAACGAATATTCGTCGATTTTGACATTTCTTTCACATGAGAGTTTTTAATTCGTCGCACGGCCGAACACCATTCACCACCGAAACCAAAACAATAATGATGTTTTTAGGTCAAGTACGCGCGATTATTTTATTCGTTGCGAGTGTGGATAATGTGGAACGCAAATAAAGTTTGACAGTTCCTATCAACTAAAATTTTTTTCGCGACGAATAAATTTGTTTTCTTGAATTTATTAATATATGATATTGAAAAGTAAATGTATGCATCATAAATCAAATAGAAACTTTATTGCTATCGTTTTGTTAAGAATTTGCGTGGAAATATGTCTTCAAACGTATAAAAACTCACATTTTGTAATTCATTCGTCGTTCGTTGGTCGCGCTCATGTGAATTCTACTTTAGACCATAATCTACGAACGAATTCAGTTCATATTTCATTCACAAAATGGAAAACATAAAAACAAATTTAATATTTATTATTCCTGATATTTTTTAACACATTGGGCCTTACTAATAATCAAACGCTAATGTCGACTATTAGTTAACTGGAAGGTTAATACAAAGTGCTGAGCTTTAATAAAATGCTACCAATAAACAATTTAACCCTCTCACTAACTAGTCTCAAGATTTTCCTTGAATCTATTACAAAATCTACTACAAATAAGAACAAAAATTACTTGAACTGTCAGAACTGTCAAAGAAGGCAGGCTGTTAAGCTTGCTGTCGATTATGTGACCTAGGGGTCTTACACATGAAACTAAGAGCTCCTTCATTTCACGTGTCCAGTTGCTGGCTCGTTTTCTTTTTATTTGTGTATTCATAGTAAACATACATATATATAATTTTCTTGAAACAAATTTCTTTTTCGCTGCACAAATTTCAGAACCACAGGCACAAAATACAAAACAAAATAAAGTAGAAACTGTCAAAGTTCAGTATTGCTGTGTTCTTTTTAACATCAAGTATTTTAGTACTTGTATTATATTCTAGTACGACAATTGATTTGAAGTGTCGAAGTGACTTTTAAATTAAATTTTAATTTTTAACACCATCTTTTTCACAAGGAAATATATTTCTTAAATATATAAAACGGAATTAACAAATTAGCCACGTATTTAAAGTAAAATCAACGAACGTAATACTATAACGCGCTTCATTTTTACTTTAAGCCTAGAACGCAGATCGTGCTAAATTTAAGCTCCCATACAAAATTCTTTACCTACATTTTTGAGATAATTTTGTATGAAAGCTATAATTTAGCGTGATCTGCGTACTAGGCTTTAGAACAAAAATCTGGAAGTGGCATAACCTTATTTTGAAAAGTTGGCTTATTTTGTCTCTTATATTTTTGTCTTAGGGAAATACATTATTTTAAACATAGTTTTATATTCTTGAATATCTAATTTTTGCAAAAAAAAAATATAACTTTACTATTTTCAAAGCTTATGTGCTTGTTTTAGTCGATTCAAACCCAATTACAAAAAGTGGGATACACCACTTTTGCATTCACAGCCTCAAATATACCTTTACCAATGGAAATCGACCAGATAACTTGAGATAAGATTTAAGTATTAAATACAAATTTACGTACCATAAAACAGCACTTAGGCAACACTTTTTTTTAATGCTCGACTTTAAACATGGATTTCCGTGTATTAAATTTTGACGTTTTGCTAACGCCTAAACTGGATATTAAATTCGTTATTGGTATGTGAATTTTCTAAAGTCTGGAGATTTTCTTTTAACCTTAACACTAAATTTGATTATTAGTAAGGCCCATTCACTTTAAAATTGTCTATTTTATTAAGTTAAAAAAAGTTCTGGTCTGAATTTCGCTCAATATTGTACAATTTGTCATACATCATTTTGACAATTATTCAGTTGTATCAACTTTCAAATATAAAAACCAAACTTTTTTCTTGCAGTTTCTCATTTCACCATTTATGGAATCCTGAAAAAATACATGACTATTGTCGATGGAATTGGAATACCAATACAGTCATGCGTTTCTCCCAATCCCAACAATGTCCTCTAAGTTCTAAGTACATTATGTATGATAATGAAAAATTAGATTTTGTGAATAAATTGTAGAAACTTTGATACATTTTATATTCAAGTACAAATGATAACTCTTTATATTAATTTTAACTGAGCGGCAACTCTGGTGAAATCAAATGTGTTGTTTTGTTAGTTATTGGCATTTTTGTACTAATTTAGAGTTGTATAAGCCGGCCGCCTTGGTCTCTATTTCTCTAAGAAAATAAAAAAGTTTTCGTAGCAACACCACACGTTCTTTTCCCGATGAGTAAGAAGAAATATAATTAAGAAAAGAGGAATAAATAAACGGCAAATATATTTGATTCCATACCTCGGCACTTGGCCTTTTGTTCGCTTAAAAAAACATACCGAACAATTTGTTTATTTTAACTCAGTGCTGTTTTTGCTTCGAATTTGTACAAAAATAAAGAAAAATTGATTTTCCTTTTAAAAAACAAAAACAAGTTAAAAATATGGCTAATCTTGTGTGGAGTATTAAAAATGGCGAACTAGACCGAGTTCAAGAAGACATCGAAATCAAAGTAATTTTATTCGATTCACAATTTGCGTACCTAATTGGTTTTCTTTGCTGAGCAATTGCTCCAATTTTGTTTGTATCGTTTTATCACTTTAATATTTTTTTGCAGCAAATTGATGTTAATAGTGAAATAAACGGTAGATATCCTTTGCATTATGCAGCGGATTTTGGACAAGTTGAGGTGCTGTCGTATTTAATTGAGAAGGGGGCCAAAGTCGATGTAAGTTTTTTTGTTTCTACCCTTAATTTAACCAGCTAACTATATTTCTATTTGAGTCATATTTCTGTTCACTTATTTGATGGGTTGCAGGTGGCTGATAAACACGGAATCACACCAGTACTAGCTGCTATATGGGAGGGACACACCAAATGTGTTCAAATGTTGCTTGAAAAGGTTCGCATTCATCTTCAATCTTGTATTTATTATTATTTTTCAAACGCGAATCTAATTTGTGTAATTATGTGACGTAGTTAACTAATATGTGCCAAAATCGAAGTAATTTAGTTTTATTGATATGCACTTTTAATTTGTATGACAATTACCTCAAGTACAACTGGGAAATGCTAATAAAATTCTACGTCGATGTACAGGGATAAAGAAAAGATGAAAAGTAAAACATAATTATCTTAAGTTTACTTTAAAAATCTAATTCTAACTATACGAAAACTATTGTCGACACCGAAACAGTACTAATATCTACAACTATGACCAAATAATAGTGACCTTTAATTTTCAGTTAAAATATTTCTTACCTAAGAAAAACTTAAAAGTCAAGAAGAGGATATATTACCTTCTAATTACAAATATTCCGCTAAACTAAATCATGAAGAAAATGATATATGTATATGATATCATTGTATAATACCTACATAGCGGGTCATAGCTATAAGTGATATCGCTGGTTTAGTCCAAAGTTCAGGGAAATTGTTACTTAATGACATAAACGAAGCTCTAGTTGTAAGGGAGAGCAGAGAGCAGATATTTGTCCATTTGACACAAGGTTTAAGTGATTAGACTTGGAGGTCTGCATGAATATAATGATATATTTTTTTTCTAAGAGAAAAACATAAATAAATGGTTATGTTAAATTGTATTTATTTATAAATTAATTTTAAAACTTTTGTTTTGTTATTCACTCGAAATGAGTCTGCATGAATGTCTTGAAGCTCGTTTTGAGACACTTAATTAAGCCGTTTATTTTGAAAGTGGCATAAGTCACTTTTTTTTTAAGTCGAGATATTTAAGATATTTGTTATACCGTTAATTACCAATACTTCTCTCGAAGAAATCTCAATAGTTCTCAACTTATTGAGTGCAAATTTTTTAAAAATGAAAAGATACCGTTCAATTGTATTTAGTGTTGCCATTAACTCGATTTTGTTTGAAAAAGTGACATGCCACTTTCAAAATAAACGGCTCAATTATATTTAGTATACTCAACTCACTCCTTAAAATCTAAATGAATATAGCAACCAAGTCCTTTAAGTCCAAAACAAGTTCTGTACTCGTAAGAGTTACACTTTCTTCAGGTACCCACAAAATAGAAAAGAAACAAGCATTACAACCGATCTGTTTACATTGAATGAGTATTGTACTTGTTTTGTTTCTTTCTTGTAAGTTCTACTTTTGTGGGTAAATCAGTTTAAAAATGTCTTGTGAATAGAGTACACTGAAGAAGTGAATTGAGCAAATGAATACATACATTCTCAAACCTAACGAGTCTTTAACAAAATATCAATGAAATTTGGTACTCAAGAAAATTTTCAGTATTAGTTGATTCTAGAACAAATAAAATTCAGAGTGTCTTAAAAAGTAAAGGTTCAAAAATAAATTCAAAATATCAACAATTAAAAATAATTTTCATTTCTTGTTATCGAAATGTATTGGTTTTTGAAGCTAAGGTCTAACACAAGTACTTAAGATGTTATTACTAAGACTAATAATCTAAATCACCAACGAAGTAGAAACAGAATACAAGATAACAATCTTATTACTAAAAATTGGAAAATTTGTAGTTTAAAAACCTATAAGTCAATTTTCTATTTAAGCTCAGAGCAAAAGCATGGGCAGAAGATTTAGCTTCGAAACATCAAAAATGTTTACACATTTTTTTCAACCTCATTATGCTCGGAGAGTGCTCTATGAACTTATAATCAAAATTAAATATTTAATTTTATGTGTAATAGCTCCCAGAGCCTAAAAAGGAAAACTCATTTTAAATTTGATTATTATATTATATATTCACTTCTTCCCTAGGGAGCATCAAAGGCAGGCGCAACTCCAGATGGCATTCCATACCTTGAAGCAGCGGAAAAAGACGACATAAAAGCACTTCTAAAATAAACAAACAAAAAATTTCCATTCTATTCTTTGAAAGGAAACACAATATTTTGTGTCACAACTAAACGCAAGAAAAGAATAGTTCAAAACCACGTACATGTGCAACATTTGAAAAGAAACATACACAAATATAATTAATTTGTGCCTGTTGTTTAAAGGAAAACTATACCAATATATACGTAGAATGGTACGTCAAAGCAAGAAATGCATTTTTATTTATCAACATTTATTATATATATTCACCTGATCAATCGTAAACAAAAAGTCAACTAATAATATTATGTTTCGTATTATATAAAAAAAAAAAAAAACAAATTAGTATACATACAAATACTCATGAGTTTTATTTAAATTAATTCTTATTATTTACTTAAAATTAAATACATTTAGGGTGCAAAATGTCTGTAAATGAACTGAAAGCTTACTTATTTATTTATTTTACCTACAAAAAAAGAAGTTTAGTTAAAAAACCGCAATAAAATAATACAGACATAACAAAAGAACAAAATTACGAGCATTATGTATTAAATTCTTATTTGTTTGTTAAGACAAGTCTCGAAATTGTTGTATATTTTATAATTCGTTTTGATTCTGAAATTACCAAACACAAATTGAAGAACAATACAAAAAGTATTTTTTCCTAACCAATGAATATATTTATAATGAAGGGAAAACAAAATTTGTTTAGTAAAAATCATTAAAAATGGAACAAAATCACGCGACAAGTCATTGCAATGAAAAAGTAATAATTTAATAGTAATAGCGTAAAAAATAACGATTTATTGCATTTATTTTTATATAATACCAGAGAAATAAAAACACAAATTAACACAACGGTTTTCTTTTAATTAAAATACTAAGAAAAAAACAACTATTTGACTGAATAGTGAAAGAACATAAGAAGTGAACGAACCGGTCAGCTCATTGATTAATTTATTATTTATTTCATTAATTTCTTGTCGATATAATGCTATTACCAAGAATTTAGCTTTATTATTAAAAAAGGCTTTGGGTTACAGACGAGAGGCCACTTTTTGCTGAAATTGGGGCCGTATGTCAGCAATAACGCGCAATACATTCTCTTCCAAGGCTTCAATCGTCGGGCTTAACTTCGTAGCCAAGCGACTTATACCGCAATTCGAGATGCTCTTTAAAAGTTTACTTTAATAAATTGATTGTTTCTCGCGAACCGAACCATTGATTCGGTAATAAATTTTCACGATTTGCAGGAGTAAGTCTAATAATTATGAAATTTCAAATCAATGACAAGACAACTGTAAAAAAAAAACTAACTCCGAAAAAAGTTGTTGAGATGAAACAAAAAAAATAGGTGTGAAAGCATAACCGAAAATTTGGAACAATTTATAACACTTGTGCAGATCTATATCTGTATAACTATAACTTTTTTGGTGGGTTGATTAAATTGCGAAAAACTTGATGTTTTCTTTAATCCTCAACATTCCATAGCAGTACCCGTGGCGTGATGGTAAGTGTTTAGGATTGTCCTGTCAGAGGTCTTGGCTTCAATCATTACGTGTGCCATCTAAGTTTTTTTAGCACAGGTACTGTCTCTTGCTAGAAATTGACAAATCCTCCAAAAGTAATTCTTGTCATGAAAAGTGCTTTCTGAAATAAGCTGTTCGGATTCGGCTTAAAACTGTAGGTGCCCTCCATCCCTGACAACATCACTCGCACACAGGAATGGTTGCGCCACCTACTTTATTTATTATTAACCTTCCATTTATTCTTGTACTTGGTTTAATATAAGAAGTGAAAATCCTAAGGATTTTGATCAATACTATGTTTAAGTCCGATTCTTGAATTTGGGTCACTCTGTATATGCACTAACTATTTTATCATATGGGGATATTAGTGTGTTGCAAACGTATACTTATTTAGGTACTTTACTTACATCTTCATCTCTGCTTCATTCTCCGTTAATCTCTATCGTCGATTTCTGTGAATTTTTCTTGTCAACCAAAAAACAACACTATAAAAAAAAGATAGCCGCCTACCACTAACAAAACAATTATCGCCTCAAAGATCCCATATATTTGAGAGGCTTACCTAAATAGCAGAGCCGTTGTTTCAATTCAGTCTTGATTTAGTCGCGATTCAGTGCGTTTGGGAAAAAAATAATAATAGTGTTGTTGTGAGATATCAAAAATATGAAACTCCTTATTTTGTTCGCCACTTTAATGGTGGGCGTAATTGGTGTCAACCAAACTAGAGCTGATAATCCTGCTCCAAGACTAATCTGTGTTTATGATTCAACCAGTTTCATTCGTGCAGGTAAGATAATGTTATTTTTTTTTTTTAATCACTTTCGTTTCCTGGAAACTATTAAATTTGAGTTATGTCACAAGGTCATAAAAAATTAATTCTCACTTGATGATTTCTGAGAAGTATTCACAATTTAAATTATTGCTGGCCTTGATTTTGTTGCTTATTTTTTTTCAATAAATCAATATTTGAACCCAATAATATTTTATCACTTTATTCTTATTTTATGGAAGTTTTGGTTTGGTCAAATAAAAACTCCAATTCAAGTTAAGTCACTGCTAAAAATAGGGGTTCCATAGTATTGGTATTTTGTAAAAATATATATATGTACGTAAGACTATAGTTCACTTTTTAACCTTGCAGAAGTTATTATATTTGAATTTAGGAATCATTTTTAAGGGTGATTCTCTAAAAACATCGTAAATTAATTGACAGCATAGCGGAAAAATCTGGGGAATGACTTCAAAAATGTTGATAAGAAATTTTCTGCATGGTCGTATTATAAAAACTACAATTTAAAAAAATCTGTTGTAGATTTTTTTATCCAATTCGACTGAATCAAAAATCTATAGGTACTTTGGAAAATTCAATTTGTTTAAATTTAGATATTTTATTATTTCTTGAAATGCATACTTTTAAAATGTTTTCTATATTTTTGAAAATAACGCCGAAACAAAAACTAAACGGCACAAAACGTAATTGTCTAGTTTTGTTGATTTTTTTTTGATAGAAATTAGCACACCACGAACATTGTGATGAACCCAAATTTGGTCGAATATTCTAGTACATATAGCATCTTAGAAATTAAACATAACAGAAAAAATCTTTATCTGCTGGAAAACTAAATTGAGGCTACCCTTGATTAGCGCTGTATACCACGAGCAAGTCACAGGCAGACGATAACCTTTTGGTTAGATTGAAAGAAAATTGTATTTTATTTGGAATTCTAATCAGAGTAAAAATAGACATTTAAAACAAATAATAAAATAATCTGTTTGCTTGCAATGAGACATATAATCAGCCCTATCATGAATTCCATCGTAATCGGAAATTTTTACGAATCCCGAAAAACTGTATCATGAAATCCGTTCGTAATGCAAAATTGTATGAGATTTTCCACTACGAACGGATTTCATGATACATTTTTTCGGGATTCGTAAAAATTTCCGATTACGATGGAATTCATAATAGGGCTGATCTCATATATCAGAATAGTACCTTTGTCAACAAATTGTGTTTTCAAGATTCATTCCTCTAGCTTGACACACTTCAACAGTATCCATTAATACTTTTCTCAATTAACATTAGACCTTATGTGTGTATGTTACTTTTGAGTCTTCTATGGTTATTGAGGGGGATGTTAGTTGTAGCGATATAAATTTTCATTTTAGATTCTATTTACAACATACATACTTCAATAGTCTTCCCTAATGCGACAGCAGCAATTTTCAAATCGTCTGCTTCTTGTACGATGCCGCATGAGTCGAGTTTTTAAAGATCTTCGGGAGATTATTTTTTATCTTTCCAAAGATTGTACAGCCACTCAGCCTCCTCAACAATCCGGGGTAAGACTCGACGAAAATAGTAATAGTAATAAAAAAAATTATTTGTTTCTAATTATAATGGATTTTAAGAAACCCACTGCCAATCTTATCCAGATAATCATTATTTTTTTTCCAATCGATAACAAATTTCTGGGTGCAACTGCCCTCCTGCCCCCTCCGTGCATACAACCTTGATTCTCAAATTGACATTATTTAACACTGAGATATAATAAAATTAACATTCAAGGCGCGGCGGGCTGATTTACATAATATAATACAATACCGCGAATGTACATTTGATTTAGGAACTCTCGCGGTTGTCATGGAATTAAATATAGTGCAAAAATAAACCACATATAATATTGCACATCAAGATGCATGGTTGCAAATACAATTCAATGGCACTTAAGCAATTAAGAGTACATATGTACACAATGCATATAGGTATATATATTTATAAAAATATGATATCATTTTTAAACTCGAAACATCGAGAAGATCGGTTGGGTCCTGATGATTCATATGTATTTAAAGTGATTACTGAAAAGTATACATTCAATTTTATTGCTTAGTCCGAAAAAGCGAGTTGATGTTTGTTTTTTTTAATTACCACAAACAAATTATAAATCACCAGACAAAAAGATTTAGCCTTCATCCAGTTGAAAAGATTGAGTAGTCATACATTTATGTAAATGAGGATGAAACGAAGGGCGTGAAACTGGTTCAGGTATATACCCAAAGTTGAAGTGGTTATAATTATTTTTTTGATGTTGAATTACTTCCATTTACAAAACAATATAAAGTAGTTTGGACGAAAATGAGTTTCAGTGTCTAATAGCGTACTTTATTCTAATAGGAGTACAACACATTATAAGACTTAAGATAATTTCTCTGATTTCGGTTATTTGCTTACAAAGTTTTTTTTTTATTACTCCAGGAGCTGGTAAGCTTGCTATATCTGAATTAGAACCAGCTTTACAATTTTGTTCTCATTTGGTATACGGATATGCCGGTCTGCATAATGACAACAGCAAACTTATCCCCTTGCATAAGGATCTCGACACCGATAAGGAAAAACATTATCTAACAATAACAAATCTTAAAAAAAAATACCCACATTTGAAGGTTCTTCTAAGTGTCGGAGGTGGACGCGATGAAAACCCAGAAAAATACCTTTCCATGTTGGAAGCTAGCGTTAATCGCATGGCATTCATAAACAGTGCACATGCCTTGGTAAAAACTTACAATTTTGATGGTATAGACTTGGCATGGCAGTTCCCTCCGAATAAACCAAAGAAGATTCGGGGATCTATTGGTAAATTCTGGAAGGGATTCAAGAAAATCTTTAGTGGGGACTCCACGCTGGATGAAAAGGCCGAAGAACACAAAGAGGAATTTACGTCACTGGTTCGTGAGCTAAAGAATGCTTTCCGAGCTGATAATTTAGCAGTATCGTTGACTGTTCTTCCAAATGTTAACAGTTCAAGTAAGTTATGCTTCTTTAAGTTAGCGCCTTTATACTATTTATGTATCTAATTAATTTTGATTTTAGTATTCATTGATGTCGGCGCAATCATAAACTATCTGGACTTTGTTACCTTGGCAGCATTCGATTTCCAAACACCCACACGTAATCCCAAGGAAGCCGACTTCTCAGCTCCTTTGTACGAACTCAACGAACGCAATCCTGAACACAATGTTAATTATCAAGTTCAATATTGGCTGAATGGCCATTGCCCAGCTACTAAAATCAATGTGGGAATTCCAGCTTATGGACGTGCTTGGAAGATGACATCGGACTCGGGCATAACTGGAGTACCACCAATTGCCGAAACTGATGGTGAAGCACCAGCTTCAAGTCTAGAACCAGGATTTTTGAGTTGGCCTGAAGTGTGCGCAAAATTGCCAAACCCATCGAACTCACACCTTAAAGGAGCCGATGCTCCTCTGCGTCGTGTTGGTGACCCAACTAAACGTTTTGGAACCTATGCTTACCGTATTCCTGATGACAATGGTGAACATGGTATGTGGGTAGGCTATGAAGACGCTGATACTGCTGGCAACAAAGCAAGTTATGTACGCGCCAAAGGACTTGGTGGAATTGCTCTATTCGATTTATCCAATGATGATTTCGCTGGAAGATGTACCGGCGATAGGTACCCATTACTCAGGGCAGCTAAAGCTAGGTTGTAAAATACTTTTTTTTTTATTTACCAAATAATATTCATTGAAAAATAAACTTCACAAAAATTAATCTTATGTTTTTTATACACGTTATACAATAATGGTCGAAAAACTTTACTGATGAGAAACTTTTTAAAGTTTTACCCCCCAAACCCATTTTTTTAAATAAAAGATATAAATTAGGTGGTTCTATTCTACAGCTCGTGAAGAACTAAGGCCAATTCTTATGCCGAATCCGACGAACAGCTAGTTTGAGAAAGCACTCTATGTGACAAGAATTAATCCTGGAGGATGCTAGCTAACTTTTCGCAAGATTTGGTGCAGGCATGTATTCAGCTGTCTACACACATAACGTTTACAGAATTGGGTAAAGCATTCCACATTTTTGATGTGCGGTTAAAAAAGAATATCTATAATTGACAGTATGTTATGTCCGAAATTGAGCGCAAGGGTAAACTGATGGGCATTTCTGGAAGTGCGAATATTAAGCACTTTTCACATGAGCACGACCAACGACCAACGAATGAACGAATATTCGTCGATTTTGACATTTCTTTCACATGAGAGCTTTTAATTCGTCGCGAATGAAGTTTGACTTTTAGGTTATGTAGCGCGCGAACAATTTATTCGTTGCAGTGTGGATGGTATGTGGAACGCGATCAATTTATTCGTTGCAGTGTGGATGGTATGTGGGACGCGAATAAAGTTTGACAGTTCGTATCAACTAGAATTTTGTTCGCGACGAGTAAATTTGTTTTCTTAAATTTATTAATATAATGATATTGAAAAGTAAAAGTATGCATCATAAATCAAATAGAAACTATATTGCTATCGTTTTGTTAAGATTTTGTGTTCAAATATGTCTTTAAACGTATATAAAATCACATTTTGTAATTCATTCGTCGTTCGTTGGTCGCGCTCATGTGAATGCTACTTTATGGTTGAATTATTCATGGGGGGAGGGGTATGCAACTAGCTAATTGAATAGAGCAACGAAAACCACGAAACATTACTGCGGTTGTGTTTAAGCGACGGAAAAGTTTCTATCATAGTTGTATTACCTATCATTTTAAATTAAACTCGTTTTAGAGGCACCTGTCCCTTTGTAAATTACATCCAGATCAGAAGGAGTGACATATTTCTTGCACCATCGAAACAAGTAAAAAAGTACCTTGCAGTATTTTCGGCAATGTCGAATACCTATGTGTTTATTTTACAAGAGTTGATCTGTAATGACAGGGGACGGCATTGACTTTTTTTGAAGGATTAGGTTAATAATTCTCATTGGATAGGTACTTAAATATCTTAAATAACCGAGCGGATTGCAAACCGAATTTGATCATTCTGATGGTTAGGATTTAATTGTTTTTAAACACGTTGAAGAAACAATGGGCAGGTTCAGGCGAAATAAGGGACTTGAATGTAAGGCAAGTTTCTAGCATCTGATTGGGCAGCTGCCAAAAAATTGCCTTCCAATTAAGGTAACTTTATTGGAAAGTTTACTGGAAAGTTAGTCAAGAAAAATCTCCCTAACTATCAAGTCAACTTATGTCAAAATGACAATTGATCATGTTTTTTCATTCAACTAAAAGCTGAACTAATCCCATAGAGAAATATATCTACCAAGAGAACCGACTTATGGGGTTCGCTCTCTTTCGACCTACAAACTAAATTGAGCACATTTTGCCCATTAAAATGAGCATATGTTAGTTGGCCCGTGCATTTCTTATGGGAAAATCCAGATTCTATGTAGTTGTTATGGGCTTTTGTTGCTCAGTATGCACAGTTAAGGGGAAAACAATGTGAGGTGAACTCAGCCGTTCAAAAAAGCGATCCGTTGAATTCAAAAATTGAAAAATTTTTGCAATATTTTAAGAAAAATGAATTTTGCAACTTCTTTTTAGTGAAAACTGTGCTAAAAATAGTATTTGACTGCTTTTGGCACACAAATTCTGTGATTTTTATGAAAAGTTTCGCTAAAAACAAAAAAAATCATGCAGAAAGTATAGGCGCACCATAGAACTGCAATGCGAACGTGGCCTAATTTGAGTTTAACCCAGTTTTGACAGATTAACAGCGAGGTGAGTATTTTGACAATTCTACGAAAATGAAAACAAAACAAAATCCATTCCCAGTAATGCAAAATAATGAAGGTAAAAGAATTTAAATACAAAATATTAATTTATTGAAATAAAAATATATAATGAGCAGCAACAATAGTAGCTCAACAGTAATCTGAACAGTGGAAGTAATAATCAACAAAATTCATGGGCACTTTATCAAACATGGGTTAAAATGGAAGAAAGTATTCGTGAGACATGGATTGTAGCTGGGAAAACGATACAATCCTTTGCTAAGATGGGTCATGGGGAGCTTCAAGAGATGCCAGTTAAAATAACAAAAACCGTCGTTGATAATGCTTCGAATCCATCTACCGAAGCTAAAAGTTTGTTCATCTTTTCTTATACAAATACAAAGCAAGTTGATGTTATTTTGTCTTTTTAATTTCCTAGAACCACAAATTCCACAAGCCAAACAATTTCTAATCAACACGAAGGTCCCGATAATAACAAAAAAAACAACACGAAGAAGAAGCCAATGGTCTCTCGCCGATTCGGAATGCGGTTGTGAAAAAACCACCACTGCCAGTTCAGCAGATCCCGAGTAAATTGGTCACCAGTACACCCATACAACGTGCACCTTTAATGTGAGTATAATTTAGTCATCCATTTGATTTAAGCATTAAATATATTTTTACCTCCCCAATAGTAGTCGTCGTGCCAAGCGAACCATTCCCAATGCAAATGGAGAAACAGAAGATTAAATCGTTGAGAAAATTGTCGCCAAACGTTTTAATCCCCGGAGAAAAATGCACGAGCGGAATTGTCCGAATGGGTAGCAAAGTTGCTGCATCCTTGACTTCAAACGCCAACGAGAATGGCCCCGTTCAACACAACAATCAAATCCCCACGCAAACTTCGAATACAATTATGACTCCAATTCATCGTCCTCAAGTTAATAAAACCTTAACTTCTAATCGCCTGTCAAATATTGGAAACATTCAAATAACGCAGGTCCAACAATCGAACATGGCTAGAAGTTCGAGTCCACGACTTATCAATAATCAAACCACAATTGTACGTACGGCCCCATCGGCAACGTATCATCAACAGCAACAGCAGCAACAGACCAGAATTCAAGCGGGAACCCCCAAAACAGTGCAGACAAATACTCGTGTCCTCCAAAGTCAACCACGAACGGCGACCATTGCTCAAAGAAAATCCCAATCGCCAGGCATTTAACAGACATCGCCAACGTCTGGAAAAATGATTATTTCTCGAGGCAAGGTAGCACCTGGTGGAAACATACATCAACACCAGCAACAGCAACAACAACAACAATCAGCAGTTGCACAAAATCAAACTCCAGAGCAAAAGATTCTGCAACTCTCGAAATCTGGTGACTTGAAAGTGACAAAGAAAGTTATGTCGAAGGAAACTACTTCAAAATAACAACAACAAGTCCTTGCCCGGCACCAATCACAGGTTCAGATACAGAAAGTCCAACAAATTGCGCCACCCATGCGACATGTCGGGACGCCGAAACAGAAGCAGTCTCATGTGAAGACGGCGGTGATGGATGTTTCGTCATTTAACCTAACAGAGGATCAGGTAAGTACTTAAACTAACTTCATACTAGATTGTGGATTCAATAAGACTCGCTCATCAGGTTGACATAGTTGATGCGAAGAAAAACAAAGCCATCACTAAGGATACCAAAGAAGCCGTCGTTATGTCATGGGAGAAAATGTCAAAATCCAAGTTCAATGGAGTCGATCCATCGGATATGATCAACGAATATGGCACTGATACCACAAGACTGATAATTCTGGCGGATGTGGCGCCAACGTCTCATAGAAACTGGTCAACTACAAGTAAAAACGAATTCACTGGTGTTATATTTTCCTGTAATTTGTTTCCATTTTTCTAGCTTTTCCTGGAATCCTCAATTGGCAGAAAAGACTTTGGCTAACAATCGACACGTTTCACAAGCTCCGTTAGGAGCCACCAAATCCCGAGTTTAATCCAACCGATGAAAAATTCATCAAAGAAGATTCAGTGCTCTTCGATGCTCGAAATTATTATGTGGCTGGTGCCACCTTCAACTACAGACACACTCATCAGCTAAGTGTCGCCATATCCAAAATGCAGGGACTCACAAACTCTATAAGAGTAAGTGCTAGGTTTTTACTTTGGTTACAAAAGGCTTTTACTTAATTTTGGTCGGTTTATATAGCGGGCTTCAAAAGATGTGATAAAGTATGGAAAGCATTTCGAACGCGCCTTAGCCACTCAAATTATAATGCTGGCACCTATGGCTCCACACTTTGCATCCGAATTGTGGTCAAAACTTATCTCAACGCCGAATCGATTGAATGAGAAAATAGATGACATTCAGTGGGACAAAGATGTACTGGAACAGAAATGGCCCGATGTAGATAGTGAATATCAATTAGACTTAACTATAAAGGTATGATTTGTTCTTTGTCTTTAGATTATCATAATTGGTTTTTGTATACAAATTTGCGTTTGCTTTCTTTTTAAAGGTTAATGGTTTTGAAAATGCTGTGATTAAAATTCGACGCAGCAATATCGACAGAATCACGCACAGTGATGCCTTGGACATTGCATTCAATACAAATTCGGTGACTTCTTATTTAACAGACAAAAAGATTCGAACCACGAATTTTGTGTTGTATCCTGGCATTGGAGCGATATTGAATATTTATGTAGATAAAGCAACACAAAGTAAGGAAGAGGGAACAGCGGATATAAAAGCAAAAAAGGATTAGTTAAGAAAAAAGTTTTAAATCTAATCGAGAGAGATGTTATAGGTAGTGATGTTGTTTCAATTAAAAAATTAAAGTGAACAAAATTACCTGAATGTTTTTTTTTCGAATTTTAAGATTTAACAGAGTTCAGGTAGAAATACCTCTTGTCAGTAGAAGCTTCCGATAACAACATATAGATTAAAGAGAGCGGCCGGCGGCTGCTCAAATCCAACAGGGTGTAATACTATAATTTGTCATACTGCCCTATTCTGCAATTCATCGGGGTAAATTTTTCTTCAATTTTCACTGAACTTCATTCTACTTACTATTCATTCGAATTGAATTCACCTTGTTGATGCCGATAAGATCGATAATGCTGAGCGGTATTCTCTTATTCACTTGAACGCATTCTTTTTCATATAATTCTGTTCCGCATGTCAAATGTTGCGGGTTTTAAATTAGTGGAACGTCAGTCTGCCTGGGTAGTTCATACAGGGCAGATTCAGACGGTATAAAGGACTTGAGAGTAAGGCAAGTTTCTAAAATTTGATTGGCCAGCTGCTAAAAAATTGCCTTCCAATCAAGGCAAATTTATGTTAAAGTTGACTGAAAAGTTAGTCAATAAAAAAAAGTCTACTGATGTTAAAATGAAAGTCGATCTTATTTTTTTCATTCAACTGCAAACTGAACTTTATTACTCTATGGTTTATTTATTTTCTGCACAATTCCATCTAATGTTTAGTGTAATAGGGTCTGTAGATTTGTCTTGCTTAAAACTTTGAAGGTTTTCGTGTTTTGTTAAAAAAGTTGAATTATTCTTAAAACATTCAAAATTAACAAAAATATTTTGCATATAAGAAGAATAGGATTAAAAATACTAAGTTTTTAATTTTGTTAAATTGAACATGTGTCAATAAAAAAAATAAAACCTACCTAAAACAGCTTATTTTTTTTTATTATCATTTGAAAGACTCAATAAAGATAAATGCAAAAAAAAATATTATCATTTGCTAAAAACGAAATGGAAAATAAAAAAGGTATAATCCACTATAATAATTGACCTGAGTAGATCAAATTTGGGAAAACCAAAAAGAAGTGTTTTTCTTGGAAAAAGTACATTTAATATTTTTTTATTTACTCAAAAACTAAGAAGTTACATTTTAAAATCCAGTTTTTGTTTTTTAAATGAAAATACATTAATAGCTTTAAATCTAAAACAAAATTATACTAAATTACATACAATTTTGAAAAAAAATACAACTTTATTTAAAAACTAGCTGCGCCACGAACTTTGACTATTAATGGATGAGATTAAAAGAGTCCAATCGACTTCGAATCATCTTCATTGCAGGATTTGTTGCAATACCGCTTCGTTTTGATTTGTTGCTGAAAAAAAAAACAATTAGTGCTTTCAAAGTTTGTGGTTTATGTTACTTACTTTGAAGTGGTCTTGGCATTATGAGTTTTCTGGTCAATGAACGTGCAATGAAATTGTAGCAAATTGATTGGTTTTGAATTGTACCATTCCCGGAATAGTGCTCGTAAGTAGCTCCTTTGATTCAAAATTTGTGGCAAGTCGTTTGTGACATTCTTATGCGAGGCAAATTCCAAAATCCTAATCGGACCATGTCACAAGTGCACAATTTCCGATTGTATTATTTTTGGACATCTTCGGCAGGTGAAGGTTGCGGGTTCCCAATTCTTGGAACATCATTAGAGTAGTTTGTAGGGGTATTCCTGTGTCGACGGTCTTCTATGTGAGTCCAGTTAGTTGTGTTCAGAATGCACTTAGTTTTGGTGATTCAATAGGCATTATGTATTCATGGAATTCAGATTTTATTTTTGCAGTCTATAAGTTTACCACCATTTCTGGAAATTTTAAAATAGTACATACGAAAATGAAGAGATTTTCAATATTCAGAGGACTTACTTCCGACTACTTCCGATTCCCGTCACAGCAGGTTGCTTCTAAGTCGACTTTCAGTTCCTCATTTACTTGGTATGTGTCGGCGTAAGCGGCCGCAGTAGCCGCTGTCTCGGTCAGTTCAGCGTCCCCGCTATCATTTTGTGATACAGTTGCACTCTATGAAACCAGAAAATGTTGCTTTAATTGCAGCTGCTTGTCGTTTTTTTGGTCGGCTTGCAGCATCATATTTCTTGGCGGCTGATGAATAGGCGGAGGACGTTTTGGAAATACTAAAGAACAATAGAATTTAAAATATCCATTACATTACTCGTAAGTAAATGAATTAATTTACCTGATTTGCCTGCATAGGTACTCAGGCGTTGATGTTGCTGCTGTTTAGTCGTTCCAAAACTAGGCGGTCGACTATTAATGTCGAAGCTTTCACTTGTAAAATTGACTTGAATATCACAAAGTAACACAAATTCGATGGCATAGCTGAGGATGTTCGCTAATTTGGAATTGAATTCGTAGCTTTGGTGGGGTTGTTGCTGCTGGTGTTGTTGCATTACAAGCATCTGACTATTTGCAGCGACGGTGACACCTCCGCCGTCAACACCTGCGGCAGCTATGACCGTTGAGATGTACACACAAATACAATGGGCAGCGTCTATCGTTAAAAACATTGATATTATTTTGTTAAGAGAAATATAATATAAAAAACTTACCTGTAAATAAGTATACTTTGTCTTCCAGATTTCTTGATGGAAATTGCTTCCTGCATTATGGTATGTAATGGGCAGCATCTAAAATGGAAACACAGAGTATAAAATAAATCGATTATTGTTGCACCTCCTTCGCTGCAATTTGACTTACTTTTTATTCAATGAAGTGAACTTGTACATATATACTCTTTTCATTATAAAGGTTTTTGGTCTGAAAAATATCAAATTATATTAAATATCAAAACATTTAACAAAAACTTACTCTTCAAATCCGAAATCCATTGTTTTGTTTTGCAAAATTGATTGTCCTTTTTGACAGGTCACAAAAATTCCATAAGTTTCTTTTTAGCCCAGTCACCCATTTTGCTTTTTTTTGCACCACTCACATGTATTCACCGATAGCGAATTTAAGAGAGTTCACCTCGAATTTGAGAGTTCACCTCAAATAAAATTTGAGGGTGTTTCAGGCAAGACGGGTACCGGTCGGTTCTCTTGGTAAATATATTTCTCTATGACTAATCCGGAACTTCATTAATATGACAGTTCCGGATTGAATAGCTTTGTAGTGCAATTTTGCATTCACAAAGCTAGTTGAATTTTGACTACGTAGCCACTAGCTTTGTGAATGCGACCAATGATTTATTTATTTTCTGCACAACTTCATTTAATGCTTTCTGTTAAAAGGTTCCTTGTAAATTTGGAAAAGAAATAAGTAATATTTCTTTACAATGCAAAATACAAATCGTGATGGACTTTTAGCTTGCCTGAGAGTGTTTTGTAGACAAAAATGATTTTGGGAATGTTTGTACTATGAACTTGAAATCAGAGGTTTGTGAAGTAAAGTTCTGAATTTGAAATTCATGACACTTAAAAATAACTAGTTGCCTTGGTCAAAATTTACGTTCAAAGAATGAAGTTGACTGCAAATGAAGTCCATTATGTTGTCTGAACCTGCCCAATTTGATTGATTACTAACACACACTTTCTCATAATCTTCCAAAGCTTGTTGGCAAACCGAATTGTCAGCCTAGGTTTATTACCTTTGCAATTTAGTATTTTTGGATATGAACTTAAAGGAATGAGAAAGTACATTGTTCGCTGAGCATAAGGGCCACGTAGCTTCAAGGAGGTACTTATGGGGTTTCCCATGAGAAAAAATCAATTTATTTTGTATCTAGATCTGACGAATCACAAATTTTTGATTTAAGATCAAATCTGCAGATCTGGATTTTTCGGTAGATTTCCCCTCTGCACTTTTACTAATACAGTAATCCCCGCTTAGTTGCACCTTGCTTAATTGAACATCCCGCTTAATTGATCGAACAAATTGGCTTCGAAAATTTCCCGTATTAGTAGCAAAGCTTTTTAGACGGATAATTGAACCCCGCTTAGTTGAATTACTCGCTTAATTGATCTTAAAATTATGCAGCAGAAAAACTAAATACATGCAAATTTTTCGGATAATTGGACGGACAAAAAAATTATTTTGATTGGGAAAACCAAAACGCCAAGGTGTTTTAAAAATAAGGTTGTACCTTTGCAATATTTCTCCAACAAAAAATCATGGATAACCCAAATTTTATATAAATTTTACGAAGAAATGATAATGCAGAACAGACAAATAATTCTTTTTGTCGACAATGCTGCCTGTCATAAGAAGTTGGAGGATTTAAAAAATATAAACGTGCAGTTTGTACCCACAAATACAACGTCTATCATTCAGCCCCTTGACCAAGGCATTATTCATTGTTTCAAAGCTTACTATCAGCAAAATATAATAAGTTTGTAGTTTCTAACACCTTCTACTATAAGAAATTGTTTTAGAAAGGTAATATTGGAAATATTTGACTACTAAACCTACATTTGCAAGTTCTATTTTTAAAGGCAGGCTTCATCCAAGAAGAAGAACAGCCGGAAAATGATCTCGTGGTTTTAGATAACGTTTTTGAGGACAATGCAGATTTCAATCCTTATTTGGCATGTGATGACATAACATATCATGTTATGGTGAACTAACAGACGCCGAAATTAAGTTGACACTGAAATGTTTATAGAGTAAATTTCTGGGATGAATATTTCATTTTTTAGTTGACCTACTCGTGCAATTATACGGGTTTCGCTTAATTGAACAGATGTGTCAATTAAGTGGGGTTTCGCTAATTGAACCACCCGGATAATTGACCGAAGAATCTGACGAAATGGTCAGTGCAATTAAGCGGGGAATACTGTACATACTATCAATTTATTTTTGATCTAGATCTGTCAAAACAGAAATTTTCACTGGTTTTTGCATTCCATGGGGCAAAATAAATTGATTTATTTTTAAATTAAGATCAAATCTACAGATCTGGAAATTTCGGAAAAATCACCCCTGATTGTACTAATGTTAATACAATGCATAAACAAAATTTTAGCTGGAAATTTGACAGCTCTATCACACTCGTTAACACGTAAAAGAAGTTGCACTAACCCAATGACAAAACAAACAGTTCCAATTGTGTTCCATGATCCATGAAAAAAGGCAACTTTTCAGACCTAAGGCAAGCAAGCAGATGCTGGGAGAAGATACAACGCCGAACGGTTACAATCACAAAAAATCGCCAAATCCTTCTCCGACCGAGTCACAAGCAACCTCTCTCAAAATTCTCTGCCACCAACACAATGTATGGACAACCTGTGACCCCTGGTTTGATAAGGAATGTGGGCAGGTAAATTCAGCCAAACAACAGGCACGCAAAGAGGCGCCACATTGACGACGAACCGAAATCCGCTGTTAGGCAGGATGATCCATTCAATTTAGACGACTAAAGCCAACAACCCCGTCTCCCCGACTTAGACGAAGTAAAGATTGCCATATCGAAGCTGAAGTCTAAAATAGCCGCCAGAGCAGAATGCCGAGCTCTTCAAAGCAGCTGTAATATGTGATCGTCTAAAGCCTAGTTTAGCTTTAGACCAGGAAAGTTCACAGTCGATCAATTACTCACGTTTCGACAGATCACGGACAAATCCAAAAACATAAATTCGATACCCGATGGGTGGTGTCTGGTCAACAAGTTGACTTAGCTTTATATGGAACTTACAAGTCCATATTGAAACTGCAACTGTCGAATCAAAAGTCAGTTATTTAGTTTTATATGCGAATTATAAAATTATTGTATGAAAGTTTTTCTACTGTTCACTTTAGTTTTAAGTAATATTTTTTTATGAAAGTGTGTCTTCTGTTTGATTTAATTTGTTACAAATCGAATTAGATGTAATAGACACCGAAGACACGTGCGTCGTTTCAACTGCACTAAACGTCAGACAGCGTTATCAGAATATGATTATCTCAAGAATAGGCTATGTAAATTGCTCACCAAGGTCATGTTATTCAACATTGTTATCATAGGTCTATAATTTGACAACAAATCACAATCCATTACTGCTCAGAAAGCCCAAATTCTGTAAAATCTTAAAAGGGGCCCAACAAACTTTAATTTTCGTTCAAATTTTCTGAGGCTCCTTAATGTCGAGGACCCACTACGTGTCAAATATAATGGGTGATTTTTTTGAGGTTAGGATTTTCATGCATTAGTATTTGACAGATCACGCGGGATTTCAGACATAGTGTCAAAGAGAAAGATGCTCAGTATGCTTTGACATTTCATCATGAATAGACTTACTAACGAGCAACGCTTGCAAATCATTGAATTTTATTACCAAAATCAGTGTTCGGTTCGAAATGTGTTTATCGACAAATTTTGTTCAGCGATGAGGCTCATTTCTGGTTGAATGGCTACGTAAATAAGCAAAATTGCCGCATTTGGAATGAAGAGCAACCAGAAGCCGTTCAAGAACTGCCCATGCATCCCGAAAAATGCACTGTTTGGTGTGGTTTGTACGCTGGTGGAATCATTGGACCGTATTTTTTCAAAGATGATGTTGGACGCAACGTTACGGTGAATGGCGATCGCTATCGTTCAATGCTAACAAACTTTTTGTTGCCAAAAATGGAAGAACTGAACTTGGTTGACATGTGGTTTCAACAAGATGGCGCTACATGCCACACAGCTCGCGATTCTATGGCCATTTTGAGGGAAAACTTCGGAGAACAATTCATCTCAAGGAATGGACCGGTAAGTTGGCCACCAAGATCATGCTACGTGGGGCTACGTCAAGTCTAAAATCTACACAAATAAGCCAGCAACTATTCCAGCTTTGGAAGACAACATTTCCGAAGAAATTCGGGCTATTCCGGCCGAAATGCTCGAAAAAGTTACCCAAAATTGGACTTTCCGAATGGACCACCTAAGACGCAGCCACGGTCAACATTTAAATGAAATTATCTTCAAAAAGTAAATATCATGGACCAATCTAACGTTTCAAATAAAGAATCGATGAGATTTTGCAAATTTTATGCGTTTTTTTTTTAAAAAAAGTTCTCAAGCTCTTAAAAAATCACCCGATATTTCTTGTGAACTAAATGTGCTGTAGAGCCACTTCATGGGACATTTAAGACTACAATTTTAACATACCTCTGTGAGGGTGTTTTAGATTTCCCAGCTGGGGTATGCTCACGGTGTCCAGGGTTTAGTTAAATAAAACACCAAAATTTAACATCAATAGGTCTTTGTCTTTAGTTTTATTATTCTTTATATTGTTTGAAAGTTATTTCTTATAATCGGTTAACATTCTTTTTGTTCTAAATCTAATTTCTGGTAATAATACTTCTTCTCGTCTGGATCTTGGCTTGTTCCACTGGTCTGAAGTAGTCTACACGGTAGGTGACGGTCAGCAGGCGGCGCGGGTTTCGTTTCTTCCGTCACTTCGATCAGGTCTGGGGTATTCGCCGTTACGCCAAAACGGTAACTCACAGCAGAAGCTGATAACACACAGCCGAAGCTGGTAACACACGGCCGAAACCGGTAACACACGGCCTAAGCCGGTAACACACAGCCGAAGCTGGTAACACACAGCCGAAGCTGGTAACACACAGCCGAAGCTGGTAACACACAGCCGAAGCTGGTAACACACGGCCGAAACCGGTAACACACAGCCGAAGCTGGTAACACACAGCCGAAGCTGGTAACACACGGCCGAAACCGGTAACACACAGCCGAAGCTGGTAACACACAGCCGAAGCTGGTAACACACGGCCGGAACCGGTAACACACGGCCTAAGCCGGTAACACACAGCCGAAGCTGGTAACACACAGCCGAAGCTGGTAACACACGGCCGAAACCGGTAACACACAGCCGAAGCTGGTAACACACAGCCGAAGCTGGTAACACACAGCCGAAGCTGGTAACACACAGCCGAAGCTGGTAACACACAGCCGAAGCTGGTAACACACAGCCGAAGCTGGTAACACACGGCCGAAACCGGTAACACACAGCCGAAGCTGGTAACACACAGCCGAAGCTGGTAACACACGGCCGAAACCGGTAACACACAGCCGAAGCTGGTAACACACAGCCGAAGCTGGTAACACACGGCCGGAACCGGTAACACACGGCCTAAGCCGGTAACACACAGCCGAAGCTGGTAACACACAGCCGAAGCTGGTAACACACGGCCGAAACCGGTAACACACAGCCGAAGCTGGTAACACACAGCCGAAGCTGGTAACACACAGCCGAAGCTGGTAACACACGGCCGAAACCGGTAACACACAGCCGAAGCTGGTAACACACAGCCGAAGCTGGTAACACACGGCCGAAACCGGTAACACACGGCCTAAGCCGGTAACACACAGCCGAAGCTGGTAACACACAGCCGAAGCTGGTAACACACGGCCGAAACCGGTAACACACAGCCGAAGCTGGTAACACACAGCCGAAGCTGGTAACACACAGCCGAAACCGGTAACACACAGCCGAAGCTGGTAACACACAGCCGAAGCTGGTAACACACGGCCGAAACCGGTAACACACAGCCGAAGCTGGTAACACACAGCCGAAGCTGGTAACACACGGCCGAAACCGGTAACACACGGCCTAAACCGGTAACACACAGCCGAAGCTGGTAACTTACTTAACCTTGAATATTACACAAGAAGCCCCTTACCTCTGGTGGGGGGAAGCCTCTGTTTATATTCAAAACTACTTACCACTAATCCTTGTTTATCGTTGAACTGGTAAATTAATTAATCTTGAATATTTCACAAAAGCCCCTTACCTCTGGTGGGGGGAAGCCTCTGTGAATATCCCAACTACTTACCTCGAATCCTCGCTTAACGTTGAACTTTCTCGTCTTTCTACTTTGTTCACTCCTTGGTTTTCTTCTTGTCTCGTTGGTTTTGTTCGGTTCTACTAGGCAACCTTTTGGTAACAACCTAGTGTGAATTATAATTTTGGAAATGACAAAATCAGCTTGGTCTATTAATGGCACCATGTATTGGCCTCGTTGGATTGAGTGTGAACTCTATGCTCGGTGTAGTGACGGAACGCATGTAATTTGTTAGTGTTTTCATGGTAGATTTGTAATGCGTCATTACAATTCCCCCCTTCTTTGGAAAACGAGGACTTCCTCGTCTTGTCCTTTTTTTTTTTTTGTTTCCTTTGTAGGAAAAACCCCTTTTTGTTCTCTGGATTATTTATTATATTTTTTTGTTTGTTTGTTTTTTTTTTGTTTTTTTTTTTTAACCTTTTTTTTTAATTTTTTTTATATATATATAAGACTAAACAAAAAAAATTAGCTTCAAGCTTAAGTACAAAAAGATTATTCGTAATTCTAATTCGAAAGAGAAAAAAAAATTAACACAACTCCTTTTTTTTTCTTTTCTTATTTCCTTTTATTATAAAAAACTAAACAAAAATAATTAGCTTCACGCTCAAAACAAAAATATTATTCATTATCCAAAAACTTAGAACTAATACGTAAACAAAAAACTTAATTTATCAACTTCTTTTCTTTTTTTTTTTTTATGTTTTCGTTACTTAGAACCTTATGGTTTTTTGCTGCCCCTGGTACGTTAGGTGGGCCACCCCTGGCCTTGTTATCACTGCCTTTACCTGGCCACCACTCCTCTGGAAAATGAGGCGTTGTCGACGGTGGTGGGCGTTGTATCGCCTATGCCCCTTTATATTAATCCCGGCGAACGGGTCTACTGAGGTCGAGGCTGGTATCATCTTTGTCCCGGTGGGTCTCTGCTGATCCGGCACCGGACCTTGGGGTTGTGGATCGCCCTTTACATAAAATAGCGTATGTGTGGGGGGCAGTATTGGTTGGAACCACGTCTGCGCCGACGTTGCTGGTTCCATTGTTCGTGGCCATGCTGGGGCAGTCATGTAGGGCACCATGCCGCTCGACTCCAATGCTGCGGGCTCGTCATCACTTACCAGGCGCGGTAGGCTTCGGCCAGGGGTCATGGGCAGTCCTTCCCCATGTACCGCGGCCTCTGTTGCCGGGGACAGCGTTAGGTCGACAAGAGCGTTTACCTCGGTACCCGGGGTCGACGTCGGGGTTGGCCTTGTTATGGTTTCCCTTGGTGGTGGGGAGGGTGTCCTTGTCCCCTCCTTGACGGTGTTCCGACGGCCAGGCGGCTCGCTTCGCTTTCTTGCCGGTGGTTTGGGCGACCTCGTTTGCTGCCGTTGGCCGGGACTGCACCTTTTCTCGCTCCGAGCTGGATTCCGTTTAGTCTGGTGGTCTGGCCTCCCACCCTGGTCGGCCCTTCTCACGCCTTTGCATTGCCTCTGGTATGGTAACGGTTTCATCCTAGGGCTTGGCCCCTCTTTCGTCTGGTCGCCACGGGCCGTGTGGCGTTCGCGTCGAGCTAACTTCTGCTGTCCTGTGCCCTCTTGCGTTTCTCGACTCCTTGGCGGGATAACCAGTATTGACTGGATAACTGGCTTATCCTTCCGACTATTGGTGGCGGCTTCAACACTTCTCTTCTTTTCGGAGTTCATTTTATTTCTTAAGATGTGTATCACTTGGCTGTTGGTGAATGACTGAGAGCTTACGAGCCCGTTCCCTTTTATAATAGTCTGAGTCACCGTTGTTTTTTGAATAAAAATTAAATAATCGTTAGGCGCGCAATTGTTTTTAAAAGCGCCATCAGGGGATTCTATTTGACTTGACAGAGCTATTAAACAGCTGCCCTGCTCCTCGCTGCCCTTGCCCTTCAGGTCTCGAATATGGCATTTAATCGGGTTTTGACGCCGACGGGAATTCTTTTCTTCGCCTTGTAACAACACGATGACTGGGGACACGAACTTCGTAACTTTGTATGGCCCTTCATAACGCGGTGCCAACTTCTCGGTGAATTGTTTTTGTGCCGATGAGAGAACGCGAATCCTTCGGTAAACCCGGTCGCCGATTTTCGGTTTCCACGCCCTTTTCCTTAGGTTATAGTGCTTGCTTTGAATCTCTGAAGCCCGCTGCAGGTTTTCCCCAACGAGTTGGTACAACGCCTTCAACCGTTCTTGTCTTTCAGAAAGGTTTTCTGGTCCCCCTCCTTCCACTGGTACTTCGATTTGGTTTGGCGTCCTTATTTCCCGGCCAAAATTAAGGAACGCGGGCGTAAACCCTGTTGATTGGTGCTTGCTAGTGTTTATGGCGAATGTAAGTTCCGGCAAGTGATCATCCCAAGAACGATGGTTATCCTGGACGAACTGAGCTATCATCGTCTTCAGCACTCGGTTTACTCGTTCCGTAGGGTTCTCCTGCGGGGTGTAGGGTGCTGTCAGCCTCTGCTGGATTCCTACATCCTTCAAAAACTCGCGGAAAACTAGGCTGGTGAATTGGGAACCATTGTCGGATAGCAGTGTTCTGGGTACTCCGAACCGATATATGATCTTTTCTCGAAAACCCTTTATCAGCCCCGTGGCGGAGGCGGCTCTAATAGGTATGGCTTCCACCCATTTAGTAAATTTGTCGGTAAAGACGGCCAGCATTGTATTCCCCTTCATTGACTTTGGGAATGGCCCCATGAAATCGACGCACACCACGTCCCAGGGACTTTCAGTCTGGGTCGTATACATCTTGCCTCCAGCCTTTTGCTGCGACGGTTTGTACTCACTGCACGTAGCGCATTTTCCGATATACTTGGCTATGTCCCGGTACATACCTGGCCAATAGTGTAACTGCGTCACTCGGGCTATGGTTTTGGCCACCCCCAGATGTCCTGCTGCAACGGCGTCGTGATGATTCCGGATCACTGCTTCCTTTTCGTTAAAGGGGACACACCATTTCCATTGGGACGTCTTTTCAGCGAGCGGGGGTGTGTGGAATTTTCGGTATAATTTTTCATCTAATACTTGGTATTCCGGGTACTTGGTAGGGTTTGCTTGTACCTCCCGAATCTTCGTCTGAATCCAGTCCTCTGGTTTATCGCAAACGGCATACAAGTCGCTTTCTTGTATTGGTAAGGGATCTCTTGAGAGTGCGTCGGCTACCACGTTCATTGCCCCTTTTCGGTATCGAATTTCAAAATCGTATTGTTGCAATTCAATGGCCCACCTGGCCAATCTCCCGGATGGGTTCTCCAGCGTGTGCAGCCATTTTAACGAGTGATGATCTGTCACCACTGTAAAATGATACCCTTCTAAGTACGGCCTCATTTTCCGTATTCCCCATAGGATGGCTAAACACTCCTTTTCGGTCACCGAATATTTGGTCTCTAGCGGGGTCAAAGTGCGACTGGCGTACGCGATCACCCGTTCTTGTCCCTTAGTGTTTTGCGATAGTACCACCCCTAGGCCAAAATGGCTAGCATCTGTCTGTAGGGTAAAGGGCAGATCGAAATCTGGGCATTTCAGTACCGGAGCTTCTGTGAGCTTCTTTTTTAAGTGTGTAAACGCTTCTTGCTGAGCTTCCGACCATTCCCAGGCCTGGTTCTTCTTCAATAATTTCGTGAGGGGCGTGGCGATAATGGAGAAATCCTTTATAAAGCGACGGTACCATGATGCTATGCCTAACACCCGGCGCAGATCTTTCACATTCCTGGGATCCTTAAGTTCTTTGACGGCGGCCACCTTGTCGGGATCGGTCGCGATTCCTTGGTCGCTTACGACGTGGCCCAGATATTTCAATTCCTTCTTGCAAAACGTACATTTTTCTCCGTTAATCCGCAAGTGAGCCTGTTGGAGCCTATGGAACACTTCTTGCAAATGTCGGAGGTGTTCCTGAAAGGTCTTGCTTACCACAATAATGTCGTCTAGGTATGCAAAAGCATACGGTTCCATCTCAGGCCCTAAGACCGAATCCAACATCCTTTGGAACGTCGCCGCCGACGAGTTGAGTCCGCAAGGCAGAACTTTCCACTGAAACAAACCTCGTCCGGGCACGGTAAATGCGGTAGAGGCTCGGGACGCCTTGTCCAATGGTATCTGCCAATACCCTTGCTTTAGATCAATGGTCGATATGAACTTGGCTTGTTTTAGCTTGTCCAAGATCGCATTAATTTGGGGTAACGGATAGGCGTCCATGATGGAGATCTGATTTAACTGCCTGTAATCAACGCAGACCCTCCAAGTGTCGTTCTTTTTCTTTACTAGCACGATCGGGGAACTATACGGGCTTTTGGACGGCTCTATTTTATCCGTACGTAACAGCTCGTCTATTTCTTCATCGATCACCTTCTGCATAGCCGGGTTTCTTGGGTAATACCGTTGCCGTATGGGTTCCTGTGTCTTTAGCTTGATACTGTGAACGGCTGCATTGGTGGTAGGATTCAGCATTGCGAATTTGGGCAATTCCTGAGTGAGCAAGTTGTTCAGTTGTTCTTCTTGTTCCCGAGACAAAGGCGTTCCTCCTAATAAACACAGCTGATTCCGGGGAGGCTCCGTTAATAGCGGTCTACCGTCGTAGGCAGGTATTTCCGCTTTCCCCAGCGTGATCGACAGGTTCAGTTCCTTTAAGGTATCCATGCCGAGGATTACCTTTTCAGCTAGGTTTCTGAGGTACGTCATCTCTCCACATATTTGCTGATCACCTACCCTTAAGTCTACTTGGAAGTGTTCGCGAGTGGGCATACTCGTGCCATCGGCCAGGTGCACTCGATGTACTTCGTATTTGACGGGCGCCCCCACTCTTCTTAGGACGGTCAGGACTTCCTCGTTTACGAACGATTTAGTGGCTCCCGTGTCAAGTAAAGCCATTGTTGGGTATCCACATATAGTTATTTTGACGAACATTCGCGGGTCCGCTCTACTTGGTACCTTTGTTTCCACGACCTCCATTATTGTCCCCGACGTGGGCATACTCTCTTGCTCCTGATGCGTTGTACCGAGCGACTCCTCCAGTCCGCATAGTCCTCCGTCTGCTACACCGTCATTGGTGCAGTCGCATATTGCCGATGCTTTATGCGAGCGGCACTGGCAGTCCCGGGTCATCCGCCCATCCTCTCCGCAGAAGGAACAAAACATACGGAAAGGCCGTCTGCAGTTGGCTTTATTGTGTCCCCTTTGCTTACAGTTCCAACAGTGTGTGTTTCTGTCGTAAGCCTCATTGCTTGTGCTTACTTGCGGGCGTTCGGGTAGGCCCCGCCTAGGTACGGGTGTGCTCTGAATACCGGGCCTACTTGCTGTTGGTGCCATATTGCGGCTTTCGTGGTTAATATACTCGTACTCTTCTACCAGCTCCATTAACTCTTCCAACGTACGGAAATCCTTCCTCCGAACATAGAGATGATATTCCGGTCTGAGTCGGTCATAAATTTTGTCGGTGTTTTCTTCTACCTTCATGGTAGGGTGTTGATGGATCAGGTACTGCATAGATCGGATGAAATCTTTGGCCTTTTCTTTTGGGCCTTGTCGTTTTCGCGCAATTTCATCTTCCAACTTATTGATATATCGGACTGGTAAGAAATGCTCTAAGAAAGCGTTGTGGAAATCGGCCCATGTCGAGAAATACCCTCGATTTATACGGTACCACTCCAACGCCGTACCTCTTAGTATTTCGGGTAAGGTACGAACCATCTCTTGTGGTGGGATCCTATAACACTCGATCAATTCTTCCAAGCGTTTGATCAGTTCTGAAGCGTTGCCGGAACCGTCGAACCTTACTCCCCATTTTCGGACGATATTCATCACTTCAGCTTCGCGGCTCAGCATCATGCGGCCTTCCGTAACGGGTTCATATTGTCTATCTGGTATTATTTGTCGTACCGGTTGGTCAGGCATGTGCTGGGTACTGTGAGCGGTTGCCAGTGGCAATGTATCCACCTCGTTCTCGTGCCTGCCAGCCTGTGTTTTGTTTTGAATCATACCTGCGCGGAGTTTATCGCGGGATGGCACACAGAAAAAGTAATCCTTGACCCCTTCTTTCCGCGTAGTATTGTGATTGGTTTGGTCTGATTCCTCCCCGTCGTTGGACTGCTCCACTGCTTGACTAGAGTCGTCGTCTGGAAATTCTCTGTCCAAAGCCAGTTTTCCTACCTCTACTAGGAGGTTTTGCGTCGACTTCCGCAGTCTCGCCTCTTTAATGTAGGCGCTAAATCGGGCTCTGAGGGTTGGCATGTTTCCCTCTGTACTCAGGTTTAATTGGGCCATTCGCTCCACAATCTCCTGCTTATTCAATAGGTAAATTGCTCCTATACTAGCAAATACGTCGAATTCGGGTTCGTCGTCTGACATCATTCTATCTTAGCTCTTTCCAAGAGAGGAAAACGTTATCAATTAAAAAAAAACACAATTACGGTATCCGGTGCCGCTATAGTTTGTCTGGTTATAGGGGTACGGTGCGGTGAACGGTAAAGTGCGGTGCGGTAAACGGTAAAGTGCGGTGCGGTAAACGGTAGAGTGCGGTGCGGTAAACGGTAGAGTGCGGTGCGGTAAACGGTAAAGTGCGGTAAACGGTAAAGTGCGGTGCGGTTTTTAATACGGTCGGGATGCGGTCGGTAATTTGATAACGTTGTTCGTGTCTCCTTTTCCTATGGTTTTTTTTTTTTTTTTTTTAATTCGGTTCGTCGGTGGTGGACCTTATGGTCCCTGCTCGGGCGCCAAAATGTGAGGGTGTTTTAGATTTCCCAGCTGGGGTATGCTCACGGTGTCCAGGGTTTAGTTAAATAAAACACCAAAATTTAACATCAATAGGTCTTTGTCTTTAGTTTTATTATTCTTTATATTGTTTGAAAGTTATTTCTTATAATCGGTTAACATTCTTTTTGTTCTAAATCTAATTTCTGGTAATAATACTTCTTCTCGTCTGGATCTTGGCTTGTTCCACTGGTCTGAAGTAGTCTACACGGTAGGTGACGGTCAGCAGGCGGCGCGGGTTTCGTTTCTTCCGTCACTTCGATCAGGTCTGGGGTATTCGCCGTTACGCCAAAACGGTAACTCACAGCAGAAGCTGATAACACACAGCCGAAGCTGGTAACACACGGCCGAAACCGGTAACACACGGCCTAAGCCGGTAACACACAGCCGAAGCTGGTAACACACAGCCGAAGCTGGTAACACACAGCCGAAGCTGGTAACACACAGCCGAAGCTGGTAACACACGGCCGAAACCGGTAACACACAGCCGAAGCTGGTAACACACAGCCGAAGCTGGTAACACACGGCCGAAACCGGTAACACACAGCCGAAGCTGGTAACACACAGCCGAAGCTGGTAACACACGGCCGGAACCGGTAACACACGGCCTAAGCCGGTAACACACAGCCGAAGCTGGTAACACACAGCCGAAGCTGGTAACACACGGCCGAAACCGGTAACACACAGCCGAAGCTGGTAACACACAGCCGAAGCTGGTAACACACAGCCGAAGCTGGTAACACACAGCCGAAGCTGGTAACACACAGCCGAAGCTGGTAACACACAGCCGAAGCTGGTAACACACGGCCGAAACCGGTAACACACAGCCGAAGCTGGTAACACACAGCCGAAGCTGGTAACACACGGCCGAAACCGGTAACACACAGCCGAAGCTGGTAACACACAGCCGAAGCTGGTAACACACGGCCGGAACCGGTAACACACGGCCTAAGCCGGTAACACACAGCCGAAGCTGGTAACACACAGCCGAAGCTGGTAACACACGGCCGAAACCGGTAACACACAGCCGAAGCTGGTAACACACAGCCGAAGCTGGTAACACACAGCCGAAGCTGGTAACACACGGCCGAAACCGGTAACACACAGCCGAAGCTGGTAACACACAGCCGAAGCTGGTAACACACGGCCGAAACCGGTAACACACGGCCTAAGCCGGTAACACACAGCCGAAGCTGGTAACACACAGCCGAAGCTGGTAACACACGGCCGAAACCGGTAACACACAGCCGAAGCTGGTAACACACAGCCGAAGCTGGTAACACACAGCCGAAACCGGTAACACACAGCCGAAGCTGGTAACACACAGCCGAAGCTGGTAACACACGGCCGAAACCGGTAACACACAGCCGAAGCTGGTAACACACAGCCGAAGCTGGTAACACACGGCCGAAACCGGTAACACACGGCCTAAACCGGTAACACACAGCCGAAGCTGGTAACTTACTTAACCTTGAATATTACACAAGAAGCCCCTTACCTCTGGTGGGGGGAAGCCTCTGTTTATATTCAAAACTACTTACCACTAATCCTTGTTTATCGTTGAACTGGTAAATTAATTAATCTTGAATATTTCACAAAAGCCCCTTACCTCTGGTGGGGGGAAGCCTCTGTGAATATCCCAACTACTTACCTCGAATCCTCGCTTAACGTTGAACTTTCTCGTCTTTCTACTTTGTTCACTCCTTGGTTTTCTTCTTGTCTCGTTGGTTTTGTTCGGTTCTACTAGGCAACCTTTTGGTAACAACCTAGTGTGAATTATAATTTTGGAAATGACAAAATCAGCTTGGTCTATTAATGGCACCATGTATTGGCCTCGTTGGATTGAGTGTGAACTCTATGCTCGGTGTAGTGACGGAACGCATGTAATTTGTTAGTGTTTTCATGGTAGATTTGTAATGCGTCATTACACCTCTAAATTTCCTAAAATATAATCAGTCCTATCATTGTATTTATATATAAACCATAGTACTCTCATGAACAGAGACTTTTAGGGCGACCACATGCCGTATAGTTGTCGTTGGTGTCGCGAAGTGGAGAGATTCACGGGAGCGAGAGGAAAATATTATTTTCATTCCAATAAGCAACCAGCAGAATAAGGGAGATAATTAATTTACCACCTAAAACAAAAACACTACAACACAATTTCCTTCGTTCTATTTGAGTCCATCCTTGAATATGTTTTTATACAGGGTGTCCCATAAGTAATGGTCCAAACTGTATATGCTGAATGGTCAAGTCATGACCTACCAGAATTTGGTAACTTGTCTATACCGCATCCTAACGGTTTTCGAGTAACGGTTTTTTTTTTATATTGTACGCGCACTCAAGGGGATATGAATACCGTTATAATGATTATACACAGTGCGAGTAATTAGGAAGGATCAGGGGCGAACGCAGAAAAATATTTCGGGGGGGTTTCAAAAAAGTAATATATTATTTTTTTATTTTAAATGTCAAGTGTTTTTTTCTTTTTTGGCACTATTTTATATAGGTACTAAGAAACATGTTTGAATAAAAGTTACATATATACACATATGACTTGCTTTCACGATTGACAAAACAGTTTGACTTTGACTTCAAAGCTAGAACTTAATTTTTATATGCATTATGTATGTTTAAGTTTGTATGCCTTATTTCCTAGTTGCCGTTGTCGATCCCATCATTCTTAGACTGAACTCACTGCACATGAATAAATGTGAGTTACAGAAACAATTTGACCGTAGATTAAACTCACCATGAAAATACTAGAAATAATGATTTTGAATGCGTTCCGAACCTTTAGACCGAAGATATAGGGTCATATTCATAGTTCCTTGATAAGTTCTGATTTTGTCTTTGCTAAATTAAACATCAGTTTATGTTATTCATAGCCAATTTAAAACCATTTTAAAACGATAATGTGGAGTCTAAAAATAAACACGACGGAACCTATGTTTAAGCTGTTTCTAAATCTATTAAACGTCAAAAATAAAGAAACTGATTGAGAAAATTAAGTTACGAGACATTTTATTTAAAAATTTAAAAACAAAAATTAAAATGTCAAAACACTTAAGCATATATGAAAATTTTGATATTTTACTGGATGTTGGAATGCTACCAACTAACAGAAAACGAAAGCTCTACTTAACCCGATTGGACTTCTTTGAAATAGATGAAGACGATTTGTATGAAAGGTATCGATTCGAGAAAAAAACTGTCAAGTTTATGATTGACCTTCTAAATATTATAGATCGAAATTCAATGTCTAAAACCACCAGCCCAACTTCATAAAATGTATTAACTAACAGCAAACAAAGAATGGTCAAGTCTAACAAGCTGACATTCTAGTACGAATAGTACAACAAAATAACAATAATTAACTTAATAATCTGGTTCGTTACCGATTCTTCCAACCTCTCCCCCTTTGATACGTACTACGAATTGTAAGTTTATCGAAATAAGGCATGGAGAAAAATGGAGGCGGAACAAAACAGCATACTTAAAGGAGCTTATAAAAATGTTGATGCTTCAAATCCATTTGATAAACAACTATCACATCAACTCGACCTGTGACGTCAGTGGTCTAAAGTAGTGGAGTGCGTAGTGCACACGACTCAGTCGTTCTTTGACTTCCTCACAGTGAAGAAGTAATTAGCAGCTAAATTTAAATTTAAAGAAGTGCATTTGTAGTGTTTGCGATTAAGAAGGCAGTGTGTCAGTTTTCATTTAATTAATCGACAGCCTAGTGGAGGTGGCGTCGGAACAGTCGTTCTTTGACTTTCAAAGAGAAAACAAGTGTTAATAAGTGCATAGTAGATAATTTTATATTAAAAGTGCATTTGTAGGGTTTTCCTTTTAAGTAGGCAGTAAGCCACAGTTTTTAATAACTAATCAGTAGCCTAGTGGAGGTGGCATCCGAAGATACAGAATTGACAATTTCGTGATAAAACTCGTCCGAGGTCACATTGCAAGAGCTATGTCTTCGACCAATAATTTAATTTTCGGGGCGTTCTATCCGAACGACGAGTATTTTGAGAGTGCACGCTTGAGCGGCTTCATTCCACCAGAAGCATTCCTCTTCTTAGATAGATGCGGTCTGATACAGGATAGATTGGCAGTTCCGTTAATCTACCACGTCAGACGACAAACCGTGGATAGGCGACTCCTGTACAATCGGGACGCCATGGCACACGACGGAGCAGAGCTCCTTCGGTTCAGTAGGGCTGTGTCTGAACGGGACCGAACTGATAGGGTGAAGCAGGAGAGCCAGTTTTGGTGGCTTCAATCGGCACTTGATAGTGGGTAGTTGGGATGGGGTTTTAAGCCTTGGCCGGCTTACATACTTCTTTTATAGTTTTAGGGTTTAGTTTTAAGTAGAATTGGCATGGTGGCACAAAAAAAAACATAAAAAAAAATACAAAAAATACAAAAGATACAAAAAAGAAAAATACAAAAAAACATGGAATAATAAAAAAAAATAATAAAAAAAGGAAAAATATGAAAAACAAAAAACGTTAGATAGTTAGATTTGCTGCTATGGTTGTTCTAGTTTTAAGTAGTTTATAGGTAGAATAGGTAGTTTAAGTTAGCTTTAAGTTTTATATTAAGGACCTTATTTTAAGTAGTTTTTAAGTAAAAATAAAAAAGGATATTGACATTAGTTTTTTCTAAATTTTCTAATGAATAAAAAAATAAATAAAATGAATTGAAGTTAAATAGATCTTAATGCCGAAAGGCATTAGCATTAAGTATTATTGTTTAACTTAGAGTGCCCGTATGGGACCAGTAAGTTAGTTGTAAGTTATGGATAATTAGGCTAGTTTTATGAATTTTTGTCTAGCTTTAAGATAGTCTTAAGAATAAATTAATAAAAATGAATTTGAAAAAAAAAAAAAGTGGCATCCGAAGATAGCTCCAAGGGTCGTGGGTTCGAGTCCCAGGCGGAGTCGACAAGAAATATTATCGCTTTTTTTCATAATAGAGAAATAGTCGATTTTATTAACTGGGAAGAAAGGAAAATGGAGAAGAAGAAGAAATCAGGGGTATCGAATGATACCTCTGCTGATATATCGGGTGATGCGAAAGTACTGCCACCAGCGGTACCACAAGTCACCGTAACATCGGATCATGCATCGGACCCGCAAACATCAATGACCAAGAGGAAGAGTGATACACCAACACCAAACCTGGTTAAAAGAGCAAATCCAGCTAAGAGGGCAGCTTTGAAAAAAAAGCTGCCAAAACAAAGGAAAGATGTGACGACATCAGAGAGTGAAGTCTCTGAGGGAGGAGAAGGGCAGTATAGGTCTCCGAAGAATAGATCGGAGCCAGATCCGTCAAAAGAAAAGGCGTTAGAGGTGGAGTTGGACCTCCAAACCGAGGCGAAGCTAATGAAGGCCCTCCAAAACAAACAGGCCACCATCAGCCAATACGAAGAAAGCTTAAAAAAACTCAAGGAGGAAATTAAGCCGCTCCTCAGCCAACTAAAGCTGAAGCAAGAGGCTCGCCGCCAACAAGAGGCAGCTCAACGGCAACAGCAACAAAAACAACAGCAGCAAAAACAACAGATATACAAAAACAACAGCAGGAAAAACAACAGCAGCAACAACCACAGCAGCAAAAACAACCACAATCCAAGCCCGCTCCCAAAAACACAGGAGCGGAGCAAAATAAAAAGACGACATCAGCAGTGACAGGCCCAATGTCTGAGGGCCCATCGACTTCGGCTAATGCTTAGCAACAGCAACAGCCAAGGCAGCAGGAACAGCAGAAACAGCAGCAAAAGCAGCAGCAGAAGCAGCAACAGCAACAGCAGCAGCAACACCAGAAACAACCACAGAGAAAAAGGGAAAAAATACCACCAATAAGGACACACAGAGTGCATTTGTAGTGTTTGCGATTAAGAAGGCAGTGTGTCAGTTTTCATTTAATTAATCGACAGCCTAGTGGAGGTGGCGTCGGAACAGTCGTTCTTTGACTTTCAAAGAGAAAACAAGTGTTAATAAGTGCATAGTAGATAATTTTATATTAAAAGTGCATTTGTAGGGTTTTCCTTTTAAGTAGGCAGTAAGCCACAGTTTTTAATAACTAATCAGTAGCCTAGTGGAGGTGGCATCCGAAGATACAGAATTGACAATTTCGTGATAAAACTCGTCCGAGGTCACATTGCAAGAGCTATGTCTTCGACCAATAATTTAATTTTCGGGGCGTTCTATCCGAACGACGAGTATTTTGAGAGTGCACGCTTGAGCGGCTTCATTCCACCAGAAGCATTCCTCTTCTTAGATAGATGCGGTCTGATACAGGATAGATTGGCAGTTCCGTTAATCTACCACGTCAGACGACAAACCGTGGATAGGCGACTCCTGTACAATCGGGACGCCATGGCACACGACGGAGCAGAGCTCCTTCGGTTCAGTAGGGCTGTGTCTGAACGGGACCGAACTGATAGGGTGAAGCAGGAGAGCCAGTTTTGGTGGCTTCAATCGGCACTTGATAGTGGGTAGTTGGGATGGGGTTTTAAGCCTTGGCCGGCTTACATACTTCTTTTATAGTTTTAGGGTTTAGTTTTAAGTAGAATTGGCATGGTGGCACAAAAAAAAACATAAAAAAAAATACAAAAAATACAAAAGATACAAAAAAGAAAAATACAAAAAACATGGAATAATAAAAAAAAATAATAAAAAAAGGAAAAATATGAAAAACAAAAAACGTTAGATAGTTAGATTTGCTGCTGTGGTTGTTCTAGTTTTAAGTAGTTTATAGGTAGAATAGGTAGTTTAAGTTAGCTTTAAGTTTTATATTAAGGACCTTATTTTAAGTAGTTTTTAAGTAAAAATAAAAAAGGATATTGACATTAGTTTTTTCTAAATTTTCTAATGAATAAAAAAATAAATAAAATGAATTGAAGTTAAATAGATCTTAATGCCGAAAGGCATTAGCATTAAGTATTATTGTTTAACTTAGAGTGCCCGTATGGGACCAGTAAGTTAGTTGTAAGTTATGGATAATTAGGCTAGTTTTATGAATTTTTGTCTAGCTTTAAGATAGTCTTAAGAATAAATTAATAAAAATGAATTTGAAAAAAAAAAAAAAGTGGCATCCGAAGATAGCTCCAAGGGTCGTGGGTTCGAGTCCCAGGCGGAGTCGACAAGAAATATTATCGCTTTTTTTCATAATAGAGAAATAGTCGATTTTATTAACTGGGAAGAAAGGAAAATGGAGAAGAAGAAGAAATCAGGGGTATCGAATGATACCTCTGTTGATATATCGGGTGATGCGAAAGTACTGCCACCAGCGGTACCACAAGTCACCGTAACATCGGATCATGCATCGGACCCGCAAACATCAATGACCAAGAGGAAGAGTGATACACCAACACCAAACCTGGTTAAAAGAGCAAATCCAGCTAAGAGGGCAGCTTTGAAAAAAAAGCTGCCAAAACAAAGGAAAGATGTGACGACATCAGAGAGTGAAGTCTCTGAGGGAGGAGAAGGGCAGTATAGGTCTCCGAAGAATAGATCGTAGCCAGATCCGTCAAAAGAAAAGGCGTTAGAGGTGGAGTTGGACCTCCAAACCGAGGCGAAGCTAATGAAGGCCCTCCAAAACAAACAGGCCACCATCAGCCAATACGAAGAAAGCTTAAAAAAACTCAAGGAGGAAATTAAGCCGCTCCTCAGCCAACTAAAGCTGAAGCAAGAGGCTCGCCGCCAACAAGAGGCAGCTCAACGGCAACAGCAACAAAAACAACAGCAGCAAAAACAACAGATATACAAAAACAACAGCAGGAAAAACAACAGCAGCAACAACCACAGCAGCAAAAACAACCACAATCCAAGCCCGCTCCCAAAAACACAGGAGCGGAGCAAAATAAAAAGACGATGTTAATACCCAGCACAATTTCCTACACAACTGACCTATCACAATTTAAAAACACTATACACATTTCAAAACCAAAACAATCTATACACATTTCACACTTACCTTCCTACCTTAAGTAGGTCACAATTCAAGTCACAATGAAAACCTAAAATTCATTTCTTATACATTGTGCAGAATATGCATATTTGCTTGTTAATAAGTTTTTGTTTACACATTGTGCGGTGTGTGCACATAATGTTTTTATTTTTGATCAAGTCAATGACACATTGTGCACACGCTGCATATTATAGAATTAGGCAATAAAATTAATTTATTGAACCTTATATTGACTTTTGTTAAATTGTAGAATAAGCTATTTGTTGATTATTGAACTTCTATTGATTTTTGTTAATAAGCTATTTTTTAGTATTTAAGACGATTATGTGAAGGAATAAAATCACTTTCTGTTTAACCACCAAATATTGAGTGTCTCTTAATTTATTGCAACTTCCCCCCACCAGAGGTAAGGGGTTGCATTAATCGAAAGTCAACAAAACATCCATCAAAAGAAACCAATCAACAATCCCAAACACGTCAAAAAGAGATCTTCTGGTTCATGCACTAGAAGCGTCTCACGTTGTCAAGGTGATATCACTTTGGTCGACACGTACTTAATCGTACAGACGACATCAGCAGTGACAGGCCCAATGTCTGAGGGCCCATCGACTTCGGCTAATGCTTAGCAACAGCAACAGCCAAGGCAGCAGGAACAGCAGAAACAGCAGAAACAGCAGCAAAAGCAGCAGCAGAAGCAGCAACAGCAACAGCAGCAGCAACACCAGAAACAACCACAGAGAAAAAGGGAAAAAATACCACCAATAAGGACACACAGAGTTGACCTGGACGACATAAAACAGGTATGTAAGTCGGCCACTAAGGGCAAATTTTTAATAAAAATTTTAATCGAAAAAGAAAAGAATTATTCGGTCCAGTGTTTCTCACTGGCCGATTACAAGTTAGTAAAAGGGTTACTAAAAGAGGCCACAGCTGAGTTCTTCAGCTACACGCCTAAAAGCGAAACATTTAAGACGGTCCTTCTGAAGGGCATAAGTTCCTGCGCGGAACCGGAGGCGCTCTTAGCTGAGCTCCGTGAAAATGCCAATGATGATCTCGATTTTATCGGGGTCAAGCCTTTCACTACGGTGAAGTCCATGCGAGGGGGTTATAGGCTGCCAATGTTCCTCGTATTATTATCGCCTCAAAGTAGTTTTGAGAGTCTGAGGGAAATCAAATGCCTCGACTATCAAGCCATACACTGGGAGACATTAAAAAGGCACGACGACATGTTACAATGTACGAAGTGCCAGAGGTTCGGCCATGCCGGAGCCAACTGCAATATGCAGTTGCGCTGCGTCAGGTGCTCCGAAACCCACAACGAGGGAGAATGCAAGCTGGGGAATGAGCGGGTTGAGGATTTGACCCAGCTCAAGTGTGTCCTTTGTGGAAACCAAGGGCACCCGGCTAACTATAGGGGTTGCCCTTAGGTGCAGCAAATGAAACAAAAACAGGCCAGTCAAAAATCCGAAGGAAGTCGAACAGTTCGACAGGCTCCAACACAAAAATTCGTGGATCCCAAATTTTCCTACGCCCAAATGGTGTCAGGGAATGGGAATACGAGACAGGCTCCACCAACGATTGCCCCAAAGGCCCCTGTGCCTAAGGCACCAGAGGTGCAGCCTGACATTGTAGCCTTGTTGTTGAAAATTCAAGGTCAACTAACAGGGCTGCAAAGTCAGATAAAGGAGCAAGGCAAAAGGGTAGATCATCTCTACTCTTTGTTGCCTGGCCTGGCGCAATTTAGACCATAATGGGCGCGCCTAAAAGTCCTAGCTGTGAATGTAAATTCACTGATTCGGATTGAACGAAGAGCCAATATGCTCCAATTGTTGAAAGACTACAGTCCCGATGTGTTTATGGCTAGCGAAACTAAGCTAAACCACAAACACAAATTGACTCATAAAAATTACAATATCGTAAGAAGAGACCGGCCCGACTCCACTCAAGGGGGCGGTGTCGCTCTCTTTATACGAAAAGGCATTAGTTATAAAGTCATATACAACAATGAATTGCGAAAGCTCAGACGCTAGAAGTTTGCGTTGTATGCCTCTCTCTCACTCAAGGGAAGCGGATGTATATGATTGCGGCTTATGCGGCTGGAGCTCCGCAGGTTACTTACTTTGCTTCAGAACTCGAGATACTTTTTAGGGAACTTAAACTGAGCTTGGAAGAAAACTATTTCATCTTGGCCGGTGATTTGAACGCAAAACATGAAGATTGGGGAAATCAACATAGTAATCCCAGAGGTAACCATCTTTTTAATTTGATGAATCTTTACAGCGTTGAATATGGCGTCGACCTGTTGGCTACTGAAAAGCCATCGTATCCAAGAAGCGGTTCCTTTCTGGATCTTTTGCTGTACGACACAAGATTGACAATTACAGACAAAGTGGGTAATCACCCTCGAAACTGCTTACAGACAGTCGAGTACGAAAGTGATCACTGCGGACTGGCTGCTGTAATGCAGATTCCTAACGAACGCGTGGAGTTGGAGGAATACGTTGCAACGCATTCTTACAATTACAGTAAGATGCGCTGGCCTCGCTTCACCAACGCCCTAGCGAGAGAACTTCGTTCGAGTGACATAGCCCCACCAAACAACAGAAACCTGACAAACACAGAAATTGACCAACATTTACAACAGATGGACGAAACAATAAAACGAACGATGGAACGGACAATACCAAAGTACAAAGAACGGGACCAAATGGACACTTACAGAAACGCGACTATTGACGGACTACGTAGGCACAAGAGTGGCTTACTGACAAGACTCAAAAACTTGTACAGACAACTTACAGACCCACACGACTTGGAGGTTAGGAAACTGAAGTCGTCAATAAAAAACGTCAATCTGTTGATTAAGGAGAACTACAGGTTATCAATTAACAAGTACTGGGACCGTAAGATCCGGTCAGTTAATTCCAGTGATCCTAGTATGTTCCCTAAAATCAACAAGATATTCAGGTAAAAGAACGACAATGACCTTCCGTGTCTGAAACTCCAAAAAACTGAAGAGAACAGAGACTTACTCATGACAGCGCAAATAGATCCAGAAGAAGCCATCTTTGACGATGACCTTTTTATAATTGAAGAAAGTGGAGGCGGTGGGAGCTGCTTTCCAGCAAGTGTACAAGGTGAATGTTAGCATTCGCCCCAACCACGACCTGGAAAACAGAGCCCTACTTAATCACTTTTACCTTCGAAATGATATAACACAATGGCGATCTGAGAACTGCGGTTTCATGCGGTTCAATGACGATTCCTTGGCAAATGCCATAATCGCCGAGGAAACGGGACCAAGTTCCTTGTTAGTAACGAAAGTTGAGCTTCAGCTCAGCCCGTACAGTTCGTCGTTATATTTTCTCCTCCATTCTCCATCTATACGTACGGGACCAAAAATCACCCGAAGATTTTTCCTCTCGAAGCATCCTAAGACGTTCTCATCTTTCTTTGACAGGGTCCAGGCCTCAGCGCCATAAATGAGAACCGGGACGATGAGTGTCTTTTAGATGGTGATTTTAGATGCTCGAGAGAGGACTTTACTTCTCAATTGCCTTCTAAGTCCAAAGAAGCAGCGATTTGCAAGAGTTATTCTTCGTTTGATTTCAGCGCTGGTGTCGTTGTCTGTGTTTATAGCGGTACCTAGGTAGACAAAGTCCTTAACTACCTCGAAGTTATAGCTGTCCATGGTGACGTTTTGTCCAAGACGTAGTTGTTCAATGTCCTTTTTTGATGACAGCATATACTTGGTCTTGCCCTCATTGACCACTAAACCCATCTTCTTCGCTTCCGTCGCAATGCTCAAAAACGCTCCACTGACATCACGCTTTGATCTTCCAGTTATGTCAATATCATCTGCGGATCCGAGTAATTGGATGGACCTTTGGAAGATTGTGCCTCTAGTGTTGACGGTTGAGTTTTGCACAATTCTTTCCAGAACGATGTTGAAGAAGTCGCATGACAGTGCATCGCCTTGTCTAAAACCTTTTTTGACATCAAATGCATCGGTGAGATCTTTTCCGACCTTGATGGAGCAGCGTGCATTCTCCATTGTCATTCTGCACAAACGGATAAGTTTGACAGGGATGCCAAAACTAGACATTGCTCTGTAGAGCTCTTCCCTATGGATGCTGTCATACGCGGCTTTAAAATCGATAAATAGATGGTGGGTATCGATTTGAAGCTCCTGGGTTTTTTCCAAGATCTGCCGTAGTGTGAATATTTGGTCGATAGTGGACTTTCCTGGTCTGAAGCCACACTGATAAGGACCTATCAGGTTGTTGACGAACGGCTTCAGACGTTCACATAATACGGCAGAAAGGATCTTATTAGCAATGTTAAGGAGACTGATCCCTCTATAGTTGGCGCAATTTAAAGGGTCTCCTTTTTTATGTACCGGGCAAACTATGCTGAGATTCCACTCATCGGGCATGCTTTCTTCCGACCATATTTTGCAGATGAGTTGGTGCATGCTCAATAATAACAATAATGCTGAATAATGCATATTATCCAGTGCATTGGAAGACCGCTGTGGTTCATCCTCTCCCGAACAAGGGAAAGGACAACTCCAACCCGTCAAATCTTCGGTCGATAAGTCTTCTTCCGAGCATCAGCAAAGTTTTCGAAGAGATCATCAATAGGGCTCTGACTAAGTGGGCTGCGGACAACAAAATAATTCCGGATAAACAGTTCGGGTTCAAGGCGGGTCATGACACAATTCATGCTGCGTCTAAACTCGTTTCTGATATCCAATGGAATAAATCAAAACAACAATGCACAGGTGCTGTTCTGGTTGATTTGGAAAAGGCCTTTGACACCGTATGGTTAGAGGGTCTTTACCTTAAACTGAGCAGGCTTGGCATAAGCAAGCCATTGTTGTATATACTTTATGATATGCTTAACGGTAGAAAGTTTGTTGTCAAAAGTGGCAATGTAACTTCTACCACAACATTCTTAATTAAAAATGGTCTTCAACAGGGAGCGGTGAATTCGCCGATTCTCTTCAGCATTTACACCAGCGATCTGATAGGTAGTCTTACAAAGGCAATTGCGTACGCCGACGATCTTATTGCGTACAGAACGGCCCGAAAGGTTGAGGTTATTAGAATTCTCTTGCAGCGTGATTTCGACAAGATTCAGCGATATTGCGACGACTGGAAACTGAAAATAAATGTCCAGAAGTTGGAGACAATTCTGTTCCGGACTCCGTTGGCTAGGGCCACGAGGGATACGTGAAAGAATTGGCGCAAGATAGTTATCGTTGATCTTCACGGGCAGCCATTAGCGAGCAAAAATGTAGTGAAGTACCTCGGTATCTGGTTAGATCAGTATTTATATTTCGACAGACATATAAATGCTGCTATGACCAGGGCCAGACTAGCCTTTGCTCTGACGAAACGGCTGTGTTTTAGCATTCGGCTTGACCCCAGAGTGAAGGTAATTTGCTACATGGCCCTCATACGGCCGATGATCGTTTATGGTTGTCCTGTGTGGTTCAACGTTGCCCCTTCCCAGATGGAGAAGTTTCGGGTGTTCGAGCGGCAGTGTTTACGACGCTGTACCGGCTTATATCGAACAGCCGAATCTTCTTATGTGCATTACTATTCCAACGAGGTCCTATACAATGGGGCTCGAATCAACAGAATTGACAATTTCGTGATAAAACTCGTTCGAGGTCACATTGCAAGAGCTATGTCTTCGACCAACAATTTAATTTTCGGGGCGTTCTATCCGAATGACGAGTATTTTGAGAGTGCACGCTTGAGCGGCTTCATTCCACCAGAGGCATTCCTCTTTTTAGACAGATGCGGTCTAATACGGGATAGATTGGCAGTTCCTCTAATCTACCACGTCAGACGACGAACCGTGGATAGGTGACTCCTGTACAATTGGGACGTCATGGCACAAGGCGGAGCAGAGCTCCTTTGGTTCAGTAGGGCTGTGTCCGAACGGGACCGAACTGATAGGGTGAAGCAGGAGAACCAGTTTTGGTCGCTTCAATCGGCACTGGATAGTGGGTAGTTGGGATGGGGTTTAAAGCCTTGTCCGGCTTACATACTTGTTTTATAGTTTTAGGGTTTAGTTTTAAGTAGAATAGGCATGGTGGCACAAAAAAAAAATTATACAAAAAAGAAAAATACAAAAAATACAAAAAAAAACATGGATTAAAAAAAAAATACAAAAATACAAAAAGAAAATATGAAAAACAAAAAACGTTAGATAGTTAGATTTGCTGCTGTAGTTGTTCTAGTTTTAAGTAGTTCATAGGTAGAATAGGTAGTTTTAGTTAGCTTTAAGTTTTATATTAAGGACCTTATTTTAAGTAGTTTTTTAAGTAAAAATAAAAAAGGATATTGACATTAGTTTTTTCTAAATTTTCTAATGAATACAAAAATAAATAAAATGAATTGAAGTTAAATAGATCTTAGGGCCGAAAGGCATTAGCATAGCATTAAGTATTATTGTTTAACTTAGAGTGTCCGTATGGGACCAGTAAGTTAGTTATAACTTATGGTTAATTAGGCTAGTTTTATGAATTTTTGTCTAGCTTTAAGATAGATCTAAGATTGAATTAATAAAAATGAATTTGAAAAAAAAAAAAAAAAAAGTGCACACGACTTCTAAGACTGAGCAAATCTGATATGCATGGGTTCGATTCCTATGGTGTGCATAAAAAGATTTTCAAATCAAATTGGATTAAAGCTCAGCACCACAAAAAAGGAGACTGATGAGTGCAAAAGTGGCAAAGCACGAAATAACTATATCTCCAGCCAAAACAATGAGTGGTAGCACCTTTAAGTTGTTCAAACATTCAATGAAAGCAAACAAAATAGTTTAAAGGGTTTCAAAGATTTTGGCTCTCCAGCTAACGCAATTTATTTTGTTGCCCTCTACAAGCCATTTTGTATAGGTTTAAGTGAAATTTTTCAGAATTGTAGTAGAATATGCCTTAAACCTGTTTCTAACTAAACAGAGCTGGCAAATTCTTTATGAATAGCAGCTGTGTCTAACCTATATGTTAAATTTAGACTCCAGTTCAAATAGACTATGAAAAATATGACTATGAATTTTTTTTGTGTCTTACATTAAGGTATGTTTAAATGCAGAGACATTCAAATGTTCAAAAATATTGAATTTAAGAGACATCACGTTACTTTCTTTATTAATTAGATTCTTGTTCTTGAAAAATAGGGAAAACACGCGTTAAAGGCAAACAGGGTTGCTGTTTTTGTTTTAAAATATTCTTGTGTCACAATTTAAGAAGTGAAAAAAGTTAAGTTAAAAGATTTTTTTTATATTTACAGTTAAAACTAACATAAATGAACCGAACAATTTTTCAGTGTTCTGATATATTATTGAAGTGAAACTTCTTTATCGGCGTTGGAAAAAAATTTACCGTCACATTTTTCGGTTACGCGTCACAATTTCTGGTTACGCATCACATTTTTTCGTTACGCGCCATCTTTTTTTTTTCTGTTGCCTTTATAATCAAAAGAAGAAAAATTTCATCTATCTGTTTTGTTTTTCTCCTATATTTTCTTTCAAATTATTTCCTCCTAAAAAATCTTTGGGTATTATATTTTGTTGTTATGTTTATGTTATTCTTGTTTTTCTTTCTTTTTCATTTGTGCTTCTTTCTGCTTCTTCTTCTTGCTGCTTGTTTCATTTTCAAAATCGACCAAATTATGATGAGAATGAGAGAAGAGAATTGGCTCTATTTTGTGGAATGTGGAATCTATGTAATCAATACTCTCTCCCACTCTCTTTCTCTGGAAACTGGAAAATCCACAAAATGAATTGATTCTCAAATAATCTTAAAGAAAAAACTTAAAGAAAAAAAGCTTATCCCCTCTTTTTGAACTTATTATTTGTATTCATGTCTATGATAATAAAATCCTTTTGTTTAAACTTTATCTAATTTAACTTTATTTAACCAATTTCTGGAAAGTTGCATGTAGATCATTTTTCGAAAAATAAGGCCATAAAGAAGTTTCACTTCTTACATGTGTACACTAGTACACGCACACATTTTTTTTTTTTTAGTGTGTCATGAGTAGCTGTGAGATCGTTTCAAAAACGAGTACAACAAGGTCATTTTCTGTTTTCAATTTTTCATTTAACCCCCAAAACTCCTACCTGCGTTCGCCCCTGGGAAGGAAGGATAGGATTTGAAAAAAATTTTAATGAAATTTTCAAAAACACCTACTTTTAGTCGGTTTTTCAATCACCCTGTCCACAAATGATTTTTGTTTTTACTATATGTTAATATTTTACAATTTTGAATAAACATTCAATATTTTTGCATTTAAAAAAATTTCAATTTCCGACACTATTTTGTAAAATATTGATAGTTAAAATCATATTCTTATCAAACTTAATTTTTTACATCGAACTTTAAAACTGTTTTATTAAAAAAAATCATACTACACAATACTGGTTATTGTTTTTAAACACTTGATTTGATTTTTTAGCTTTTCAAAAAAGTATAAAACATCACATAGCTAGCTTTGGTTCAAAAGTTATAAGCATTTCAATTTCCAGATTGACTAGCTTTGTAGTGTAATCTTTGTATATATAATCTATAGTACTCTTATGGAACACGAATTTTTAGTTCATTGACGGCTTACAGGCGGCGCTCGGAATACTGAAAATTTGTTGTGCAGATTTCAGAAATTAAAACAAAAATGAGTTGAGGAAAAGAGGGTTTTATTATTTTCTCTCTTGTTAGAAATTAAGAGAGTAAGGGAGGCAACAAAATAATACAGTTGCTTATGTTTTTTTTGTGTGTTGTCCTTGTCTTGTCATGGAGATATTCCTATGAATTGAGCTATGTAGGTTTTGTTTTTGTTGCATTTGATTTCAAATTTATAAAATCTAAAATAATTCCATTTTCTTTTCAGAATGAATACACTGTTGTCATATTTTGAATATTGTACATAGTTGTGTGGATGTGCATATTTAAAAATTGGCGAAAGATTTTTGTTGTTTTTTTTTTTTCATTTTTTGGAAAGAAATAATACGGTAGGTAGGGAAATTGAGTCAGATATGTATGTAGGGAGGTGAGTACAATTTTTGTTAATGATAAGTTGTTGGATATGTATTTAGGTACAAATTTGAAAACACTAATTAGATAGTGTTTACAAATTTGTACCTATGCACATGTAGGTATAGGTATAGCTACATTTTTATCATAGGTTATTCGTATTTGATATTCTATTGTAAGCATAGTTATAAAGTATGATAGGTATAGTCTTTTACATTTTGGCAGTTGAGTAATTTGCTTTGATTTTAAATTTAGATTTGTTTTGATTTTAAATTTAGATTTTGGATGTAAAAAGTTTTATTGGCAGGTACTATTTCATGAAATTTCTACTAGTATTCGGACAGTGATAATATCAGGACACAAACAAAAATTAACTCTTTATAGGTGATTAGAAAATAAGGTTCAGTGTCGGGACAGTTTTATTGAATATGAAATGTACGGCTTTTATTCATATTAGGTACAACAATTCTACTTTTTTGTATCATTTTTAACAAATTAATGTAGACAATAAAGCTCGGACAATATATAAATCAGAGAGAAAAAACTAAATGAGAGAACCAAATTTCCTCGTCTCCGTCTCTTCAAAACCTCTTACTCTCATTTTTTATAGCGTGTTGAATTCGTATCGGTGTATACATGTTTTCACCTCAGAGAGCGAGAGAGAAAAAACTTCAGAGCGAGATAGACATATTTGACATTTCTCGAATGCCGAATTAGAAAGCAAAACAATTTAGCATCGTCTTTTTGAGTGCACGTATTTATAATTCTAAAAAAATATCAGACTGTTCTCTTTAAACTAAAAATTGCATTAAAAATTAGTCAAAAATAAATATAATTAGTATAGCTAGAATATATATACTTATGGGTGTGTACCTCCTAGAATTTAAGAAGGTAATTTGTGTAAAAAAAAGAAACAAAACAATTTCTTTAATATTTTAGCCTATTATTGAATTATAATTGAATGCAATAAACTAAGAAAAACACTCTTTTTCGTTGTGTATAGCACTGTAAATCAACCCAATAAAAGGAGGATACATTTGTATTAACAACAAAAAATGAAAAGGAGCAGGAGCAAAGGCAGCACCCAGTACACATCACCAGGCAGGCTAGGCGGCCTAGGAGGTAACAAATTTAGTTTTCCTTTGTATTGTATTACCATATAATCTTCTTATTCGAAAGGAGCAACATCTTCAGTTTCAGCTGAGAAGAAGAGGAAAAATAAATACCTATAATAAGAAACAAAATGACAAAACGAGTTAAGAATCAAGTGTGGGAGATTGTTGGAACAGCAGCTAGTGGAATAGCAATGGTGCATCAACGTCCGGCGCAGTTGGAGGTGGTGGTGCAGCAGTTGCAGCTCCAAGCGGTGCAGTTGAGCTTTTGCAAGAGTCACTTAACGATGTCTTTCGCTGCTTCATCATCAAATTGAAAACCTTCAGTAGATTTGTTCAAATATTGGGACCACGAATGGCTTTATTCAGGGTAAAGACTTGTTGGACTTGCAAATGTTGAATTTATCATCAATGTGCATTGTAGGGTGGAACTCATTCGGGATATACATTTAAGCAGTTAGGTAAGTTTAACACTTTTTCAAAACCCTTTTGAAGTCTTGCATTGAAAACTATCTTTAATTTTAGAACTAGTTTATGAGACACATATAACCCAGGTTATGGAAGCAGTATCTTAACTTCGAGAACGCAATGTCCGAAGTGTCGAACACAATGTCAAAACCGTACGCAAAGCGAAAGACGAAAAAGTACGAGAAATACGAAATGCCGTCAAATTCATGGACAGCAGACTACATTCCCAATTGAAAAAAATGATTCGATTCAGCCACATCACTGCTCCAGTTCCTGCTGATTTTCACAGTGAAATTGTTCCTGAATACGATACTGGCAACTTATTTCCAGCGGTGTTGTGATCAACAGTATTACCTAAGTCAATTGTTGAAAAGACAAAAAGAACTTGTTGCGGAGAATAAGATTCTTCGTGAGAAGGCAACCAACGAAGAAGCAAGCAATGGCGGTGATCAAGTTGTCAATTTAGACGAAGAGGCAGATAAGCATCAAGAGGCAAGTCAAAGTTCAGTGAATAATGCAACCGAAGACACAAACAGTCAGGGATTTAAATCGTTGACAGGCTTACATTCTGAAAATAGCAGCACCAGTCGACCTAGTGAAACCGAAAAAAGTAATGAGAAGACAAGTGGCAGTGATATTCTGAAAAGTGGTTAGTTTTTTAACAATAGTTGGGAAGGTGTGAATATGCTTTGGTTTGTGTTTTATTAGTTGACGCTTCGTTTACTAGAGTGCTACAAGCATTAGTCAATGGTTCCTCCACTTATAATTCCTCGTTTCGAGAAGGTGCCGTCGGGGGAGAGATGAAGCCGACTTATAGTGCAACACCCTTGAGTTGTAAGTATGAATCAGTGTTACTCATTTTTTCGTTGTCATTTTGTTTATAAGTCGCCATCGATCGGTCTTGATTCTCAGATACCTGTTTCAGAGGAGGTCGATTACGATGGCTTTTTCTTGCTTTATGTTAAATATTGAATTCTTCATAAATTTCAGCTTCCCAAAACAACTGCCGTCTGCCAATGTGCTCTGTTAATGTTCTGGAAACGTTTTTTGAACCGCCAAAATTCCATTGTCAGAATGGTGACTACCTGGACGATAGTATTATTTTGAATACCTCGATCCCGTTGAGCTATTCGGAAGGTAATTTGCGCTTTCCCACCCACAAAAACTCCTGACAATGTTTTGAAAAAGTGATCTCATTTCAATTTTAATTTGTTTTCCTTTTTTGTGTGTAGCAGAAATGCTTGAAGTTTTAGAATCATTTAAGTAAATCAAAAAATCAAAAACAAAAGATAGATATGAGAAAACTTTCTCATTACTAAAATTGAAGATCTCCATACTATAATTTGTTAGCTTTATAAATTATTGTTATTCATATAGTTTATGTTTTATTTTTAAAAATTATACAAATACCTAAATATATTTTGTTTATAATAAAATTGTTAACATTGTGTTTTCTTTGTCTGTCCTTTAGATTCATTACCTTAAGAATATCGCAAGAGTAGGCCATCATCGTCGCCATCAAGCGTCAAGGAATCAACTGAAACACCATCTTATCGCTGGGAAAATACCGATGTAAGTATTAAAAGTCGATTTAACTTTGCATATCATAAAGTTTGTATTTTACATAAACATAAGAGTAATTTTATATCATTTATCAATTTATTTATTTATTTTTGTGCATTCGTTTATATTCCTGTCATTCTGTTTACGTTTGTTCGTTCGTTAATGTAATTTCGGTTAAGTATGTCAAATGGTTTTGTTGCTTTTGATTTGGATTCGAGACATTTTTAGAAAAAGCGTCTTATTGTTTTTTTTTTTTTTTTTTGGAAATTAGGAATTTATAGCTAAAAAGACTGAACTGAAATTTTTTTTAATTTTTATAATCTAAAAACAAATAGAATCAAAATGTGTAAACTGCATGTATGTTGTAAATTGTGTTAGAAGTGTGTAATAGCTAAAATGTGAACAACAAAACAAGATTGTGTTTATGAAGCAGAACATTTTCCAAACAAATATATAAGTGCATATAGATTTTAAGCAATTGTATATCCGATGTTATGATATCATAATTTTATTTTATTTCTTATTATTATGCTCAAAGTATTTATAAATAATGATTAATGCTTTTCTTGTTTCTCCATGCCCTCAAAGTACCCTTACTTACAGGTCTTCTGAGGCTCTGTTATCAATGCAGATCAAGAGGAGAACTATGAAGCTACAAGGATCCATATACTTTTAATGCAACAGATGCTGAAAATGAACCCGATATTTCAGTTATACCTTGTACATTTGATTGGTGCGGAAAAGTAATTGAAGGTGGAGGAGCCCATGCAATTGATGGTAATTTAAAACTATTCTATATCCTATTCTTTTTACTAATAATATAATATAACGTTTCTATTTATAGATTATGATAAAGCACATCAAAGAATGTGTGTTCAACGTGATCCTGATGACAGTGAAGATCGATGTGCCTATACAGTTTATAATTATAAAAAAGTCTATATGTGCTTCTGTCAATGTAATCTTTGTAATTCATCCAATAAACTCAAATCCACAACCACTACAACTCTAAGTCTAGCGTTATCAACATTTATTGGCTGCTATTTGAAAATAATACTATTTTGTTCTTTTTAATTTTGTTTTATTATTTTTAAACTATGTATACAAGTATAAGTAACTTAATTTTTATAAATGCGAACAAATATTTTTTTATGATTATTTTGACTTTTTCAAAAAAAAAAAAAACAAGAAACGAAAAGAAAAACTTTAAATAAAAAAGAAAGAAAAAAGAAACAATTTTTTAATTTTTAATAATAATGTATGATAGATGTAAACACAACTATGTTTTCTTAACAATTAATTGTATTTTAACAATCAATAATAGCTGTGATTTAAATGAAGAGAAAAAACAAGTTGAAAACATAACTACTAAGTAATCTCTTCCAGGTGGTTGTTATTTAATTAATTGTCTAAATAAGTTCAACTGTCGTTTTCATCACTTTTGATTTCTCCACAATATTAAATAAATTTCTCATTCCAATTTGGTACATTTTGCTTTGTTGTTGAAGTTGTTTGCGCCGAACATTTTCTGATGCAAGTTTGTGTCCAATTCACGACATTGTCCACGTAGAGTAACTGTGTTGATTTCGAATTTGGCTATAATACAAAAAATTAATAAATTGCAATAACAAAATGTAAGCACAGTTGGTAAATTTGTGCAAAACAAGAGAATGAAACTCACCATTTTCTTCAAGCTTAGTATGGTAGTGCAATCTGGAGCATGGTGGACATTGAGCAGGGATTGTTTTGATATTCATATCTTTGTGACAAGTTTCGTGGTGATTCCATGAGCATACTTTGATACAAAACAAAACAAAAACAAAATTAAGATTAATTTAAAAGAGGTGTTGAAATGTTGGCAATAAAATAATATTAGATTTTAATAATGTTTATGTTTTATTTATTTTAAACAAGATTTACATAGTTACGTGAAGTTTTCATGCTTTTCCACACCACCTTCAAGACAAATTTCTTTGCTATTGAGGTAGCATGAAGGCGCGTTAACCGATTTTTTTCTTATGGTGTTCGGTTTCCCCAGTAGGCCTATTGCACACCATATGCTAAAAATAAAAAAAATATTAATATCACAAAAGACAAACAATAATATCACAGAAAAAGCTTTGAGGAAAAATTAAAATTAGCGAAGAAAACGAGCAAAGTGAATATATATGTAAGTAGGTAACTCACAAATGGGATACTGTAAGCATTTTATTCCTAAAACTTTTATCATCTAGTTGTCTATTATAAAACTTTAGTAAAAAGTAAATACGGATTCTAAGGAAATATCGAAGAAGGAAAAACTCATCTAGATTTTCACAACATTGAAAGTGTTTGACATTATTCAATTCATTAAAAAGGATGTTTACTAAGCCTTTTTGGTGGCAGTGGTTAGGAAATAAAGGTATAAACATTTTTTCTAGGATTTCTATGTAATTTATAAATTGTTGAGGTGGTGAAACTAAATTGCATTTGTCGTACTGTTTAAGTGTTGTAAAAAGTGAAGTAGGGTTATTGCTTGATGAAACGGTAGGAAGATCTAAGTTGCAATTATGGTTCTGGTAACATTTTCTATACAGCCACCCACAGACATAGTGGAAACTATTCTGTTTTAAAAAACTAGATATATCAATGTTCAGTGCAGTGGTTTCATTGAAAAAGGGAATAGCTGTTAACGGTTCCGGAAGCCATGAAACATTTTGAACTAAAGCATGATTTTCTAACGCTGTAATTTTTTCCACTTCGATCATCTCACAATTGCCAGCCCTTACAATTTGAAGGTATTGTATTCCCCAAAGCTTTTGGAATGCGCTTTGGAATTGTGAGGCTGTGGGCCTGCTGTTATTGCCCAATGAACTTCTTATCTTTCCAAAAAAGAGTTCAAGGCAATCCTGGTTGAGGTGTCTAGTTAAAATGTATTTAAAGTGAAATTGTTTTAAATGCTGCCATAAGGAAAAAAGTGAAGATATATTTAACAGCCAACTGTAAATAAAATTGAACTTATTTGTTATGTCTATACCTTCGTAGTTTTTAACTCGAATTGATTTCAAAAAAACTCGCGCCCGACCTAAAAACTCTTCCTGCTCCTGGCTATGTTGAAACCCTTTCTTCATATTTTGAGGCTGTCTTACTTTTGAAGTGTTGAATAAGTCAAACAGTTGATCAAACATTAAGACGAACTCGGCTGTATTGGTTACTGTTTTGCTTTCAGTTCCGGAGTTGGCAAAAGTCATAAGAGCTGCATATACTGTGTGGCTCAAAACTTGGGTAGCACCACAGACTTTCATTTTGTAAAAATTGTTAGGCTCAATGTGTCTGTTGGTTAATTTGGGGGCTAATCTAATGCTATTTTTGGAATCAGCTTCATACAAATTTTTTATGTCTGTCCAAGAAGCTGTTTTGGACTTTTCAAAACCTATGTTATGTGAAAAAAGACAGTTTCTTGTGCTTTTTAGAACATGTGGGGGATCAAAGAAAGCAACAATTTTTTGGCCATTAACTTTAAAATAGGGTTTGGAAGGATTTATGCCTAGTTTTTTAAAAAAAAATTTACAAAATTGGAGCCTTGGTCACAAACAAAGTGAACTGGAACCAGACCACTTTCTTGAAGCGCAGATATTGCTTGCTCTACCAACTTTTTAAGCATATCACTTTTGCAAGAGGATTTTACAAAGTAGTATGCGATCTCATGAGTCCAATGAACTGCAACTCCTTGAGCCTTGATTACGACTACGTTTGTAGCGGGAAACTGAGAACGGTGCTCCCCTTCACCGTAATCTTCAAGGCCAATGATTGTATCGGTTCGTCTATTGTAGTCTAAATGAGCTTTTAATGACATCTCGTCAATGACAACCGAGCAAAATTTATACATTTCAGGATATTGATTGACCTTGAGCTCTAGGCTTTTAACGTTAAATTTAACGTTACCTGGAGCTTTCGGCCAATCAAAAATGAAATTTTTTAGTGTTGAAATGGAAGGAAGTGATAAAATTGGGCGAAGAAATCTATAACAGGTAGGTGATACAAAGTATATAGAAAGTGAAAACACTTTAACAGCTTTGTCGTACCTTTTCCCTGTACCTACTTTTTTTAAATTATTCAAACTATTTTCAACAATTTTTTGCACTTCATTTGGCATTTTGTTGTAAGATTTCGCTCGAACTTCTTCGATGTTTTGAAGTCGTTCTATTTGAGCTTTCAACTCTGAAATTTCGAAATCTTTGCCACGAATTGTTTCTTCGTGCTCTTTTTGCATAATTTTAATTTTATCCTCAGCAGCTTTTAACTGTTCTATAAGTTTAATTTTTTTGGTGTTTTATTCCTTAAATACTCACATGTTTGAGTTTGAATGCTGTTGAACGAAATTTCATCTTCTTCTATTAGACCTGAATCTTCAAAGTGTCTTTCTCCACCAAAAGCTTCAGTCGGCTCAACTGAAGCTTCCGGTGAATAAACTATTAAAGAATCATCGGATTCAAGCCTAACGAAGGAATCCATTTGTTCAACACTCAGGTTGGGCACCGACCATGGGTTTAACCTTTTTCTACTACTTCCAGCAAACATTACGTCCGAAAAGTGCCTTTCGCAAACTCGTTCGTTTTTCGGAAGTTCTTGGAGGTTTAAATTTAACCTCCAAATTTCCCTACTAAAGATTGAAAAATAATATTAGAATTTAAAAAAAAAAAATAAAAACCTAAAAAATACAATACTAAAACTTGGTAAACATTTACTTTCGACTCAAATATCTTTTCAAATATTAAAAACATTGGCTTCAAATTAATTTTATCTCACAGAAAAAAATATTTTCGACAGCTAATTTTTATTAAAATCCAAGTCAGTTTTTTGATAAAAAAATAATTAAAATCTACAAAAAATAGTACGCAAATAATACTAAAATTGGTAAAAATTGGTTTTTGACTAAAATCTCGTTTACGAAAATAGATTTTGAAATCAAACTATTTAATCATATGCAAACATTGGTACATTTGCTCTTTTTTCTGTTTCCAACAGCTTGCTTATTAACATTGGTTGCGTATATTCTCAACAGGTTAAGTTAAAATTTTTAATATTTTTTGTATTTTCACTATGTATATCTAGTTGGTTTTCTGTGTCACATGACAGGAAGTCAATGGATCATGACAAATTGAAATTAAAACTGATGCATCAAATTGGTTCTTTGCTTCAAAGATCTGTTACCCAACTAGCTGCTTTTGTTTTGCATTTTGTTTCAAAAAAAAAGTAAAATGTACGTATTTTAATTGTAATACAAATATTAGACATATCTGTGAATTTTTGTATTATTTGTCTTTCTTTGCGCTAACCCTATAACTATGGATCATATTATATACTCATACAAATGCACTTTTCAAAAACCACTTCTCCTATTTCGATACTTATTACAGAGTTTTTGAGCTTTAATTCAAATATTCTTCAAAAAGTTTTTCAAATTAAAAGAAAAATTTCGAAAATTTTCCAACTAATAAAACATTCATATGAGAAGTTGTTGGATATACCAAGCTGGCATTTGCAAATGATTTGTTTTTTTTTTGTTGATACCAACGGTTCCGAGTATTGAATAGACTCTTCTGGGTGGTAATTAAAACAATTTTGAAAAAAAACCAAAATTTAAAAAAAAATTCATATCCAGCTACTTTCAAGAATTTCATGAAAAATTCGTATGAAATTCTTGAAGTTGTTGGATATACCAAGCTGGCATTTGCAAATGATTTGCTTTTTTTTGTTGATTCCAACGGTTCCGAGTATTGAATAGACTCTTCTGGGTGGTAATTAAAACAATTTTGAAAAAAAACCAAAATTGAAAAAAAATTCATATCCAGCTACTTTCAAGAATTTCATGAAAAATTCATATGAAATTCTTGAAGTTGTTGGATATACCAAGCTGGCATTTGCAAATGATTTGCTTTTTTTTGTTGATTCCAACGGTTCCGAGTATTGAATAGACTCTTCTGGGTGGTAATTAAAACAATTTTGAAAAAAAACCAAAATTTAAAAAAAAATTCATATCCAGCTACTTTCAAGAATTTCATGAAAAATTCGTATGAAATTCTTGAAGTTGTTGGATATACCAAGCTGGCATTTGCAAATGATTTGCTTTTTTTTGTTGATTCCAACGGTTCCGAGTATTGAATAGACTCTTCTGGGTGGTAATTAAAACAATTTTGAAAAAAAACCAAAATTGAAAAAAAATTCATATCCAGCTACTTTCAAGAATTTCATGAAAAATTCATATGAAATTCTTGAAGTTGTTGGATATACCAAGCTGGCATTTGCAAATGATTTGCTTTTTTTTGTTGATTCCAACGGTTCCGAGTATTGAATAGACTCTTCTGGGTGGTATTTAAAACAATTTTGAAAAAAAACCAAAATTGAAAAAAAATTCATATCCAGCTACTTTCAAGAATTTCATGAAAAATTCATATGAAATTCTTGAAGTTGTTGGATATACCAAGCTGGCATTTGCAAATGATTTGCTTTTTTTTGTTGATACCAACGGTTCCGAGTATTGAATAGACTCTTCTGGGTGGTAATTAAAACAATTTTGAAAAAAAACCAAAATTGAAAAAAAATTCATATCCAGCTACTTTCAAGAATTTCATGAAAAATTCATATGAAATTCTTGAAGTTGTTGGATATACCAAGCTGGCATTTGCAAATGATTTGCTTTTTTTTGTTGATTCCAACGGTTCCGAGTATTGAATAGACTCTTCTGGGTGGTAATTAAAACAATTTTGAAAAAAAACCAAAATTGAAAAAAAATTCATATCCAGCTACTTTCAAGAATTTCATGAAAAATTCATATGAAATTCTTGAAGTTGTTGGATATACCAAGCTGGCATTTGCAAATGATTTGCTTTTTTTTGTTGATACCAACGGTTCCGAGTATTGAATAGACTCTTCTGGGTGGTAATTAAAACAATTTTGAAAAAAAACCAAAATTTAAAAAAAAATTCATATCCAGCTACTTTCAAGAATTTCATGAAAAATTCGTATGAAATTCTTGAAGTTGTTGGATATACCAAGCTGGCATTTGCAAATGATTTGCTTCTTTTGGATGATTAAAACGCTTCTGAGTCTTAATTTAAAACCCTAACTAGTATTTAAATGTATTTTCAATTCTACTACTAAAACAGGATAAAACTTACCTTTCATCTTCGTCTGGAACCTTAAATGTTGTTTGGAAGTCAGTGCAATTCAATGCACATTCTCTTTTTCTTCTTTTTGGCAGGTTATGGCTCATTTTTATATTAATTAGTTCACTTCACTGTACACTTTATTTGTTTGAATAATTGATAAAACCCGTAAATTAAACACTTTTACTCAAAAACTCAAAAACGTTTTAACAAATTAATTCTAGCAACAAAATTTCGTTTGTCAATAAATTACGGTAAACGTTATAACGGTAGACCGTGGTGAATTTGTTTTTCCCTTCTCTTTCTCTGAGTTAGAGATAGATGGCATTAACAAACAAAACAAGAAAAGATGTGTTCATAAAGAGTTTAACAAGGTTAAGGTTTTTTAGACTAGACTTTATTTGTATATATGAACATGTTTTTTATAAATGAATGTTATGTTTATTTTAATAGTAATACCTTAACTATTAACTTAACTACTGTATTATCTAAAACATACTGCATTGAATTCTTTTACATTGAATTATAAAAGGCGGAAATAATAAAGTTCGATAGTTTACCGGGAATATTTATATAAAATATCCATATCTTCTGCAATTGCGGTATCAATCGATATTTTCTGGAACTTAGTGTTAACGTAACATTAATTGTCATGAATTGCTTTTTCAACTTTTGTATACACCATAAAAATCAATTATAAAATTTGGCTGTGATAATAATTACTTGAATACAGCATTTTCTATGTTTATAGTTATTCAGGTTAAGCCCTTAACTTTGATTTGCATTTATTTGTGAATAGCCCAAAAAGTTTAGCAAACATCTATGGATAAGCCACAATGCACTTTCAGAAATACTCTAGTTAAAACTTTCCCTGACGGATTTTTCCTTGTCGCTATATAACTGAAAGATAAGATATAAATAGTTAGAACTGGAAAACTTATAAAAATGATGCATAAGACTTAAATGTTGGTTGAATAACAAATTTGTATATTCTTTTCACAAAACCACTGAACCAGCGAGAATACAAATATTTGTACTTTAGTACAAAAGTACTTTTCGGCTTATGTAGTTAAGCCTTTAAAACCAACACACTTCCTTAGGGAAAAGCAGTAAGAATAGCTTATCACCTATTCACAAATATTATGCAATGAAAATTGGCAACAGAAGTAACAAGTTGACGGTCTTTTTATTTAGTCTCTACTTAAATCACTTATTTTCAGCATTTTGGAAATATCGTGAGTAATGTAAAGAAAATAAACAACGAGTACACACAAATAAAATAGGAATGGAAAAAAGAGATGAGTATATAAAAATGTTTTCAATGTTCCATGTTTACATTCTGTAACTCTCATTTTCAATGTTCCTGAAACTCTCGCATCGACGAAATGAAGTCGATAAACCCTGAAAATTGAAACAAATCTGAGTTTTTTTTGCATTTTTCAACAGTCTGAGTGAAGATTAAACGCATAAACGAAGCTAATAATAAAAATAATAGTTGTAGTGCTTTCAGAGTCTTATGTTTCTAGGTCCTAATTCTCATTGGACTGTTGCACCACCTAATTTATTTTACTTACTTAATGATTAAAACTGGTTTCAAATAACTAACTAATATTTCTCTAAATGCGTAATTTAGAATTGTTTCTAATTCTTCATTGTTCTGGCACCTAACAAGAGTAATTAATTTCACTTCATATTCGAATGATATTACTCTCAAACGAACTCAATGAGAGTACAAAAAAGTTGTTCATTCACAATTTTGAATTTTCTTTGAACACCTCTAAACAGCTGACTACATCCGCCATTTTTCAAAGGTGGTGAGCAGAAAGAAAAGAGACAAAAGTTCATTCTGTCTCGTGGTGAGTATGCACACAAACTTGCATAAGTATTTGTTCCCCACATTTTTTTTATATGGAGTTAATACATATGCAAGTTGGTGGCCAAATCGCAGCTTGTAGGCAAAAAGAGAGCAACCGTCGAAGTTGGTTCTCTCTATTAGTTCTTTCTCGATGACAGCACCAGCAGCATGGCAGTGGCCACTAAATCAATACCAACTGTTGAATTAAGTTTTGTTTCTTGGGATATTTTAATTTTAGTTCCACAGCCATCTGTGCCCATTATCAATATTGGGTCTTTAAAAGTCTTGGGAACTCGTGTAAGTCGTTTACCTCCCGGTGTGTTGTAAACGATTCACCTTTTTGCAATCTCTTGCTCATATCTGCTTCAATGTCAGTGCACACGCATTTGGAAATTTCAATTAAGTTTTCTTTATTATTCTTTGATTTGAATGCATCGTTCTGAGCTAATCCAAAATTTAAGATTTTAATTGGGCTGGTAGAATTTGTGGCACTGATTTTGCCAATCAAACTGGCGCATGAGATTTTCTGCCATTCAGTGCATTCTTTGGATACAACCAAAACCATTCCAAGGCCACAGTTAAAGTTTTTCAATAGGGTATTTTCACATATTTCAAGCTGTGATGTGAGCCATCCATAAACTTCATTCACGAGGTCAATTGCCATCCCACTGCAACAGCAAAAACAGCAGCAGAATCAGCAGCAGCATGGCAGTGGAGCGCGATTTCGAGCGCACGCGTTTAAAGTAAACTCCTCTGCGTTTACGTTTGAGCTGCGCATATGTATGTACATATGTATAGCTTGGTATCTAAAAGATAAACAAATGTTTTAAGGTAAAAGATACTCTTTTGTTGAGTGAGGCGAGGGCTTCGGTTTAATTAGCCTCGACTGATAGTTTCGCAGAGATACATACCTATACCCGGCAGTTCCGTTGCGGTAATTAGAGGTGGTTAGAAGTTGTGTGGCGGTTTGAAGTATTCACTGTGAAATTTAAAATGTTTTATTTTGAAAAATATACATAAATTAAACAAAATACTCACAGCGCACAGCCAGCTTCTGCTTCATTTTGCACGAACTGTCAAAATTTTTCAAACATAAACAAAAAACATGGCATCGTTTTCGTGTGATTTCAACAAATTATGCTAGATGTCAATACTTTCTACGTCAGAAAAAGCTTATCTCAACTAAATAAAAACAGATGTCGCTAAATATTTCATAACTTTTTTTGCCACTGTGCCTGAAAGGGCTAGTGTAGCTAATTTGAAGTGGAACCATTTTTATTCAAATTTTGTATGGAAAATTCACACCACTAGCAGTCCATGTATAGTATGTCAATGGTTATGTATATTTTGGCTGGTGGGTAGGTATTTTGCTTTTATTTGGCATTAAGTTTTTCTTCAATAGTTGAAGATTAGATTTGTTTGAGCTTTAAAGATTTGTTTTGGTAGATAGGTATCAATTGGTAGGTGATTTTTTTTTCAGGATGTATGTTGGTTTGATTTTAAATTCAAATTTTAAATATAAAAGGTATTGGTAGGTAGGCAGGTATTTCATGAAATACCATAGGGAATTCATGCTAGTATCAGGACACTGATAATATCCGTACACTTAGCACTTTGTTTGAGATTAGTTGATAGGTAGGTATATGTAAGTACAGTATTTATAAATATGTAGGTACATAGTTTTAAATAAAAAGAAAAATGCATTTTTTATGTTGGTCCAGATAATTTAAATAGTTTGATAATTGAAATTTGTGTCTTTTATTTATGTTCCAATCCTACTTTTATTGTATTACTTATAATAAATAAGTGTTAACTATACACCTTAGCGGGCACATTACAGGACATAATGGGTGATTTTTTTGAAGTTAGGATTTTCATGCATTAGTATTTGACAGATCACGCTGTATTTCAGACATGGTGTCAAAGAAAAAGATGCTCAGTATGCTTTGACATTTCATCATGAATAGACTTACTAACGAGCAACGCTTGCAAATCATTGAATTTTATTACCAAAATCAGTGTTCGGTTCGAAATGTGTTTTTATCGACAAATTTTGTTCAGCGATGAGGCTCATTTCTGGTTGAATGGCTACGTAAATAAGCAAAATTGCCGCATTTGGAGTGAAGAGCAACCAGAAGCCGTTCAGGAACTGCCCATGCATCCCAAAAAATGCACTGTTTGGTGTGGTTTGTACGCTGGTGGAATCATTGGACCGTATTTTTTCAAAGATGCTGTTGGACGCAACGTTACGGTGAATGGCGATCGCTATCGTTCAATGCTAACAAACTTTTTGTTGCCAAAAATGGAAGAACTGAACTTGGTTGACATGTGGTTTCAACAAGATGGCGCTACATGCCACACAGCTCGCGATTCTATGGCCATTTTGAGGGAAAACTTCGGAGAACAATTCATCTCAAGGAATGGACCGGTAAGTTGGCCACCAAGATCATGCGATTTGACGCCTTTAGACTATTTTTTGTGGGGCTACGTCAAGTCTAAAGTCTACACAAATAAGCCAGCAACTATTCCAGCTTTGGAAGACAACATTTCCGAAGAAATTCGGGCTATTCCGGCCGAAATGCTCGAAAAAGTTACCCAAAATTGGACTTTCCGAATGGACCACCTAAGACGCAGCCGCGGTCAACATTTAAATGAAATTATCTTCAAAAAGTAAATGTCATGGACCAATCTAACGTTTCAAATAAAGAATCGATGAGATTTTGCAAATTTTATGCGTTTTTTTTTTTTTAAAAGTTCTCAAGCTCTTAAAAAATCACCCGATACAATTTTGTCAGCTCGTCTATTTTAAGATGTGTGACTTTTAGGAAAATCCAATTGAAAGTTTTTTTAACTTATTAACTATTTGTAAGTATAGTTTCGTAAATGCAGTGTCGAAGTAGGTATTTTTTGTATTGATTTGAAATTTACTTTTATACGATTTCGAAGTTTTTTTGTGCCACTAACAAACCAATAATTTTTTAACATTAAACGCAAAATTATACCTACCAATGATAATTATTAATTACTCATGTTATTTCACAACCTTGGTGTTATAACCTTGTTAAGATGAAGGATTCTTCAGACATTTAAAGTCAATTTAAGACTTAATTTCACAATTTAGAAAATCATGGGTCTGAACTTAATTTTTTTACTTGCGTCATGTCATAGGTATGTGTAGGTAGGCAAGGCATCAAATTTATGTAAGTACAATTACAAAGATCCAAATAAAGTCTTTTAACTTATTAAAAGTAAACATTTGCTTATACCCTTGATCATTCAAAATTGTTGATAGGAAGGTCCTTCTTTTAATAAATACCTACATACCTATATCATAAGAACTTACATGCAAAAGTATGTTTCAAAATTTGTCCTTGAAACAGTTTTTTGACCGGAAGTTATAACTAGGTATCTACTTTATAAACTGAAAGATAGGTACATATGTGTTAATTTTTAAAACAAAAAAATTTAAAAGTTATTCATCCCATTTAAAAAATTCACTACCATTAAAAAACTTCCAACAGTTAAATATCCATCTTTTCATTATACCTACCTAAGTTGTCAACAATTTTGTGACCAGCTTTTAAATAATATTGTATTAGGTATCAATTAACAAATTTATTTATTAAAAAAATCATCTTTCTAAGACTTTGAAAATTTAAACTTCTTTATGCTCGATATAAAAACAAATTGTAAGAAAGGTTTAGGTGATCAAATTTTTAAAATGTATTAAGCTAGCTATCTATTTTTGGATAAGAATACAATACCTACATATTTACTTGTCTATAATAGTTCAAATTATAATTCCCTAATACAATCCTCAAATCATCAAAAATATAAAATCTCAACTAAGAATATAAAATTCCTACACGAAATCCCAATTCACCTGCTTTTGTCTTATCATCTTTGTATAGAAAGACTACCGTTTTAAGCCTAGTACATACTTGTGAACCATCTCGTGAACCCATACAAATTTCGGTTTTTGGTTCACCCGTGAACGTGCTCGTGAAGCTGAGTGGAAAACAAAGTGGAGAGTTTTCGTTCACGGGCAATTCACGTGCAAAATGTACGGGAACTGTTGGTGAAGCTTTGACATTTGGTTACAAAAAAAAGGACAGTTTTCAATTTGTACTGAATACTGATACTGATTCCTCATTTAAAGTTTGTGGCTGCTTTGCGTGTGGTTTTTAAAAAAAAGTTAAAATGCATTTATATGAAATACAATACAAATGTTCACAACGTGTATTCACAAAGTGTGTACCAGTGAGCAATTTCAAAAGTTCACTTTCTTCACTGGCGAACGTTCACTTCACGAGGAAGTATGTACTAGGCTTTAACCTTTGTATATGAAAAAGTTTTCATATACAAAGATGTAACCAAAAAATTTAACCACACCAAAATACAAACACAAAGAAACAAATGTGTTTTCCGCACTCACTCAGACTTTCGTTAATTCTCTATAGTCTTTCTCTATTTCAAATTATAACATTTTTAAGTCTCCCAAGTCTCCCGACTGCAAATTTATTTCTCCATGAATGTCTTGTTTAGACGTTCCACAAAAAATATCTAGATGCCGCCCTATTCGACTTCCACCATGAGAGTACTATAGTTTTCATATACAAAGCCATAATGAACCGCTTCGCTTCCAAGCGCCTATTTATATACCTCAAATCGGTTCGAGAATCTACGAGGTTGTTCTCGATGCTTAACGAAGTTCTCCACTTTATCACTAGATGCTTACCCCTTTCGAGGTTCTTGTATGCGCTGAATGATTTCCCCTCTAAGCCACTAGATGTTTCTCGATGCTTAAGAAGCGAGTTCTCCTATTACTACCACTAGATGTTGCCCCTTATTATTGAAAGAGATAAAGAGTGTATAAACATTACAATATACATACATAACTATAACCAAACGTATAACTATCCCAATATGTTTCTTCTTCACAAAAATCGCATCGTAGCTTCGTATACATAATAGGTACAACCATTTTTCATATCCAAAGATCGTACACAAGGAGAAGCAGAGTCATGAATGTAAATAAAAACAAAAATCGGTACAAGATCCTGAACAGCTGATGTAAGCATACAAAAATTTCATTTATCCCCTTATTAGACACAATATTGAGACATTGCCGTTTTCCGTATAAAAGTGCATCGATATAAAGAAAAACCAAAAACAAATTAATCGACCTTCATATGGAAAATGGAAGCTTTGTATATGAAAACATATGCAAGGATAGACTCAAATAAAATGAAGGAAATTGTGTCGACTTTTTGGCTGCCAAATTAACTGAGCTCCTTATTCTGCTGGCTGCTTATGGAAATGGAAATAATATTTTTTTTCTCACTCCCCCGAAATGTCTCCAATTTCGATTCTACCGCCAACGACGGCATCCGCCTGCGTAAAAAATTTCTGCCCATGAGAGTACTATAGTTTTCATATATAAAGATAAAACCAACGAGTAAGACGGAGGCAAGCAACAACAACTTGCCTGGTTGTAAATGGAAAATTCCATCAATTACGGCGTTGTTTGTGCTTTCGGGTGTGTTTTTGTTTTGTTGTATTATTTAAATTTTGAATTAAGTGTTGTTAATTAGTGTTAAATTTTGTGAAAAGTATTGAAAAAATCGAAAATTATGCAGCAATCCAGGTGAGTTCAAAGATTATTAGATTTCAATTAAATTATATACATATTTGATTACTCAAAATGATTTTATTCTATGTTTGTATATATGTCCATGTCCATCGAAGTCTGTTCAAGGGCCATTTTCTCCAGTCGGTTTTCAATTTTCTTCTATCGGAATTTAAGTGAAAATGTTTTAAGTGATTGTTAATTTTGTTGAATTCATTAATTATTTTTGATGATAATTTTGAATGTGATTTAATATTTTTAGTGCATATGCGTTCTTTTTATAAGCGGATATAATTTTAAATGCGTTTTCATTAAACAATTGAGCATTTTAATGGTGGATATTTTAATTTTGGATTACCTAATTTCGGTAAAATTATAAATAAATTAAAATATTTTGCTTATCCTTTTTTTGCGTTTTTCTGGTGAAATGAGCAAATATAAGTGCTTTTCATGCGGAATTAATAAAGTGAAAATGAAATTAAATTTATTTATTTGCCGTTTTCGAAGAAAATGATGAGCGAAATGATGAATTAAATGTTCATTTTCAAGTGAATTAGTATGCATATTTAAATAATTACGATGAGTTGCGTGGAAAATAAAGTGATGCCTTCGCATTTCCATTTTCGTATGATATTACATGATGCATATATGATGTGTTGTGATATGAAATGATGTGTGTGTGTGTGTTTTTTAGGCTTGATTTGTTATGTTATGTTCATTGTTATGAATTGGTAGAGGACATAGCTTCGTTACCGGTCTTTTAAACTCTCCTTGTTCCGTTTTCAGCTTGACTACTCTAGTGATGCCATCTTTTTCTGGGAACGTTTCTAGGATTCGTCCTAAATTCCATTTTGTTGGGGGAAGTCTCTCATCTTTAATTAAAACCAGGTTTCCAATTTGAAGTTGCGGTTGCGGTTTCAACCATTTTGGTCTTTGCTGTAGGCGGGCCAAATATTCCGATTGCCAATGATTCCAGAAAGTTTGTAGACTGAATTGGATGGCTTTCCACCGATCAGTATAGCTGGTCTTATCGATCGTAAGATCTGGCTCAGGTACTGTGAACATTTGGGTTCCAATTAAAAAATGAGCTGGAGTCAAAGCATTAAAGTCAAAGAGGCCTCGAATTTAAACACGCTTCAATTTGCGTTAAAAGCGTGGTGAGTTCCTCAAAAGTTAGTGTCCCATTTCCAACAACTCTTTTGAAGGAGAAGCAGGAGGAATGAAATTCCACTTTGTTCCTTGTGACGATAAAACTTCAGCAACATTTTTCCAGTCATGGGTGGCATCTTTCAAAAGACGATATAATTCTGTCTCAGCTCCTCTAAAATTTGTGCCACAATCGCTGTAAATCTGACCACAGACTCCTCTACGTGATGTGAAACGCCGAAATGCTGCGAGAAAAGCTTGAGTGGTGAGATCGGTTACCGCTTCTAGATGAATGGCCTTTGTTGCTAGGCAAACAAAGATGGCCAAATAACCTTTATAAGTTTTTGCTCCGCGGCCTTTCCAAGCCCGGATATTGATCGGACCGGCATAATCAACCCCGGTTTGGGAAAATGGTCTGGAAGCAGTCACTCTGGGCGATGGTAACTCTCCCATTAGTTGATAAGCTGGCTGAGTCCTATACCGATAACAGATAGTGCATTTATGGAGATAGTGTTTTACTGCTCGTTTGGTTTGAAAAATCCAATATTTTTGCCGCAGATAACTCATCGTCAATTGAATGCCACCATGAAGAGTTTTTTCATGTGCCTCCTGAAGAATCAGTTTGGTAAAATGATGATTTGAAACCAAAATGATTGGATGCTGTTGATCATACGGCAAGTTAGCATTCTTCAATCTTCCACCAACACGAATAACTCCATCAGGATCTACGAAAGGGTGTAGCGATGCCATGCCTCTGGACTTTAATATACCGTCAGGAAACATTTCAAGCTGAGCTAATTTTGCTAATGCTTTGGCTGCATCATGAAGTTCCTTTGGTGAAATCGGTCCACTTTTCCAATTGGGTATGTATTTTCTAGAAATATTTATGAAACGTAAAATTATAGCACAAATTCGTATTAATTTGTTCATTTCAGAACATCTTTGAATTAATTCATTGATTGGAGGAACAACCTGTTCGATGTGATGCACATGAATTTGTGGCCGTGTAGGATGCTGAAAATCCCAGACACCTCGTAAAAATTCAGGTCCGTTCCACCATAACTTGTCATTCAGCAAAGCCGATTGTAGAACACCTCTGGAAACCAGATCTGCAGGATTTTGTTGAGTTGGGATGTGTTTCCATATTTTGACTAGAGTCAACCGTTGTATCTCTCCGACTCTATTCCGAACAAATGTCTCCTATTTGGTTGGCGATGCTTGAATCCAAGAAAGCGTAATAGTTGAATCCGTCCATGCGAATTGCTGAATGTTTTTGTTACCGAAAACTTCAGTGACATGATTCAAAAGCTTGGCCAACATAACAGCACCACAAAGTTCCAAACGAGGAAGACTCACTGGCTGTACAGGAGCAACTTTAGACTTGGCGATAAGGAGATGCATTTTCGCCATTCCTTTATCATCTTCGACTCGTAGATACACTGCTGCTCCGTATGCTTTCTCCGAGGCGTCACTGAAACCATGCAGTTCCAAACGAGGCAGATCACCAATGGTTTGAAACCACCTTGGAAATTGAATCTTGTTGATAGATTGCAAGTCTTCGTAGAAAGCATTCCACTGTTCCAGAAGTGACGATTCAATTGGTTCATCCCATGACATTTTCTTCACCCACAATTGCTGCATGAACACCTTCGCCTTCACAATACATGGAGCAATCCAACCCATCGGATCGAAGAGTCGAGCTATCGTAGATAGGATAAATCGTTTCGTCGGCTGCGGATTGGAAAGCGAATTATAGCAGAAAGAGAATTTGTCAACAGAAGGAAGCCAATGGATACCGAGTGTCTTAACTCGTTCCGAATCTTCTGACGGCATTGAGAATGTTGATTCCCGTTCTCCTGTTGGAATGCTCGAAAGTAATTCGTCAGAGTTGGAAGTCCATTTCCGTAAGTAGAATCCAGACAGTATTGAACGTAGGGCATTTAGATTGATTGGTGATAATACCATCATAGGATCATTTACGTCGCTCGAACATCGTCGTAAAGTTTCCTGTCTCACCCTCTTTTACCGTTATTTTAACGGTTTATGCTCTAGCGAAATAGCCAGCTGCATTCCTCCCCTTAAACAGTTCAACCGTAATACTCGCGCTTCTAGGAATGCTCATCAGTATACCCTCGAGGCCAACTTCGGTCGTACCGTCAAGTATAGAGATTCGTTCTTTAGCCGTACTACGCGAATGTGGAATTCCTTACCACACTCTGTCTTTCCCAGCCATTGCAATGTTCAGGAATTCAAAACCAATGTACACCGACACCTCCTTTCAACCCCTCTCTCCCTTTCCTAGTGCTCACTGTGTCTTTACATAATAAGGGTAGTAATATCCCCTTAAGTGTGCGCTTATTATAAAAAAAAAAAAAAAAAAAGAATCCAGCTGTCTCTGATATTGATCTAATTTGTTGAATTTTCTCCTTAGCCTCTTCGATCGTGTTTCCACCAGACATCAAATCGTCGACATACATCTCTTCACGGATCATGGTGGCTGCTTGTTAATTTTCGGAATTGTCCTCTGCTTACTTCTGCAACGTTCGGATCGCAAAATATGGAGTGGCTGCTGTTCCAAAGGTAACCGTGTTAAGTCTGTACATTTTGATAAGGTCTTCAGAATTCTTTCTCCACAGAATCAGCTAATAATTTTTGTCCTGTTCAGCTATCAAGATCTGGCGATACATCTTTTCGATGTCAGCTGTGAAGGTGTATTGATACAACCTCCACCGAAGAATGATGTTGCAGATATTCTGTTGAAGTGCAGGACCTACCAACATAGCATCGTTTAAAGAGACTCCACTGAATGTTTTGAAGGATGCGTCAAACACCACCCTCAGTTTCGTGGTTGAACTGCTCTCTTTAATGACAGCATGATGTGGCAGGAAGTAATGCTGATTTTCTGGCAAACTTTTCTTGTCGACTTCGCTCATATGACCCAGTTGGATGTATTCTTCGATGCATGCTGAATATTGCTTTCGGAGTTGTCGATTTACATCAAGACGTCGCTCTAAACCTTGGAATCGCCGTAAAGCACCTTGGTAAGAATCACCGAAAACCGGACGAACATTTCCTTTGAAAGGCAATGCTACTTGATAGCGTCCATCAACTGTACGTGCAGTGTTGGCGATGAAGTGATTTTCACATTCTATATCTTCCGACTTTTGGAATGGCTTAAAAGGCGTCTCTTCTAATTCCCAAAATTTGCGCAGTTGGATTTCGACATCTACAGTTTGGATGAAACTTCTGACCTGATGACTTGACTCGCATACAATTGGGGCCTTTCCGAATAAGATCCATCCTAATGTTGTCTTCTGCATGACTGGCATTGACTTGTCTGTTGGCGAAATCAGCTCCGGCAACAAAAGTTCTACTAAGACATCACTACCAAGCAAAATATCAATTTTGGACGACCTGTAGAATTCAGGATCGGCTAGAACATAATCGTTGAGATGAGTCCAATTCTCAACGTGAAGGGTCCGGGCCGGCAAATGCCCAGACAGTGACTTTAAAATGTAGGCTTGCGCTGTTGTTGCAAAAGTGGAATGCTGCGAAGCAAAAGTGATATCTACCACTCTTAAACATGTACCACTGCTGACCAAACCCAACCCGAAAACCCCGTGTTAGTTGTTCGAGATTTGAGTTGTAGCAATTGGGCTGCACACTCCGTAATAAACGACGCTTCAGATCCAGTATCTAGCAATGCACGCAGCGTCAACCACTCTCCCAATGAAGACTTTCGCAAGAGCAGTTGCCAGTAAAACTTGTGAATTTTTCGTGGGACTGTCGTACTGAGAGTGGTGAGAGGTTACATTGGTAGATGTAGACGGTTGTCTATTGGCGGCTTGGAATGAAGGAGCTTGTGCATTTAAAGTGGTATTTTGCAAATTTTGGCTGGTACCCTGTTGCTGCTGACTGCTATTTGACGATTGTTGTTGAACTGGCTGAAAAGAGTTATTTTGATTTTGCTGTAAGCGTGAAGGTTGTTGGCTTGGCTGAAAAGGAGTATTATTATCATGTAATAGCGTATGGTGTGGTTGTTGGCAATGGTAACACCTACGGCTACTTTGACATTTATTTGTTGCATGATTATACCCTAAACAGTTTCTACATAAATCCAATTTATTTATAAGCTAAATACACTCGGTAATACTCATTTTCAAAAATTTGTGACATTTTCTAACCGCATGTTTATTTTTCAGACATACTTTGCAGGACAGTTTAGATTTATCAGCGTGAGCATGAGCTACAAACGAATGCTTATGTGAGGAGTTGCGTGACGTGTTGGATGTAACCTGACAGTGCTGCTGATCGACCGCTTCTAAAGTTCTGAACCTTGTCTCCAAGAAGGATGTAAATTCCTTGAAAGTCGGCAACTGCTTCGGTTTCTCTCTTACGTTCAGCTTCTCCTCCCACATTTGCTGTGTTTTGCCAGGTAACTTTCACACTAGAAGAAAGAATAGCACTGGATCTAAATGTTCTACTTCTATTTTCAGATTTGCCAGACTGTGAATCACTTGAGTTGAAGTGTATAAAAAATCTTTAATCCACTCCACGCGCTCTTGTGACTGTGATGGCAAATTGAACAGTGCACTCAACTGGATGTTGACAAGGACGCGAGGGTGATCATAACGATCCTTCAAAATTGTCCATGCTTTCGCATAATTATGGCCGTGAATTTTCAAGGATGAAAGCAACTTCTCAGCATCGCCAGTTAAACTTGTCTTAAGGTAGTGCATCTTTTGAATATCAGAAAGAGATGCCTTACTTCCGACAAGTGTCACAAAAAGATCATGAAAATTTGGCCAAGACTCATAACTTCCGTCGAAAGAAGGTATTTTAATAGCTGCCAGGTAAATTTCGTCGCTCTTACAAACTTTTTCTTTTTCAGATACTTCTTTGGACTGTTGACTGCTACTGCCACCAAGACTTGCCAGCGAATCCAGGAGCCTTGTTTGAAAGTCGCAGTATTCTTCTCGAAAATTTTCATACATGGTTTCAGCCTCCGGTTGGTTCTTCGCATCTTCATCTTCAGCACCTATAACCTCTTCATATATTGCAGAGACAGATTCCCACAACTCATCCAATAATTTGATTCGAGTTTGAACGTAATTCACACTAATAGCTTTTCCTTTTTTGCCAAAATTTTCTATGTCTTTTTTAAGTTGCTTGTATTTTGCGCTTAATTGTTTGCTTGCCATATTAATTTAATATAAATAGTAATATAAAAAAGTAAGGAAATCACTTACTTGTTTTTGTAAAATGGCGTCAAATTCTGATGAAGTTTTGCAGGTTATCCCTCGTTGACACACTACTATAATTAAATCCGCACACACTTTATTAATCTTTGAGAACAAATTTCGATATTATTTTGTAGCTCGAAGGACCAATGTTTTGGCTGAAAAGCCTTGTAATTATTTTATTAAAATTTTATAAATAAATTCAAAGAAATTGAAAATAAAACACAACACGTTTTTTTTTTACTTTAAACTACACACTTTATTTTCTTGGTGAGAGGAATGAAGATGACAATTGAATGACGTTTCTATGACATCCCTTGATTGACATTTGTTTTTATGGAAGTTTTTTATGGGCTCGTTCGATAACCACTGTTGAGCAGGGTGCGTTCAACAGAAATTATTAAATTCTTTAGACTTTGATGATCTCATTTCTGAATTTGCAAAATGTAAGGCCAGAAAAGTAAGTTTCCATGTTTAAAAGTTTCCCCTCTACTCATTTCTTCGCTGCGTTTTAGTTTAATGGTTTAGGCCTCCTGGGGATACCTCAATAAAAAAACGCATTGGAAGTCTACCTCCTTGGTAATGTGGGAAAGGCTTATGCTTGTGTATCAGTTTTTGTGTAAAAAAAATATAAAAAGGGGCGCTTTCTACAAATCTTGCACAGGGCGCAAGTTTGGCTGGGGCCGGCCCTGCATACACGTATATTAACGCGGGCTTCACGCGCCACGTGCCTCAAGCCCTCAACGTTAGACGCAAACTGTGGCTCCCACCAAATTCCACAAATAATAATTTTAAACCTAAACTTTGCTATGCTCAACCTTTCATCGCCAAACACGAGCCATGTAGGTACAACAAATAATTCACTGGGCCTGTCTTCTACTTCTGAAAATTCTATTTCGGCTGAGGCGCGGGGCGAAAGCTCGGGCGAGGGTCGCACGCGGTAGACAAGGCAGGTGGCGGCCGGCGGTGGTAGTGCGGCGCGGGGGGACGACATCACTGAGTGGGTCTACCCGAACGGGCACACACGTGAGGGCACACGCCGTTATCGGACGCATGCAAATTACAGATAAATCCTGCAAATATTTTATTTGTCGTGTTAATTTAATTGTTTCTTTAATACTTAATGATTTACTCTGTTCGTCACCTAACCTAACCTATGACAATCACACTTAGTATGGCCTCATCCCATCTCGGCACAATTCAAACATACGTACAAAAAAGTACAGCTCAAGCTTTTTCATACTACTATCCAAAAAAACTATCTAATGCGGACGAAGTCGCGGGTAAAAGCTAGTTTTAACTAAACAACAAAACAATATTCATATATTGAGTTTAAAATTAATGTGATGAACGCACTTACCTTGAATTTGTACCTCTTCGTGGCTGATGATTTTTCTCTACGTATGTTGGCGTTGGTGGCTTCCTTCTAGGGGAATTCCACTTCTTCTGTTCAAACATTCTCCCATAGAGGAAATATATTATCTAGAGTCCCGACTGGTACCCGTCTTGCCTAAAACACCCTCAAATTTTATTTGAGGTAACTCTCTTAAAAGCCCGTAACAACTACATAGAATCTGGATTTTCCCATAAGAAATGCACAGGACAACTAACACATGCTTATGCTAATGGGCAAAATTCTCTCAATTTAGTTTGTAGGCAAAAAGAGAGCAAACCCATTAAGTCGGGACTCTAGATAATATGTATATTTCCTCTATGCATTCTCCTTGGCTTCTATTTATCTGAAGATTAAATTATGTGCAAATTTATTATACATTTTTATTAATATTAATTAATATTTTTGATTTAAATTGTTTTACCTTCATTTGCATTTGCATTACTGAGAATGGATTTTGTTTTGTTTACATTTTGCTTAGTTGTTAAAATTCTCACCTCGTAGTTAAACTGTCAAAACTGGGCCGAACTCAAACTGGGTCACGTTCGCATTGCAGTTCTATGGTGCGCCTATACTTTCTGCATGATTTTTTGTTTTCATAAAAATCACAGAATCTGTATGCCAAAATCAGGCAAATATTATTTTTAGCACAGTTTTCACTGAAAAGAAGTTGCACAATTCATTTTTCTCAAAATATTGCAATAACTTTTCAATTTTTGAATTCAACGGCTTTTTTGAACGGCTGAGTTCACCTCACATTGTTTTCCCTCTAACTGAAGAAATGCACGGGACAACTAACACATGCTTATGCTAACGGTGAAAAAAAGTTCAGTAGAGCTTGTAGGTCGAAAGAGAGCAAACCCCATAAGTCGGTTCTCTTGGTAGATATATTTCTCTATGGATTTAGGTTTACAAAACAATTTTTTGCCTAGTTGCTTATTTATTCTGGAGCGAAGAGGTACAAATTCAAGGTAAGTTTATTCGTCACGTCAATTTTAAAGCAAATGAATATTTTTTTGTTTTTTTTTAGTTAAAATTACACTTGTCAACAAAATTTAGTTCCTGGCAATTAAATCGCTCTATTCCGATGGCTTCTAATGTCCTCATTTTTAACCCGACTCGACTGTAGGAATGAGAAGGGCCGATTACAGCGAAGGGATCGATACTGCAGAAGACTGAAAACCTTCGCGTTTGTCGAGAGGGATATACTATACATGTCGTGAGTGTGGCTATGAAGTTGAGGGATCTCTTTATTGTGGATACTTTCCCTAGCCAATTGGATCAAATACAAGCTGAATAAATTAAGCATTAGATAACAATAGCACAGGCACATCATGTGTCACCATCTGTGCAATGCAAAGTACTTCTTTCAGCCATCGACCGATAGGCGCAGGGTTGTAGTGTGTACAAGCCATTCCTCATGATTTAATCTACACCTACAATCCACCGACAATTGGCCATTCGTTCGGTTTCAATATATTCGCAAGCGATACAATTTCGGAGTAATTTGCAGATGAATATCTTTCTTGTACATGTTTTGCAGAATTCTGTGATGAAGCTGGTAAGAATATTTGAATTAATAATAAAATAAGAATAAGAAGAGTATTTGTTCATTTCAGAACATCTTTGAATTAATTCATTGATTGGAGGAACAACCTGTTCGATGTGATGCACATGAATTTGTGGCCGTGTAGGATGCTGAAAATCCCAGACACCTCGTAAAAATTCAGGTCCGTTCCACCATAACTTGTCATTCAGCAAAGCCGATTGTAGAACACCTCTGGAAACCAGATCTGCAGGATTTTGTTGAGTTGGGATGTGTTTCCATATTTTGACTAGAGTCAACCGTTGTATCTCTCCGACTCTATTCCGAACAAATATCTCCTATTTGGTTGGCGATGCTTGAATCCAAGAAAGCGTAATAGTTGAATCCGTCCATGCGAATTGCTGAATGTTTTTGTTACCGAAAACTTCAGTGACATGATTCAAAAGCTTGGCCAACATAACAGCACCACAAAGTTCCAAACGAGGAAGACTCACTGGCTGTACAGGAGCAACTTTAGACTTGGCGATAAGGAGATGCATTTTCGCCATTCCTTTATCATCTTCGACTCGTAGATACACTGCTGCTCCGTATGCTTTCTCCGAGGCGTCACTGAAACCATGCAGTTCCAAACGAGGCAGATCACCAATGGTTTGAACCCACCTTGGAAATTGAATCTTGTTGATAGATTGCAAGTCTTCGTAGAAAGCATTCCACTGTTCCAGAAGTGACGATTCAATTGGTTCATCCCATGACATTTTCTTCACCCACAATTGCTGCATGAACACCTTCGCCTTCACAATACATGGAGCAATCCAACCCATCGGATCGAAGAGTCGAGCTATCGTAGATAGGATAAATCGTTTCGTCGGCTGCGGATTGGAAAGCGAATTATAGCAGAAAGAGAATTTGTCAACAGAAGGAAGCCAATGGATACCGAGTGTCTTAACTCGTTCCGAATCTTCTGACGGCATTGAGAATGTTGATTCCCGTTCTCCTGTTGGAATGCTCGAAAGTAATTCGTCAGAGTTGGAAGTCCATTTCCGTAAGTAGAATCCAGACAGTATTGAACGTAGGGCATTTAGATTGATTGGTGATAATACCATCATAGGATCATTTACGTCGCTCGAACATCGTCGTAAAGTTTCCTGTCTCACCCTCTTTTACCGTTATTTTAACGGTTTATGCTCTAGCGAAATAGCCAGCTGCATTCCTCCCCTTAAACAGTTCAACCGTAATACTCGCGCTTCTAGGAATGCTCATCAGTATACCCTCGAGCCCAACTTCGGTCGTACCGTCAAGTATAGAGATTCGTTCTTTAGCCGTACTACGCGAATGTGGAATTCCTTACCACACTCTGTCTTTCCCAGCCATTGCAATGTTCAGGAATTCAAAACCAATGTACACCGACACCTCCTTTCAACCCCTCTCTCCCTTTCCTAGTGCTCACTGTGTCTTTTCATAATAAGGGTAGTAATATCCCCTTAAGTGTGCGCTTATTATAAAAAAAAAAAAAAAAAGAATCCAGCTGTCTCTGATATTGATCTAATTTGTTGAATTTTCTCCTTAGCCTCTTCGATCGTGTTTCCACCAGACATCAAATCGTCGACATACATCTCTTCACGGATCATGGTGGCTGCTTGTTAATTTTCGGAATTGTCCTCTGCTTACTTCTGCAACGTTCGGATCGCAAAATATGGAGTGGCTGCTGTTCCAAAGGTAACCGTGTTAAGTCTGTACATTTTGATAAGGTCTTCAGAATTCTTTCTCCACAGAATCAGCTAATAATTTTTGTCCTGTTCAGCTATCAAGATCTGGCGATACATCTTTTCGATGTCAGCTGTGAAGGTGTATTGATACAACCTCCACCGAAGAATGATGTTGCAGATATTCTGTTGAAGTGCAGGACCTACCAACATAGCATCGTTTAAAGAGACTCCACTGAATGTTTTGAAGGATGCGTCAAACACCACCCTCAGTTTCGTGGTTGAACTGTTCTCTTTAATGACAGCATGATGTGGCAGGAAGTAATGCTGATTTTCTGGCAAACTTTTCTTGTCGACTTCGCTCATATGACCCAGTTGGATGTATTCTTCGATGCATGCTGAATATTGCTTTCGGAGTTGTCGATTTACATCAAGACGTCGCTCTAAACCTTGGAATCGCCGTAAAGCACCTTGGTAAGAATCACCGAAAACCGGACGAACATTTCCTTTGAAAGGCAATGCTACTTGATAGCGTCCATCAACTGTACGTGCAGTGTTGGCGATGAAGTGATTTTCACATTCTATATCTTCCGACTTTTGGAATGGCTTAAAAGGCGTCTCTTCTAATTCCCAAAATTTGCGCAGTTGGATTTCGACATCTACAGTTTGGATGAAACTTCTGACCTGATGACTTGACTCGCATACAATTGGGGCCTTTCCGAATAAGATCCATCCTAATGTTGTCTTCTGCATGACTGGCATTGACTTGTCTGTTGGCGAAATCAGCTCCGGCAACAAAAGTTCTACTAAGACATCACTGCCAAGCAAAATATCAATTTTGGACGACCTGTAGAATTCAGGATCGGCTAGAACATAATCGTTGAGATGAGTCCAATTCTCAACGTGAAGGGTCCGGGCCGGCAAATGCCCAGACAGTGACTTTAAAATGTAGGCTTGCGCTGTTGTTGCAAAAGTGGAATGCTGCGAAGCAAAAGTGATATCTACCACTCTTAAACATGTACCACTGCTGACCAAACCCAACCCGAAAACCCCGTGTTAGTTGTTCGAGATTTGAGTTGTAGCAATTGGGCTGCACACTCCGTAATAAACGACGCTTCAGATCCAGTATCTAGCAATGCACGCAGCGTCAACCACTCTCCCAATGAAGACTTTCACAAGAGCAGTTGCCAGTAAAACTTGTGAATTTTTCGTGGGACTGTCGTACTGAGAGTGGTGAGAGGTTACATTGGTAGATGTAGACGGTTGTCTATTGGCGGCTTGGAATGAAGGAGCTTGTGCATTTAAAGTGGTATTTTGCAAATTTTGGCTGGTACCCTGTTGCTGCTGACTGCTATTTGACGATTGTTGTTGAACTGGCTGAAAAGAGTTATTTTGATTTTGCTGTAAGCGTGAAGGTTATTGGCTTGGCTGAAAAGGAGTATTATTATCATGTAATAGCGTATGGTGTGGTTGTTGGCAATGGTAACACCTACGGCTACTTTGACATTTATTTGTTGCATGATTATACCCTAAACAATTTCTACATAAATCCAATTTATTTATAAGCTAAATACACTCGGTAATACTCATTTTCAAAAATTTGTGACATTTTCTAACCGCATGTTTATTTTTCAGACATACTTTGCAGGACAGTTTAGATTTATCAGCGTGAGCATGAGCTACAAACGAATGCTTATGTGAGGAGTTGCGTGACGTGTTGGATGTAACCTGACAGTGCTGCTGATCGACCGCTTCTAAAGTTCTGAACCTTGTCTCCAAGAAGGATGTAAATTCCTTGAAAGTCGGCAACTGCTTCGGTTTCTCTCTTACGTTCAGCTTCTCCTCCCACATTTGCTGTGTCTTGCCAGGTAACTTTCACACTAGAAGAAAGAATAGCACTGGATCTAAATGTTCTACTTCTATTTTCAGATTTGCCAGACTGTGAATCACTTGAGTTGAAGTGTATAAAAAATCTTTAATCCACTCCACGCGCTCTTGTGACTGTGATGGCAAATTGAACAGTGCACTCAACTGGATGTTGACAAGGACGCGAGGGTGATCATAACGATCCTTCAAAATTGTCCATGCTTTCGCATAATTATGGCCGTGAATTTTCAAGGATGAAAGCAACTTCTCAGCATCGCCAGTTAAACTTGTCTTAAGGTAGTGCATCTTTTGAATATCAGAAAGAGATGCCTTACTTCCGACAAGTGTCACAAAAAGATCATGAAAATTTGGCCAAGACTCATAACTTCCGTCGAAAGAAGGTATTTTAATAGCTGCCAGGTAAATTTCGTCGCTCTTACAAACTTTTTCTTTTTCAGATACTTCTTTGGACTGTTGACTGCTACTGCCACCAAGACTTGCCAGCGAATCCAGGAGCCTTGTTTGAAAGTCGCAGTATTCTTCTCGAAAATTTTCATACATGGTTTCAGTCTCCGGTTGGTTCTTCGCATCTTCATCTTCAGCACCTATAACCTCTTCATATATTGCAGAGACAGATTCCCACAACTCATCCAATAATTTGATTCGAGTTTGAACGTAATTCACACTAATAGCTTTTCCTTTTTTGCCAAAATTTTCTATGTCTTTTTTAAGTTGCTTGTATTTTGCGCTTAATTGTTTGCTTGCCATATTAATTTAATATAAATAGTAATATAAAAAAGTAAGGAAATCACTTACTTGTTTTTGTAAAATGGCGTCAAATCCTGATGAAGTTTTGCAGGTTATCCCTCGTTGACACACTACTATAATTAAATCCGCACACACTTTATTAATCTTTGAGAACAAATTTCGATATTATTTTGTAGCTCGAAGGACCAATGTTTTGGCTGAAAAGCCTTGTAATTATTTTATTAAAATTTTATAAATAAATTCAAAGAAATTGAAAATAAAACACAACACGTTTTTTTTTTACTTTAAACTACACACTTTATTTTCTTGGTGAGAGGAATGAAGATGACAATTGAATGACGTTTCTATGACATCCCTTGATTGACATTTGTTTTTATGGAAGTTTTTTATGGGCTCGTTCGATAACCACTGTTGAGCAGGGTGCGTTCAACAGAAATTATTAAATTCTTTAGACTTTGATGATCTCATTTCTGAATTTGCAAAATGTAAGGCCAGAAAAGTAAGTTTCCATGTTTAAAAGTTTCCCCTCTACTCATTTAGGTTTAGGCCTCCTGGGGATACCTCAATAAAAAAACGCATTGGAAGTCTACCTCCTTGGTAATGTGGGAAAGGCTTATGCTTGTGTATCAGTTTTTGTGTAAAAAAAATATAAAAAGGGGCGCTTTCTACAAATCTTGCACAGGGCGCAAGTTTGGCTGGGGCCGGCCCTGCATACACGTATATTAACGCGGGCTTCACGCGCCACGTGCCTCAAGCCCTCAACGTTAGACGCAAACTGTGGCTCCCACCAAATTCCACAAATAATAATTTTAAACCTAAACTTTGCTATGCTCAACCTTTCATCGCCAAACACGAGCCATGTAGGTACAACAAATAATTCACTGGGCCTGTCTTCTACTTCTGAAAATTCTATTTCGGCTGAGGCGCGGGGCGAAAGCTCGGGCGAGGGTCGCACGCGGTAGACAAGGCAGGTGGCGGCCGGCGGTGGTAGTGCGGCGCGGGGGGACGACATCACTGAGTGGGTCTACCCGAACGGGCACACACGTGAGGGCACACGCCGTTATCGGACGCATGCAAATTACAGATAAATCCTGCAAATATTTTATTTGTCGTGTTAATTTAATTGTTTCTTTAATACTTAATGATTTACTCTGTTCGTCACCTAACCTAACCTATGACAATCACACTTAGTATGGCCTCATCCCATCTCGGCACAATTCAAACATACGTACAAAAAAGTACAGCTCAAGCTTTTTCATACTACTATCCAAAAAAACTATCTAATGCGGACGAAGTCGCGGGTAAAAGCTAGTTTTAACTAAACAACAAAACAATATTCATATATTGAGTTTAAAATTAATGTGATGAACGCACTTACCTTGAATTTGTACCTCTTCGTGGCTGATGATTTTTCTCTACGTATGTTGGCGTTGGTGGCTTCCTTCTAGGGGAATTCCACTTCTTCTGTTCAAACATTCTCCCATAGAGGAAATATATTATCTAGAGTCCCGACTGGTACCCGTCTTGCCTAAAACACCCTCAAATTTTATTTGAGGTAACTCTCTTAAAAGCCCGTAACAACTACATAGAATCTGGATTTTCCCATAAGAAATGCACAGGACAACTAACACATGCTTATGCTAATGGGCAAAATTCTCTCAATTTAGTTTGTAGGCAAAAAGAGAGCAAACCCATTAAGTCGGGACTCTAGATAATATGTATATTTCCTCTATGCATTCTCCTTGGCTTCTATTTATCTGAAGATTAAATTATGTGCAAATTTATTATACATTTTTATTAATATTAATTAATATTTTTGATTTAAATTGTTTTACCTTCATTTGCATTTGCATTACTGAGAATGGATTTTGTTTTGTTTACATTTTGCTTAGTTGTTAAAATTCTCACCTCGTAGTTAAACTGTCAAAACTGGGCCGAACTCAAACTGGGTCACGTTCGCATTGCAGTTCTATGGTGCGCCTATACTTTCTGCATGATTTTTTGTTTTCATAAAAATCACAGAATCTGTATGCCAAAATCAGGCAAATATTATTTTTAGCACAGTTTTCACTGAAAAGAAGTTGCACAATTCATTTTTCTCAAAATATTGCAATAACTTTTCAATTTTTGAATTCAACGGCTTTTTTGAACGGCTGAGTTCACCTCACATTGTTTTCCCTCTAACTGAAGAAATGCACGGGACAACTAACACATGCTTATGCTAACGGTGAAAAAAAGTTCAGTAGAGCTTGTAGGTCGAAAGAGAGCAAACCCCATAAGTCGGTTCTCTTGGTAGATATATTTCTCTATGGATTTAGGTTTACAAAACAATTTTTTGCCTAGTTGCTTATTTATTCTGGAGCGAAGAGGTACAAATTCAAGGTAAGTTTATTCGTCACGTTAATTTTAAAGCAAATGAATATTTTTTTGTTTTTTTTTTAGTTAAAATTACACTTGTCAACAAAATTTAGTTCCTGGCAATTAAATCGCTCTATTCCGATGGCTTCTTATGTCCTCATTTTTAACCCGACTCGACTGTAGGAATGAGAAGGGCCGATTACAGCGAAGGGATCGATACTGCAGAAGACTGAAAACCTTCGCGTTTGTCGAGAGGGATATACTATACATGTCGTGAGTGTGGCTATGAAGTTGAGGGATCTCTTTATTGTGGATACTTTCCCTAGCCAATTGGATCAAATACAAGCTGAATAAATTAAGCATTAGATAACAATAGCACAGGCACATCATGTGTCACCATCTGTGCAATGCAAAGTACTTCTTTCAGCCATCGACCGATAGGCGCAGGGTTGTAGTGTGTACAAGCCATTCCTCATGATTTAATCTACACCTACAATCCACCGACAATTGGCCATTCGTTCGGTTTCAATATATTCGCAAGCGATACAATTTCGGAGTAATTTGCAGATGAATATCTTTCTTGTACATGTTTTGCAGAATTCTGTGATGTAGCTGGTAAGAATATTTGAATTAATAATAAAAAAAGAACCATCCTAATTTTATCTCTTTTAAGTTGTAGGTCTATTGAGTTTTATTAAAATGCCTTCCAATTCATGATTTATTGCTGTCGATGCCGTCAACATCTTCAATTCAAACCCGACTCGAAAATCACTCCATCAATTTAGGTTTTTGAGATATTTTATTTTTAATTCGAAAGCACTTATAAAGTAGTTTTCTTTTAAAAAAGATGTGTGATGATTATCCAAATCTACTATATCTTTCTTCAATATTCCATTTGCAAATATTTACTAACAATCAAATTCTTCTAATAAATTGAAAAAAAAAATACAAAAATAATATTGAAAACGAGTATTTCTTAGTTTGACCACATGTACCTAGATAAAATTAGAGTTCGGATTCAGCATCAAAAATTAAACGAACTATTTAAGAACATAAAAGAATTACAATCAATGTTTTTTCAAAACTTCAGGTAGAGTCAAATGAAGACTTATAAGTCTATCATAGCTAATTATGACAATAAATTACAAATTACAAAAATTAAATGAAATACCAAAATGATATATACTGTACCTAAAAGCAAAGATATGTACTCATCTTGCAATTTAAAGTTGAGGGAGGCATGTTTTATCGGTTTTGGTCTTTAGAATTTTTAAAGGGGCATATTTTAAAAACCTGATGTAATTGAAAAATTTTAAGGTAAGGTTCGAAGGCAGGACAACGAAACAAATATATAATTTTGTCGACCGGTGTTATCAGACTCAAAGGAATGTAAACTTCGAACTCTGATGCAAGATGAAGAGAACGAATCTCTGACTAATGCTGTCGACCACCTGAAATTACGAAGGAATACCTACGAACGTGATGAACCAAAACATAAGAAACAGGATTATATTAAATTATACATTTTTAATTTTGTAAAATTAAACATTATGCATGTCTCAATAATAAAAATAAAATCTACTTAAAATAGCTTATTTTTTTATTATTATTTGGTAAAAAACCTTGACCTGAACAGATCAAATTTGGGAAAACCGAAAAGTGTCTTTCTTGGAAAAAAAAGTACATTTATTTTTTTTATTTACTCAAAAACTAAGAAATTACATTTCAACGTAAACATTTCTTTTTAAAGTGAAAATACATTAATAGCATTAAATTTTAAAAATAAATATTACACTAAATTACATACAATTTTGAAAAAATTACAACTTTATTTAAAAACTTTAAAAACATCAATGGATGAGATTCTAAGCATGTCGTCGGATCAAACTGTATGACTTGTTGCAATACCGCTTCGTTTTATTTGGTTGCTAAAAAAAAAACATTAATTAGTGCTTTCAAATTTTGTGGTTTATGTAAAAATTACTTTGAAGTAGTCTTGCCATCAAGAGCCTTCTGTTCAACAAACGCATAATGAAATTGATTAGGTTATAATTAAACCATTCCCGGAATAGGGCTCGTAAGTTGATAGATTGATTGAACATATTATGTGGCTTTTTAAGTCGTTTATGTTGTCATTCTTTTACGAGGCAAATTCCAAAATCCATTTTCACTACGTGAAGGTTGCATGCTCACGACTCTTGGAACATCATTAGGGCAGTTTGTAGGGGTATTCTTGTGGCGATTAAAGTTAGTTCTAAACAGAATGCACTTAGTGTTGTGTATTTAAAGAAAAAGGTCCGAAACAAAAATAGAAAACAAAGACTGTACTTTTGTATTCTTTAAATTATTTAATTCAGTGTTATTTATTTTAGTCTTAAGTTAACAATCTGGCAAATAATACTCTGGGTTTTTACAAATGAACAACTGGTTATGCAGCTGGATCTCAATCGAATGCTCAACACCTGTTATTTTGTTCACCAAGTAACCTTATTTAACTTTATGTACTTTCTATATAAAATAATATAATATAATATAAATAAATGTAATTTAAGGGAGGTAACAGAGTTGCCAACATTCGTATACAACATCTCCCCTTTTAAGTTATTGATATGTATATCAGCCATCAGCCGATGTTCTCTTGTCGAGGCGTTGTGTTTTTTTTCGACATCGCACTGCTCGAGGTTGATTTTCTTCTGGTTTATCAGAGTTGATTGATGTCGATGGTTTGTCTTCAAGAGGATCTTTTTGTACATCTGGGGATGGTGGATGTGGAGCCTTTTCAACTGTTTCTTGTTGAACTGGATCTTCGAGGTTAAACAGGTCGATAATGTTAAGATCGCTATCTGCACAGTGCCTTGAGCGAAGTTGGTTTGTATGTCGACACCAAGTTTTGTCCCCCACTGTAACGGCATACATTACAGACCCAATCCTCTTCAAAATTTTACCAGGCAACCAAGGCTTCGGATTTTTGTTGTAATTCCTAACAAATATAAGATCACCTTCAATAAATTTTCTTTTTCTTACCCCATGTTTGGTGTTATATTGTTGTTCCATGTTATGGTTTCTTTGGAGCGTAACTTTTGATGATGGGAGTAGCAAATACAAATGCGTTTTTACTTTCCTTCCCAGCAAAGCTTCTGCTGGAGTCATGTTGTTTGGAAGTTGAGCGTTGGGTGTTGTCCTGTAGCACTGTAAAAATATTTGGAGAGCTAAATGTATTTGCCCTTTCCCTTCCAGTTTGTTAATGCCACGTTTAAAAATGTTCACAAATCTTTCAGCTTGCCCGTTGGATTGTGGATGAAAAGGTGCTGTTCTGATGTGGTCGATTCCTCCTTGGGCACAAAATTCGGAGAATTCGTGAGACGTAAATTGTGTCCCATTATCCAAGACAATTGTATCGGGGAGTCCAAATCTGCCAAATACATCTCGTAAGACTGCAATTGTCGATTTGGAAGTTGTGGAACTCATGCAAAAAATTTCTGGCCACTTCGAGAATGCGTCCACAATGATGAGGAACATGCGACCATGGAACGGTCCAGCAAAATCCACGTGGACTCGAGACCAAGGAGTGGAGCAGATCGGCCATGATGCCAATGGAGTTTTCACTGGGGCTGATGAGGCTGCTGCACATGAACTGCATTTCTGAACCACCTTTGTAATGTCCTGGTCTATATTCGGCCAATAGACAAAACTTCGTGCAAGCGCCTTCATTCTTACAATTCCAGGATGCCCTGTGTGCAATTGTTTAAGCACCCTTTTCTGTAGGGAGAGAGGAATTAATACTTTATTTTGAAGCATGATACAATCTTGAGTTTCACTGAGTGCATCTCTCCTGTGATACAGTAGCATGAGTCTGTGGGCCATGTCGATTTAAGGAATTGAAGACATTGTTTGAGATAAGAATCCTTAGCTGTTTCATCAGATGTCATCTTGGCCGTCACTGGCAAGTTTTGTATTACATCTGACAAAACACGGTTCACGCCACTCTCGAACCTTGTTGATGCAATAACAAAATCTTCAGTTGCACTTACTTTTTGGTTTATTATGAGACGAGACAGGGCGTCTTCATAACCAAATTTCGATGTGTTGATGTATTCGATATTAAAATCATATTTTAATAAGGTGAGCGCCCATCTCTGCAACCGGTTGGCTGTGTAGACGGGTATTCCTTTTTCTGAACCAAAAATGGCCAACAATGGCTGGTGATCGGTGCGCAGGGTAAAATGTCGTCCATAAATCATCCTATGGAGTTTTTTTACGCAAAAAATAAGTGATAATGCCTCTTTTTCAGCTTGGGCATATTTTTGCTCGGTTGAAGTAAGAAATCTCGATGCGTGAGCAACAGCCTTCACGGATCCATCACGAAATGAATGCATTATAAAACCACCTACGCCATCTTTTGAAGCATCGCCTGCGACGATTATTTTTTTTGTTGGGTCGAAGTGCACCAGCAAAAGCTCAGATAAAAGCACTTCTTAAGCAACATTTATTTATTTAATCCGTTAATTATCTAACGTTAATATAAACTTATAGCTATTTACATAATTTTTAATTTTAAATTTTAAATTAACATAGAAATAAATAAATACTATAACATATTAAAAAAGCTTTCTTTAAATTGTTTACTTTTAACATTGTCATTAACAGATGAAATTAAATTATAAAATTTATTGAAGACTGAAATCAATTGATTTAAAGGGCTATTCATACCATAGTTAGTTCTGCTAAAGATCGGACATAAAGGTATCTGTCTTCTTATGCTAGTTTGACTATAGCTAAAATTTAGACGATTCAGAGCTGTTGCGGATATAATAGAACCATTAATTAATTTTAAAATAAAACAAAATTGGAGATATTGTCTATGTTGTGAAAGTGTAGGGAGGTTTATTAGCAAAAGTCTCTGAGAATAAGGAGGTGGTGTGAATATTTGGGAAAACGGAAGAAAACGAAGACAAAAACGCATAAATCTTTTTTGGATATATGGACTGAATAGTATGGTGCCCATATAATACAGCCGTATTCAAGTATTGGCCTGACAAATGATACATAAAGAAGTTTTAAGACGTAGGGGTCACGAAAGTCACGAGAAAAACGTTTAATAAAACCTAGAATCTTGTTAGCTTTTTTAACTATAAAGTTATAATGGTCACAGAACGTTAATTTACTGTCAAGAATAACACCTAAATCAGAGAAAACGGAAAGCTTACAAAGGGAGGAAGAATCTAATAAATAGTTATAATCTATAATTGTTTTTTTGCGTGTAAAACACATAGTTTTACATTTGTCAATATTCAGTAAAAGTCGGTTTGTATTGCACCATTCCCTAAAACTATGAAGATCTTCTTGAAGCTGTGAGCAGTCATTAATTGAACTAATAGATTTGAAAATTTTAATGTCATCAGCGTATATTAAAACGGAGGAGTTTTTATAACGGATGTTATGTCATTTATATATAAGATAAATAATAAAGGCCCTAAATGGCTACCCTGTGGAACACCAGTGTTGACGTAAAATTGGTCGGAGAGTTCATTTCTGAATATAACGCTGACATTTCTTCTTCTTTGGCCTTTTGGTACTGGTCGACAATGAACCCCAGGTAAGTTACTTCAGTCAAGAAAAATTTGCATTTTTCGAACTTCACCCGGAATACCCATTCTTCTAAATTCTGCATGACTTGATTAAGTTTTGCTTTATGTTCATCCAACGATTTTGACGCAATAATGATGTCATCAATATAGCTTGCTGTGAACTCAACGTCTGCCAACATAGCGTTCATTATGTTTTGGAATGCGGGTGCGAATTTTACACCAAATGGAACACGTGTATAAGGGAGCAGACCCTGGTGAGTGTTAATCGTCAAAAGTGGCTGTTGTTCAGTCCCGTAGCAAAATCAGCACAGATCCTTACGTCACCATTAGCTTTTTTTACAGCAACGATCGGTGCAGCCCACTCTGAGAATTCCACGGGAATGAGTACGCCTTGTTTCAAGAGTCGAGCTATTTCTGCATCAATGGCTGGTAGTGACGCATAAGGCACTGGCCGTTTTGGTTTGAACACAGGAACTGAGCCAGGCTTGAGATGTAGGACAGCTTCCGCTTTTGTACACAACCCTAAGGAACCATCAAAAACCTTTGCATATTTTGATTTGAGGTTAGTTATCTATTTCTGTAGCCACGTTGAAGGAAATTCCATTGATTGTTGTTTTGATGAAACTTGAGCACAGATGGAATTTATTGGGACGTCAAACAACTGCAAGCTTTCGATCCAGTCTATACCTAGAATATTTTAATTCAGAATTTTAGATATAAACAAGATGTATTTATTTGTTTTTGATTAAATGAAATCGTGCAATGAAGTTCCGATAACAATGGGAGCGATTCCCCACTGGCATTCCTGGCTGAATGTGTTGTTGGAGTCGTTGTCGGAGAACCTAGCTTTTCCCAGGTCTCTACTGATATGATTGTGATATCAGATGCTGTATCGATTTGAAGACGGACTGGTTTCACCACGATGTATTTTCGATGTTGCTTGTACTGCACCTGTGAAACTGAATAAATGCTTTTAACCTTGGACTTTGAGAAATTGTTTGTGTTTTTTGTTTTCTTCTTTGATTGTACTTCTTGTTGTTAAAATTATTGTTTACCGACTTAGAACTGTCACAAAATCCCTCTTTATGTCGCACTTTATCGCAGTCAGAGCACTTTTGTGTTTTATACCAACACTTATCAGCGTAGTGCATTCCACCACAGAACCAACAAGCACTTTTTGGGGCTTTCTGTTTCGTTGATTGTTTTTGAACTGCTTTGACTTCTGTGATAGAACTAAGATCACCTACCATTTGCACATCATGCTTGAGCATGGCAATGCGATCACATTCTGCTGCTAGGTCTAGGTCAAGGTTAATTTCTTTTCCTTGTCGGCTTCAATTTTTGAGATGAGTCGCGCACGGATTTCAGAATCTAATGTACTTTTCAAACCAATGATGAACATCAGACATTTAAACTCATCGGCTTTGCACGTGGTTATTTGAAAATGTTCACATTGCTTATTGATTACACCGGCATATGCTTGAAAATCATCTCCCAGGGTTTTTCGATCTTAAGGCAATTATAACGAGTTGCAAATAAAGAAATTTTTCTCGCGAAATATGATGTGAGAATCTCCACTGTCTGAGTAAAGTTGAAATCGCGTGGCTTTTTCGGCAATATGAGGTTGACATAACGATTGTATGACCTTTCATCGAGTTTCCTCAGAAGTAATCTTACCCGTAAAGCATCATCCAATTCTTTCCCATCTGCTAGAAACACATCTTCATGACGGTTGTACCATTCCATAAATGTGACATCGTTATCCGGGTCATATATGAACGTAGAAATGCTACTCGAAAGGGTTTCCATTAACCTCTCCGCCGAAGGTTTAATTTGGGCGCCTCCGAAAAGGGTACTATTTGCGCTGGCGCTGGTTGAGTTGTCAAGCATAGCCTTCACAAATTCATGCTGCTGATTCATGAGATCCTGCTGCTGTTTCATAAATTTTGCAAATTGGGCTGCGTCCATATTTTTTTTTTATAATCTGCACTCTAGAATTAAACAATTTATGAAAGCAATCCCATCCTCGTCGCCACAATATGTTGTGTATTTAAAGAAAAAGGTCCGAAACAAAAATAGAAAACAAAGACTGTACTTTTGTATTCTTTAAGTTATTTAATTCAGTGTTATTTATTTTAGCCTTAAGTTAACAATCTGGCAAATAATATTCTGGGTTTTTACAAATGAACAACTGGTTATGCAACTGGATCTCAATCGAATGCTCAACACCTGTTATTTTGTTCACCAAGTAACCTTATTTTACTTTATGTACTTTCTCTATAAAATAATATATTATAATGTGTATCCACCCTAAATCCAGAATTAGGGCGACATCTCATGAATAATAGGAGAACTAACTTCTATAAGCATCGAGAAACATCTAGTGGCTAATAGGAGAACTCGCTTCTTAAGCATCGAGAAACATCTAGTGGCTTAGAGGGGAACTCATTCAGCGCATACAAGAACCTCGAGAAAGGGGTAACATCTAGGGGATTAAGAGGAGAACTAGCTTCGTTAAGCATCTAGTGATAAATAGGAGAACTTCGTTAAGCATCGAGAACAACCTCGTAGATTCTCGAACCGATTTGAGGTATATAAATAGGCGCTTGGAAGCGAAGCGGTTCATTATGGATTGTGAATTGCTATAAAGAAAAGACTGTGTTTGAAAAGTAAAGACTGTGTTTTAAAAGTAATAATTGAAAGTGTTGAATAAAGAATTTTTGTAAGTAATTTAGAAGAAAGTGAATTTGTGTTTTTATTTACGAAGTTTGAATAAGTTTTAACTGTCGGACCAAGCCGAACATTACATTGGTGTCAGAATAAGGGATTAAAACTTATTGAGAATAAAAACAGTGATTGAACTATTTTGTGTAAAGTAGTGAAGTTAAAAATAAAAAAAAAAAAAAAAAAAAATAAAAATGAGTAAAGTTTTAAAAGACTTAACTGTCCCTGAGCTAAAGGCCGAACTAAGCAAACGTGGCTTAAGTGGGACAGGCGTAAAAACCGAACTTGTTAAACGGCTGCAGGAATATTTGGAGCAGCAAAATGAAGACCCAGATACGTTTGCTTTCGAATTAGAAGCAAAAGTGGAAGAGGTAAATACAAATGTTGCCTTATCTAACATGATGTCACTTCTGTTAGCCAAATTTGAAGAGAATGAAAAGAATGTCCTGAAAGAACAGCAGAATGTTCTCAAACAACTAGAAGCTCAAAGAAGTGACCAAAAGCAAGAACAGCAGAATGTTCTCAAACAACTAGAAGCCCAAAGGAATGATGTTCTCAAACAACTAGAAGCCCAAAGAAGCGACCAAAAGCAAGAACAGCAGAATGTTCTCAAACAACAGCACAATATTCTAGAGCGGTTCGACGAACAGAGAAACCTTTTAGAAGGCAGGTTTGCGGCCTTCGAAGAGAAAATCAATACTCTCGAAGAGGGGCTCGAGCGTGTTGAAAAACAAAATGCACGTTTCGAGAAAATGAACAAACAAATCGAAACCCTCACAAATGAACTAGAAAAAGTACAAAAGATGAAAGCTCGAGAACCTTCTGGTGAGTGCTCAAGGAAGAGAGAAGTGAATCCTCCAAACTTTGATGGGCAGATTTCGTGGATAATCTACAAGAAACAGTTTGAAGCAGCAGCGTTAGCAAACGGCTGGGACGATCACGAAAAATACATTGCTCTTACGCTTGCTTTAAGAGGATCTGCTGCTGAACTGCTACAAACCATCCCAGCAGAGAAGAGTGGTGACTTCACACAGAACTGCAATAACACTGGGCATCTACAGCGACAGTGCAGATTACCGCGAAGAGGAACCACATGGCAACACTTTGGAAACAGAAGTAATTCAACTGTTCAAAGTAACACCAACAACGTTGCTTCCGAAGTTGTTTTCCACCCGGAAAAACGAATAAGAACCAACTTTAAGGGGCAGAAGCTGGTTTCTGGTATCGATGGCCCCAGGAACGACATCCAGGTTTATCAAACGATACCTTACTACAAGAGCAGACCATATAAGGAAGACTGTAAGCATTGCAGACGACAAGAAGAAAAAGAAGTAGTTACTGTCCAACGAACCAGAGTCGATCCCATTTATGGCTGGAGCAACGACGAGTTGAGGAAGGCTCAACAAGAAAGACTCCTTCAGATCCACGACAATACCAGGTTGAAAATAAAGACGTTCAGTGACCGAATGAAGACACGCTACGATATACGAGCGACAACAACAGAGTTCCAAGCAGGAGACCGGGTGTGGCCTTACAATCCCCATCGACAAAAAGGGTTGTCACCGAAACTTCAACGGGACTGGGAAGGGCCATATACAGTCATTACAAAAATCAACGATGTCGTGTACCGGATACAAAAGGGAATTAGAGGAAAACCTAAAGTTGTACATCGCGACCGGCTACATCGCTACAGTGGTGATGAGAACGATGGATTTGTTCGGGACGATCAATCCTAAGGAGGGGGCAATGTAATGTGTATCCACCCTTAATCCAGAATTAGGGCGGCATCTCATGAATAATAGGAGAACTAACTTCTATAAGCATCGAGAAACATCTAGTGGCTAATAGGAGAACTCGCTTCTTAAGCATCGAGAAACATCTAGTGGCTTAGAGGGGAACTCATTCAGCGCATACAAGAACCTCGAGAAAGGGGTAACATCTAGGGGATTAAGAGGAGAACTAGCTTCGTTAAGCATCTAGTGATAAATAGGAGAACTTCGTTAAGCATCGAGAACAACCTCGTAGATTCTCGAACCGATTTGAGGTATATAAATAGGCGCTTGGAAGCGAAGCGGTTCATTATGGATTGTGAATTGCTATAAAGAAAAGACTGTGTTTGAAAAGTAAAGACTGTGTTTTAAAAGTAATAATTGAAAATGTTGAATAAAGAATTTTTGTGAGTAATTTAGAAGAAAGTGAATTTGTGTTTTTATTTACGAAGTTTGAATAAGTTTTAACTGTCGGACCAAGCCGAACATTACAATATTATAATATTGTAATGTGTATACACTCTTCATATCGTGTTATAGTAGAATAAAACATTTAGTATAAGTGGCAACATCTAGTGGAGAGGAGAATTCGCTTCTATAAGCATCGAGAAACATCTAGTTGCTAATAGGAGAACATTCAGCACATACAAAAACCTCGAAAGGGGGCAACATCTAGTGGAGAGGAGAATTCGCTTCTTTAAGCATCGAGAAACATCTAGTGGCATAGAGGGGAACTCATTCAGCGCATATAAGAACCTCGAAAGGGGTAAGCATCTAGTGATAAAGTGGAGAACTTCGTTAAGCATCGAGAACAACCTCGTAGATTCTCGAACCGATTTGAGGTATATAAATAGGCGCTCGGAAGCGAAGCGGTTCAGTATGGATTATTGGTTGTAAACTGCGATAAGTAAAGACTGTGTATAAAAGCTTTGTATATGAAAACTATAGCAGAGAGAAAAAACTAAATGAGAGAGCCAAATTTCCTCGTCTCCGTCTCTTCGAAACCTCTTACTCTCATTTTTTATAGCGTGTTGAATTCGTATCGGTGTATAAATGTTTTCACCTCGGAGAAGAGTACACAAAAAAACATCAGTTCCGGGAAATGCGACATTTCTCATTTCTGTTTATTGATAGCCAAGAAGGCTATGTTTTTTAAAGTCTCAATATAATATTTGTAATTCTCATGATTTTCTTTCTTTAATTTTACTAACATCTTGTCGTTTTTATATCTACAAAAATACTCCTATAATTCAAATTAATTCTAGCAAAACATTTTTGTTTGTCAAAAAATAACGGGAGAAGTTATACCGGTAGTTCGTGGTGAATTTGTTTTTCTCTTCTTTTTCTTTAAGTTAAGCTGAGATCACACGATTGGTCAAATGTACCGATTTTGGCCGAAATTTGTCTGTACACATTTGGCGACAGAAATTTTGTGTACCGAAAATATTTTTAGGTGTTCACACGATTGGTGTATTTTAGCCAAATATTTTCTGCGCTTATTTGTGTACTGAAAGAATATGACCGATATCTGTACAACCCTGTCACACGATCTGGCATTATTTTCAACAACTGATTAATTGTTTATATGTTTGATAATATATAATAATTGAATTTATTTAAACAAATAAAAAATAAAATAAAATTAAAATGATGTCCATACGGAAAAAAAAGAAAATAGCTGCCATAATGTGCATTTGTGTATATTTAATTGAAAAACAAAAAAAAAGAGAGAAGAAAGGCACGGAAGCTAAGTGTTTGGGTGCGGGATTGGCTCCTGAGAAGGAGTACTGATGGCGCTTGTGTAGAAACTTTGGCGGAGTTTAGAAAAATCGAAAATCAGAAATTTTTATTTAAAAATTTCTTGCGAATGAATGAAGCCACTTTTAATGATCTGCTTAAATTAGTTTCTCCACAAATAAAAAAATAATAACACCAACATGCGCCAAGCTATCTCAGCAAATGAAAAATTGGCAGTCACGCTACGTTTTTTAGCTTCTGGAGAGCTTCTGGCGTTGGTGTTGCTTCCTTTGTTTGGTTGCCTAAATTTGTGCACACGGAATTGACCAAATTCATTACTTCTACTTCATCTGTGTCCATAATCTTAAAAATCAAGTATTTATATTTAAAATAGATGCAAATATAATTACCAAAAGTTGCATGAATAATGCAGATGCAAGAAGCAGTGGTGTGTGTTTTTTTATCAAATCAGTGCTGCCGAATTTCAAAATTATAAAATAATAATAAATTATGAAATAATTATTAAAAAATCGTAATTTTCAACAACAACAAAAAATTAAAATTATCTAAAATATATTGCATTGAATTATTTTACATTGAATTATAAAAGGCGGAAATAATAAAGTTCTACAGTTTACCGGGAATATTTATATAAAATATCCATATCTTCTGCAATTGCGGTATCAATCGATATTTTCTGGAACTTAGTGTTAACGTAACATTTATTTGTCATGCATTACTTTTTCAGCTTTTTTATGCACCAACAAAATTAATTATGAAATTTGGCTGCGATAATAATTACTTCAACACAGCATATTCTATGTTTATAGTTATTCAGGTTCAGCCCTTAACATTGATTTGCATTTATTTATGCCTAAAACGTTTAGTAAACATCTATGAATAAGCCACAATGCACTTTCAGAAAAACTGTAGTTAGAACTTTCCCTGACGGATTTTTCCTTGTCGCTATATAACTGAAAGATAAGATATAAATAGTTAGAACTGGAAAACTTATACAAATGATGCATAAGACTTAAATTTTGGTTGAAGAACAAATTTGTATATTCTTTTCACAAAACCACTGAACTAGTGAAAATACAAATATTTGTACTTTAGTACAGAAGTACTTTTCGGCTTATGTAGTTAAGCCTTTAAAAGCAACACACTACCTTAGTTGAAAGCAGTAAGAATAGCTTATCACCTATTCACAAATCTTATGCAATGAAAATTGGCAATAGAAGTAACAAGTTGACGGTCTTTTTATTTAGTCTCTACTTAAATCACTTATTTTCAGCATTTTGGAAATGTCGTGAGTAATGTAAAGAAAATAAACAACGAGTACACACAAATAAAATAGGAATGGAAAAAAGCGATGAGTATATAAGAATGTTTTCAATGTTCCATGTTTACATTCTGTAACTCTCGTTTTCAATGTTCCTGAAACTCTCGCATCGACAAAATTAAGTCGATAAACTCTGAAAATTGAAACAAATCTGAGTTTTTTTTGCATTTTTCATCAGTCTGAGCGAAAATTAAACGCATAAACGAAGCTAATAATAAAAATAATAGTTGTAGTGCTTTCAGAGTCTTATGTTTCAAAGGTGGTCGCCATTTTTCAAAGGTGGTGAGCAGAGAGAAAAGAGAGAAAAGTTCATTCACTCTCGTGGTGAGTATGCACACAAACTTGCATAAGTATTTGTTCCCCACATTTTTTTTTATATGGAGTTAATACATATGCAAGTTGGTGGCCAAATCACAGCTTGTAGGCAAAAAGAGAGCAACCGTCGAAGTTGGTTCTCTCTATTAGTTCTTTTCTCTCTGCCATTACCATCTACACCGATGGCTCGAAAATGGACAATAGAGTAGGTGCAGGTTTTTACTCTGAAAGCCTAAACCTTGCCAAAGCATTCAGGCTCCCCGACTATAGCAGCGTCTTCCAAGCTGTGATCTTGGCAGTGAAAAACGCTGCTAAACACATATCCATGATGGCGATATCACACGCGGACATCACTTTTTTCATTGATAGCCAAGCAGCAATAAAATCTATCTCTGCCACCCAAATCAAGTCAAAGCTTGTCTCTTGCTGTCGCGAAGAGCTAAAGGTTCTTGGCACACAGCATAACGTAAGACTCTGCTGGGTTCCTGGCCACAGTGATGTACCAGGCAACGAAAAGGCGGATGAACTTGCTAGGGTAGGCTCCACACTGGAACCCTCCCTGATAGACCATCATATAGGGATACCGTTATGTGAACTAAAACATAACGTCAGTAAAACCATCATTCACAAATCGAATGACAGATGGAATCTCCTAGAAACCTGTGTTAACACCAGGAAGATATGGCCTAGATACGATAAGAAAAGATCCGACTGGATCTTAACTCTTAACAAACCCTCCCTAAGATCCCTCATCGGCATTATTACAGGTCACAACCTACTCGGCTACCATAAGAAGAAGATGGGGCTCAGTACTGATGACCTTTGTAGAGGCTGTGGTGATGAAAACGAGCATGAAGACACCACTCACTTTCTCTGCCACTGTCCTTTACTCTGTCTTGCTAGGAAGAAAACTCTAGGCAACTTCTTCTTTAATGAACTAGAGGAACTATCAGAACTGCCAGGCAAAAGCTTACTAAACTTTGTCAAGACCTCTAAATGGTTAAACGAACCACATGATTCATAGGTTATTATATCTTTTCAGGAAGTTACAACACTTCGGGGTATCACAATGGATCTACATTGATCTAAGTGTGATGGTAACAACATCAAACGTCAGCCCGTTCAAACCTAACCTAATCTTCTATTCAAAGATAATATGACAAAAGCAGGTGAATTGCGATTTCGTGTAGGAATTTTATATTATTGGTTGAGATTTTTTATTTTTGATGATTTGCGGATTGTATTAGGGAATTATAACTTGAACTATTATGGGCAAGTAAATATGTAGGAATTGTATTCTTATCCAATAATAGATAGCTAGCTAAATAAATTTAAAAAATTTGATCACCTAAACCTTTCTTACAATTTGTTTTCATATCGAACATAAAGAAGTTTAAATTTTCAAAGTCTTAGGCCTCGGCCACGCAGTAAGCGGCTGAGCGGCTGAGCGGAAAAAAAAATATAAAACATATGAAATCACATAGAAGCGGCCACGCAATGAGCGAGCGGCGAAACAAAATTCTGAGCGGCTAAGCGGCGCCGCTCAGCAACCAAACCTGTTTTAATTTTTAGTAATGTTCTGAGCGGCAAGAAGAAAATATGGCGAAAGTAAACATTGAGTTGTTAATTTCGTGTGTGCAATCTCTGCAAAAACTACTAATCGCTCAAAAGCAGTCGCTCAGTGCATGGCCATACGTCGCTTAGAGTTGCCTCTCAGCCGCTTGCCGCTCAGCCGCTTACTGCGTGGCCGAGGCCTTAGAAAGATGATTTTTTTAAATAAATAAATTTGTTAATTGATACCTAATAACATCATTTTAAAGCTAGTTACAAAATTGCTGACAACTTAGGTATAATGAAAAGATGGATATTTAATTTTTTGACGTTTTTTAATGGTAGTGAATTTTTAAAATGGGATGAGGAACTTTTAAATTTGTTTGTTTTAAAAAAGAACACATATGTACCTATCTTTCAGTTTATAAAGTAGGTAGTTATAACTTCCGGTCAAAAAAGTGTTTCAAGGAAAAATTTTGAAACATACTTTTGGCTGTAAGTTCTTATGATATATGTAGATCTTTATTAAAAGAAGGACCTTCCTATCAACAATTTTGAATGATCAAGATTCAAGGGTATAAGCAAATGTTTACTTTTAATAAGGTTAAAGACTTTATTTGGATCTTTATTTTTAGAGAAGTAGGTACCTATTAGACTTTGCAATTGTACTTACATAAATTTGATGCCTTTGTCTCAGTCTTAAGATATCTAAGTTCTAGCAAATCCAATTTTTTTCTGCCAAAGTTTTAACTTTTTTTCTATAAATTTGGAATAAACATAACGTCTTACTACTGTTTTAAAATATATGTATGTACGTGCACTTTTGACTACCGAAAAGGGGTCTATGTCTCTTCGTGTAGGAGGTAGAGGCAATTTTAGAACGAATAAGTTCAAATGAAAAACAAAGACTATTTAAAATATTTCCTGTATTTTTAAATTTAAAAATGTAGGTACCTGTTGTAGCTTGTTTCCAAAATTTGATTTCTCAAAACAACCTTTATGTTTCAAAATTCTTATTTGAAAATCTTTAGAGCAGTTTACTTTTTAAATTAATTTTGTACACATACAATTTTTCAATTTTAGTTACCTAAATATATATTTTTGGTATGCAGTTATTTTGAATTAATTAATATACAGTTTAGTAAAAACCTGATGACTCGTTTGGATATATAGAATTTTGAAAAAAATGTACTATTTGTTAAAAAATCCAAAAATAAAGCCAATATAAGAGCTTGTGCAGAAAAAACAATTGAAATCAGTTGATTTGTTCTTGAGAAAACTTAAAATCAAAATAACGTGGGGTACCCTTCTGGAGCAATACAGAAATCTATCGGCTTAAGCAACACATAGATGCCTGCCTAAATATAAACCATAGCTACATATATGTATGTTGTTTATGCCCTCTATAAGGTCCGAGCTTTGTTGTCCACATTAATTTGTTAAAAAGAGGTTGGGATGCGACCCACACTGATAGCTTCCCATCCCGTCTGTCGATTTGTCTTGCTTAAAAGTTTGTCTATAGGTATATGTATCAATTTTTATTAAACTTGCCTACTATTTTTTGTAGATTTTATTTTTTTATGAAAAAACGGACTGTTGGATTTTTATAAAAAAAAATTACTGAATATCGAAAACAATATTTTCTGTGAAATAAAATAAGTTAGAAGCCAATATTTTTAATTTTTGAAAAGCTTTTTGAGTCGAAAGTAAATTTTTACCAAGTTTTAGCATTGTTTTTTTTTTAGGTTTTTATTTTTTGTGAAAAAAACTGTCAATTTGATTTTTCTCAAAATTTGATCGAATGTTGAAAACAATATTTCTTATAAGTTTAAATTAGTTAGAGGCCATTATCTCAAATTTTTGAAAAGATATTTGAGTCGAAAATCAATTTTTATCAACTTTTGTTAATTTTTTTTTCGGTTTTTAATTTTTTGTAGAAAAACTGTCAATTCGATTTTTTTCAAAATTCTACTGAATGTTGACAACAATATTTTTTGAAAGATAAAATAAGTTCGAAGCCTTAATCTCAAGGTTTTGAAAAGATATTTGAGTTAAAATTCAATTTTTCCCAACTTTGAGTAATATTTTTTTTTGTTTTTATTTTTTATAAAAAAAACTGTCAATTAGATTTTTCTCAAAATTTTATCAGATATCAAAAACATTATTCTCCGTTGCACAAAATTGTTTTGGATTTGGATTAGATTTTTTTCCAAAAATATACTTGTTTGGTATCAACGTTACAATATATAATATAAAATTTAATTCAAGTCTCTAACGTGATTGGTTCATGAGATATTTAGGATTAACCAAAATTTTCACCTTTTTTTTAAACTGCTATGGTAAAAAACCACCCACGCAATTTTCTTGAGAGCCCTTTCTGCCTTATTATCTGTATAACAAAATTTATTTGAAGTCGATATCTCTTCTGGTTCTTGAGCTATGGAAGACGAAAAAAACGTCTTCCATACGGACGTACGGACGTACGAACGTACGTACACACGCACGCACAGACATCTTTCTAAAAATCTTATTTCGACTCTAGGGACCTTGAAACGTCGAGAAATGTCTAAATTTTCAATTTGACAAATCGGACCCATTACAATAACTTCCTATGGGAAGTTAAAAATGAAACAAAAAGTAGAATTGTTGTAATATAAATAAAAACCATACATTTCATATTAAAAAAGATCCTGGGGTGCGACCCATAATGATAACTTCCCATCCCGTCTGTCGACTTGTCTTGCTTAAAATTTTTTAGGTGTTTTCGTGTTTTGTTAAAAAAAGTTATCAGTTGAACTATTCTTAAAAATTTTAAAATTACCAACAAAATTTAGCAAATGATGAAGTATTTAAATTAAATTAAAATTAAGTCATAAATTGACTTTAAATGTCTGAAGAATCCTTCATCTTAACAACGTTATAACACCAAGGTGTTGAAATAACATGAGTAATTATCATTGGCATAATTTTGCGTTTAATGTTAACAAATTATTGGTTGGTAAGTGGCACAAAAAAACTTCGAAATCGTATAAAAGAAAATTTCAAATCAATACAAAAAATACCTACTTCGACACTACATTTACGAAACTATACTTACTAATAGCACAGATAAGAAACTATAGTTTAGTTTATATAGTTTCTTATCTGTGCTAATAGTTAATAAGTTAAAAAAACTTTCAATTGGATTTTCCTAAAAGTCACACATCTTAAAATAGACGAGCTGACAAAATTGTATTAAAGGTACCTACAACAACAAACAACATATATATAGGTACATAGGTACCTACCTACCTAAATATAAACTACATTTGTATGTCCTGTAATGTGTCCGCTAAGGTGTATAGTTAACACTTATTTATTATAAGTGATACAATAAAAGTAGGATTGGAACATAAATAAAAGACACAAATTTCAATTATCGAACTACCTATGTATTTAAATTATCTGGACCAACATAAAGAATGCATTTTTCTTTTTATTTAAAACTATGTACCTACATATTTATAAATACTGTACTTACATATACTTATCAACTAATCTCAAACAAATTGCAAAGTGTACGGATATTATCAGTGTCCTGATACTAGCATGAATTCCCTATGGTATTTCATGAAATACCTGCCTACCTACCAATACCTTTTATACCTATTTAAAATTTGAATTTAAAATCAAACCCACATACAACCTGAAAAAAAAATCACCTACCAATTGATACCTATCTACCAAAACAAATCTTTAAAGCTCAAACAAATCTAATCTTCAACTATTGAAGAAAAACTTAATGCCAAATAAAAGCAAAATACCTACCCACCAGCCAAAATATACATAACTATAACCAAAAGTATAACTACCTTCATATTCTTCTTCATCACAAAGATCTGCGCGACAAAAATCCCAACGTAGCTTTGTATACATAATACAAACCATTTTTCATATACAAAGATCGTACGCAAGGAAACAGACTTGTGAATGTAAATAAAAACAAAAATCCGTACAAAATACTGAACAGCTGATGTAAGTATACAAAAACTTCATTCATCCCCTTATTAGACACAATGTTGAGCCATTGACGCTTTTCATATAAAAATGCATTGATATAAAGAAATTACAAAAACAAATTCATCGACCTTCATATGGAAGCTTAGTATATGGAAACATATACAAGGATAGACTCAAATATATTGAAGGAAATTGTGTCGACTTTTTGGCTGCTAAATTAACTGAGCTCCTTATTCTGCTGGCTGCTTATGGGAATTGAAATAATATTTTTCTCTCTTTCCCCCGAGGTCTCTCCAATTTCGATTCTACTGCCAACGACGGCATCCGCTTCACCAAAAAAATTCTTCCCATGAGAGTACTATAGTTTTCATATACAAAGCTAATACGGGAAATTTTCATAGCCAATTTGTTCGATCAATTAAGAGGGATGTTCAATTAAGCGAGGTGCAACTAAGCGGGGATTACTGTACATTAAATGGAAAAAAATAATTAAAAAATAACGGTAATACTTACAATTAAGTATTATACCTTTTTTTTAAAGCCATCATTTCTGTCTATTAGCTTGTTTTTAAATCAAGTCAAAACTATGCATAGTTTTTGAAAAAAATGGTTTTAAACTAAAAATGTATGCAAAAAAAATTGAAAAAAAAAGGTTTAAAGTGTAGTTTTTCAAAACTTTCAAACTTTCTTTTTGTCACCTTGTGAATTCATTTATATTTACAATAAAAATAATTTTCTCCTCTCGCTCCCGTGAATCGCTCCACTTCGCGACACCAACGCCAATAATGCGGCACGTGGTCGCCCTAAAAGTTTCTGCTCACGAGAGTACTATGGTTTTCATATGTACAAACATTTGATCTTATCTTACACTAGATAGTAGAGACTCCAACAAACTTTTTTCTTAAGAACAATCTTTTAGGTGTATTTACTTACATTTGCCATCGTTTGACCATAGAATTGACTTTTCATTTAATTTGACCATGATTAAAATAACAAAGCTCTTTCTATTTTTTTTTACTTTATTATTAATATTATTATTATTATTCTCTTTCTGGTTTAACAATACAATTTCTTGCTGTCCAATTTTTGCTCTTCTTAGTTATGTTTTTTTACTTGTTTTTAAAATACTGTATATATATTTATATATAACATTCTAAAGGTAAATTTATATATAAATATATATAGACATATAAATTACTTACAATTTCTAATAGTTTTATATAGTATGATTTCCATGTTTTTTTTTATTTATATTTTATAGTATTTTTTGTATTTAAGTTTAATTTTAAGTCATTTCACATGATTCGCGAGGTTGGGCAATACATTTAATGGTGTATTTAGTGTTTTGTGTTGTTGTCATAAATATATGTTTTTTAATATATCATACACAAAGTAAAAAAGTAAAGAAATGTTTTGTAATGGGGCGAGGGTTTTGCGAGAAAAAGAGATTAATTTGTTATACAATAAATTTAAAGATTTCCTTTCAAGTGGAAGACCTATTAAAAATGTTTTTGGTGTTACTCCGAACATATTTTTGTAAATAAATTATTAAAAAAAAAATGGAAAAACTATTGTTAAATGTGGTAAAGAGGCTTAATTAAATTTAAAAAAAAATATATATTCTCTTTTCTTTTATATGTATATATAATAAAAACACTAATTAATAATATGCACATACTTTTTATTTTTAAATATTTTGAATATAGGAACTTCTTACTTTTTTTCATTATTTGTTTTTTTTTTTGCTAAGCTTACATTTTAGTGATTTTTTGTTTAAATTGAATATGAGGTTTTTATTGCAACTAAACAAACAAAAAATCATTAATCAGTTTTGTTTTTATATGAATAAAGTTTCAATTTATTTTTGTTTTTATTTACGTATACTGTGATATGTTGTCTTATCAATATAATTGTTTTTTTTTTTTATTATTTATTTTTGCTTTTTAATGATGTAATAAAAACATGAAGCATTGTTGATTAAAATTTGGTAGTTTTGAAATGAAAAGTGTAACCGGGTGGAAAAGAAATTAACTGTTGTATTATTTATTTTGTTAGATTTTATTTATTTAGAAAGGTATACTAAAAACTACATTTTTTGTATACTTATATATATATATATTCATTTTATTTAAAATTTTTATTTAATATAATGTGAAAACTTAAAAATGATTTACAGATTTGTTTTATTTTATAATTTTATTTTTTTAAATATTTTATTAAAATGTTTGCTTAATTCACATATTTTGCGAGGATTTGAATATCTTTTTGTTTTTAATTTAAAACCCATTAAATTAGTTAATAGTTTTCGTATTTTTCTTAAGCAATTACTTTTATTTATTTTGTATTGAATAACGTATTTTTATTTTTTGTTTTTAGGAACTCTTATGTAGTTTTTTTTTAATGCTTTTTGATTTTTTTTTAAACTTATAATTTCACTTGACAAACAACTATGAAACGGAATACCACAAACAAGCTTTAAAATTTTGTTGTTAAATTATTTTATTTTTTCCACATAAAAAAAGAAAATCATAAACATTCTTTTTCTATTATTCTTGCTTTTTGTCTATCTCTCCTATATACCTTTATTTATAATTTGTATAAATATAATTATATATATGTATTGTGATACAAATTAGGAACTATGATTTTCAGTTAATTTACTGTTACTTTTTTGTTTGCTTATATTCGCTTTTTAATTTTAATAAATTCTTAAATTAAAGCATAGACTATATGCATAAATATGGTAAATAAATAATATTGTAATAAAAATGAGAACTCCGTCTCCGCATTATTAACCTTATAAAAATCATTTATATGTATACTTGCACCACACGATATTAGTTTAAAGATTTGTTCATTTTCTTTCACAAAATATTGTTTCTATTATTCCAGTAAGAGTAAACATAATAACACAAAAAAAACGAGAGTAAAACAAATTGATATTGGCGAGGATTCTTGGTAAGATTTGAAAAAAATTCTCATCAAAGAGTAATAATTTTATTATGGTCATGATGGTTTACAGAATACACATTAAGATGCTTTAACTCAAAAACATTAAGTTTTTTAAAAACTCGTGAATTCTTTGACTTGGTATCAGTTTTTTGATAAATTTTGTAACTTTAATAATTAGTAGAAATTGCGCCAGATTAATTTAAAAAAAAAAATTGGGTCATGCCAAAAATCAGCTTGCTAAAATATTTATTTAAGTTTTTATTTTTAATAGTTTTTTGTTTACTGGACTACAATGTTAATATATAAGCAAATCTGTCTTTTAGAACAGATTAAATTGAATTAAACAACAAATTATTATAAATTGCGCTTTGAATTTTTTTTTCGTTTACAATGTGAACAATTTTATGTAAGCAAGTATACATGTCCGTATATTTATTGCACAGATTTTGTTGATGTTTAAAAAAAGATAAACATTTAAAAAAAGAACAATAACATAATCTATATTGGAAGGCATAAAAGACTCAAAAATAAATTACAAAAAATTAATTTAACTGAAGATGCAAATACAATAATGAAATATATATCGCCAATATTTTTTTTTTAATACAAGCATTTCATTGTTATTTATTATAGTAATAAAATAGTACAATAGATAAATATGTCTCTTCAGATACATGCATATTTATAGGTATTTTAATAGGATTTAAAATTGCATGAGCATTTAATTTCTTTTTTTCAACTTAACAAAATTAATAGTAAAATATTGAATACGCCGTTGTTTATATAAAAATAAACTCTAACTTTTGTATTATTTTGAGTAAATATTTAAAATTTTAGTAATAACAAACAAAAAAACGCTATAAAAGCAAAACACATACTAAAAACAAAATCATTGCATAGCTTGTTTTTTTTTGTATTATGCATGTATATTATATAATATATGATACATGCATACATATTATGTAAAGTTTGTTTTATTAAGCTTAAATGTTTCTTTTTTTTTGTATTGTAATCTAAGTTTCTCCTTAATATACTTTTTAGATTTGAATTGATTTTGTTCAAAATGTATGTCTTCTTTTCTTTTTTTCGTTTCTATTAAATAGTATTTCTAAATTTATTTAATTTTAATTTTATATATTTAATATATAGGAACCTTTTAATTTTCACTTACAAATTTAAGAGCATGTTTAAGTTTAATAATCATGAGTTTTTTTATTTTTTTGTTGCTAGCTTTATCGCGAGTGCGTGTTGTATTTCTATTTAATGCATCATGTCTAATATCTTTTACATAAATATTTTTTTTTTATTTTTTCGTTAGATAGTAGTTGTTATTATTGAAGAGTTATAAACATACATCATTTATATATATGTTTTTTTAAATTGTTATTTTCCCTCAGCGGCATTTTTTTTTTTCATTTTCATCCGTTTCCGTTTTATATTCGGTTTTAGAGTAATGTTTCGTTTTTGTTGTCATCAGAAGAATTGGTTTAATTTGGTTTCTCAGAGATATGATTCTTATGAGTCTTAACGTCTGTATTATTGTTAAGAATAGATAATTCAGTCGATTTATTCTTTGCAAAATAAAATTAATAGAAGCAAAGATATTTTTTTTAGTTTATTTATCTTAAATTTTCATTTTTTTATCATTAGAATAGTTAATTAAAATCAATCAAAAATTGGCACCCATGAAAATATGTATTTTTATCTATTCAATTTTTTGTCTTAAAAAAAATAATATACGTTTTTTGTTTTATATTTTTACGATAAATTTTCGCTTATCCTAGGAACTTTTGCCTTAAATTTCTATAATATATTTTTTTTAATTTAAAATTAATATCTTTTATTTTTTTGTTTTTAATATAGGAACAGTTTGACATTGATTTGATTTTTTTGATTTTAAATATAATATAATGAAAACGTATAATCAATTTCTTTCCCATTTAATTTTTCTTTCTATTTTGTTTTTTTTTTTTTCTTTAAAAATAGGAACTTTGTTTTGTGTTAAGTTTTTTTTTAACTATTTATATGCGAATTAGTTGTTTTGAGAAATTAAACTAATTGCATCTCCCCTTCAACTTGTTTTTTTTAGTTTTTAAAGTGACGCATATTTTTCATGTTTATTTGTATCATTGTTTAGTTTTGTTATCAAAGTTTTGTGTGCGTCATAATTTCGATGATCTGAAAAAGTAAAAATCAAATTATCGATCTACTTTTTTATTTTTCATTTTGGTTTTTTTTTTTTTTTTAAATCGGAATTCTAAAATGATTTAAAAATGGTTGTTTTTTTTATGAAAACAAAACCTTAGAATCAACTGTTTAGTTATAAAAAAATGGATCGCTATTTTTGTTGGGTCAACATGTCTCAATTGAACACACAATAACTCATAATAATCCAGCTCATCAAATTGGATAGCTCATCGTAGTGGATAATATTCGTTTTCATGATGAGTTGTCCTCTGTGATGAGTTATTCCGGATGAATTGGCTGTGATGAGTTGCGACAAGAGTTCGACCCTATATATTGTTAAATTGCAAATTAAGTTCAATTTTGATAAAATAATACAAAACATTTTTATCAATCACAAAAATTGCACTCTGTACTAAATATTAAAAAAAAAATTAACTTAGTTTTCGAAAAAACAAATTCAATCCCTTTGTTTTGAAAACTTTTGCAGAACTTAACAGTTTCTCACCAACAAAAATTATATGTGTATTCACCGTGGAGGCATGTATTCGTACATTTATGTATGTGGTTTACAGTGTATTAAAAAATATATATACACAAATATTATTACCTTTACCAGTTTATAATATTTTTAAACTATCCGCTTCACGCTTCATTTACGTTTCACTTTCCCCCAATTACTGAAATGAAAAATAAACGATTTAGTCTGACACATAAAGTTATAGAATACAATTTGGAACACAAAATTGATAAACATTTAGAAAATGAGCAAGAAAAAAATATGAAACATAAATTTACGAACACGAAAAGAAACGAAAAAACACAGCTAAAATTATAATGAACGAAAAATAAAACAAGACAGTTTTTTAATATAAATAAAAGTTATCATTTATTAGAAAAAAATTATACCGTGTTTGCTTATTTTTAAACAAAAAAAAAACATAAATTAAAATCTAAAAAGAACATACAAATAATAAAATACACTTTTCGTATTTTCATTTAAAAAAATAACAGTACAAAATATATGTTGAAAATATTTGTTTCAATTTTGAGTTTTGAAAAATATTTTTTAAAATTGGGTACATGAATGAAACAGATTTTTTCTTGTTTTTTGCTTGTGTCCTCGATTGAGATTTTTTTTTGTTTATAAGATGTGTTAGTTTTTTTCTTATACAATGTTCACTGATGTTTGTTTTTTTTTTTGTTGTTTAACTAATAAAATGACTCAAAACAACCGAAGACATAAACTGGTTAAAACCAAAAAATAAAAATAAACAAACTTATCTATTAAATTATCTTTTATTTTATAGTTGAAAATAAATCAATATTTAAAGTAACAATGTATACATTATAGACGAAATTTTATTCACTTTATTTACTTAAGACTAAAGGAAGCATTTTCAGAAATTTATAAAACATAAATTCTTGTATTTTTTATATCGTAGCAAATGTTATAGTATCTTCATTTGTCCCTTATTTTTACATGCGAGGCTTAGTAACATTAGTTTATTTATTTTCAATGCTTGTTATTAAATTAAATTGTTTTAAATATTAACAGTGTTTTGTTTATAAACTAAATCAAACTATATCAAATGTATGAAAGTGTATATCTATTCATGTATACATAAACACAAGTCAATAATTATATTCTATATAATATTTATTTGCGTTATTGTTTGCTTATTTTTTTGTATGGTAAAATAGTAAGATTGAAGACAATTCTCTTTCACTTCGAGCCTTTTAAGACTCAGTAGAAAGTTTAAAATGTAGCACAACCTATAGCAAAATAGTATGTTTAGTTTTTTTTGTAGTCATTTAATGCCCGGTGGTAGATATTTATATTAGTCTAGCCTTTAAAATATATTTACATTATTTTTTATATTAATTTTTATTTGTACAAACTTTTTAACTTTAACTTCCCTTCACATATGCCTTCTTATTTTTAATTTTGTGTTTAATCAAAAGAACTCATAAAGGAACATAAGAACTAATAAAATAAAAAATGAGCTTTTTCATGCATGATTTTTTTTTTTCAATTTATGCTTGATCAAAATGGAAATTGCATACAAAATTAAATATTCACCACAATTTAAATCTACATGTAGAACTCACCACTCATCTGACTGAAGCTAAACAGTTGTTGCAACATTTCTGAATGATTTGCTGCTAACGGATTATCTGTGTTAATTTTCAACATTAAATTATTTTCCATTGACGGTGGTGAAGCTGACGATATTGTATCACACTGCGGTTGTTGTTGAAGTTGTGGATATTGTTGTTGTTTAGCAAAATCGGTAGCCGCAGCGAAATGTTGCTGCAACTTGTTGAAATTTCGCAATGCCAATGCTGCCTTATTAGCTTCATTTAAGGCCATATCCTCGTTTTTTAAGCCAAGTTTTGTTTTATCAACGTCATTATGGTGATCATGGTCATGATGATGGCTATCATCATTATCATTATCATTATCATCATCATCATCAACATCATCATCATTATCATCATCATCATAGTCGTCGTAGTTTTTATCGATATTACTACAATCAGGATTAGTAATAATGTTTGAACAATGGTAATTGTCATCAGTGTCGTCTTTATTATGATGACTAGTAACGGCTCCTTCCGAATTAATATTTTCGTTTTTATGAATAAGATTATGATAATGTTGCTGCTGTGTATAGAGCTTGGGATAAATACCATTGAATTCATGTTCCATACTATTGTCAATATGTTGTTGATTGTCTTCATTTTTATTGCTACTGTTAGCTTCGAGCAACACTCTAATTCTTCCTATATGTTGAGCAGAAAATGCATGCTCTTGAATATTTTCACTAGGCAATTGACAAATAGTGCATGCACGCATATCGGGTATATTATTAGATGTTGTTGAATCAACATTGGATTTGTCGTTCTCAAATGTATTTTCATCATGTACATATCGTTGATTGCGAGATTTTTTCTCTTTGGCTCTTGCATTTTGGAACCAAACCTACGAAATTATGAACAAAAACATTACTTATTGATAGAGTTTTTGTGTTGCTTAGAAGATTCATTTGAAATATCTATAAATTAAAAAGGGAAAAGAAAAAAAGCTCTTCGACTATATTGCAGTCCCTTCAATAAAAAAGAGATTACACAAACTTAATTACAAATGCTCACCTGAATGACACGTTTCCCCAGTCCAATTTCTCGTCCAACATTGAAACAATCTGTCATGGAAGGCGTCTTGACGTCATGGAACAATGTTTTCAATATGCGGACCTGCAAGTTGCTCATTTGTGTTCGAAAACGTTTTTTTTGTTGAGCACTATTGTTGCTTGAAGTTTGGCTAACTGGTGAGTTAGTATTTTCACGATCATTGCCTAGGTAATCGCTAATGTTGCTCATGGTGTTGTTATCGATGTAGTTACATCCTCCTGCTACATTATTGCCGTCTATCAAATTAGGATCATACTGCCGTCGGTTATTAATACTATTGTTCACCTTATTATTCGAAACTAGATTCCCAAGACTTCCATTATTCAATGACGACGATGGGGTAAAAAAGTCGTTTGACTCGTCATGATCATTGTTGGAATCAGAGAAACTTATATCGCTCTCACTCTGTTCATACTTGCTCAAGTGATTGACTAGCGACGTAGGTGTCTTGCTCAAATCAAGTGGAGTAGTTCCTCCTGTTTTGACAAGGGATGGGATAGATGCTGAAGAGGCTGCAGAAGATACTGCGGAAGTAACTGTTGGCGATAAATCAATACCCGAAGTTGTAGAAACAACCGATGCAGCACATTTGACTGGGGACAACGTTATTGGAGGTGGTGGTGTCGTTGTTGGGGAACATGGTTGTTCTTTTAACTTCAGTTGTTCTTTGTGCTGCTCATCGACTTTCATTCCATAGGCTGTAGAATTGGATAAATTAAGTAGACCGTCGGGAAATTTCAAGTCAGGAATTTGATCAATATTTATAGCTTTCTTATCTCCATGCTTGGATTGTAGATGCCATTCCAAGGCAGATTTGATTTTAAATATGGCTGCACAATGTGGACATTTTTTATTTATTATCTGTATGTTCTGACGAAACTGTCCTTTGCGTTCGCGAGCTCTCGAGTTTTGATACCAGACCTGAGTTGTAAAATATAGTTTTTGTTTTTTGGATTTTTTTTTGGAAACAAAGATGATACGGCGATTAGTCGAATGAATGCTGAGCAAGCGTAAATAAACAGTTCAACAGTTTAAACAAAAAAGTTACAGAAGAACAATAATACAACAAAATAACACAATGCAATATTATAGAGATACAAAAATGCACTAGTAAGGGACGCTTTTCAGGATGTTTACTAAAAACAAAAAAAGGAAGAAAAAACAAAACAAAAAATCTAAATCAAAAACAAGAGCAAATTCGATTAGCCCTATTCTGCTAACCTTAAAGGAAGATTTTGAATACTAAAGAAAAATGTTGATTCATAATTTAACTTCTCAATTAGCAGAATAGTGATTGGCTAATTAATAATAAAAAAACAATATATAATCAATAATGAAAACAGGAAAGATTTGTGAAAGCAAACTCACCTGAACAACACGTTTCTTAAGATTGACTTTCTTGGAAATATCCTCTAGCATTTTGCGACTTGGATTCGACTCATTTTGGTAGCATTCATATAAAAAATTCAATTGCTCTGGCAAAATGGTTGTGCGAAGTCTTTTGCTATTTTGTTTCTCGGTTGTGTTAACAGTTTCCTCAAGATTGTGGCTAGCACTGGAGACCGATGTTGCTGACGAGTCGTTCTGTTGGTGCTGATGAGAAGCCCTTATATCGGCATCCATTATGTCGATGCTATTTGTAATGTTCGAAGTTTTTGACACTGCAAGGTTGTTATTGACAGAGAGTTTTATGGACTGCAGACCGAAATCGGATGCAGTGGAAACAGCAGCAACAGCATCGGGTGATGCATCCAAACGATTTGATATTAGTGATAAGTTTTCTTGCTGGTGCGTTTGGATTGCTGAAAGTATGTTACAAAGGCGGTTGTTTTTTAACGAATTTGAACTATCAGTATTTGTTGCATTCGGTGTTGTGGTTGTCATTGTCACTGTTGGTACCCCGCTCCCATTTCCGATCCCGCTGCCACCACCAGCTGCCGCCACCGCCACCGAAGCTGACAATAGATTGGTATTTTCTGCCAACAATGTTGGCTGAACTTGAAAATGTTTGCTACTACTGTTCTTGTTGGTGCTCATATCTCTGTTGCCAACACCACAACCACTGTTGTTGCTCTGTTGCCGCACTGGCGAGCTGCTGGGCGAAGATGTTGTTACATTGGGATTGGCTTTGATTGGTGTTGTCTCTGTAGGTGGTGTTACTGAAACTTGTGACTGCTCTAGATGTTGCTGTGCCGACACACCATTGTTTACTTTTATTGCTGCTGCATTCATGGTCAGATTTAACAACGGTGGGAAATCATGTATTCGTTGGGGCGAGGCTTCTAACTGAAAAAACTTCTTTGATTCAGTGAGTTGATAATACTGAAGGAGAAACTCCATATTTGGTTTATTAGCATCATCGTTCAGCAACATGAGGCTGGAGGCGTTACTAGATTGCTTTGATTCGTTTCGCATATAGTATTGCAATAAAAAATCATAATTGCTGCGTTTTTTGAGTTCGTTTTGTTGATAAAAATTATTTAAGTATTCCAGATCCATATCCGGCTGCTGTTGCTGCTGCTGAAATTGATTCTTTAAATCAGCATTGGTGTCGTTTTGTAAAAAATATTGATACAAGAATTCGTATTGATCGTTTTTGAATTTCTTATTGAAAGCTTCATAGTCAGATTGTTGATGATGCAGTTCCTCGGGCGAGGTTTGTGTGTCGGAATATTTGCGTTTCTTCTGTCGACTCAGGTCTATGGAAATGTCCTGTTGGTTGTTTTGACTACCTTGGAGGTTTTGCAGTATTCCAAATGGTGAAACTTCACTATAATTTTGGTTCATAAACAGGTTGGGATTCATGAGATGGATGAGTTGATGTTCTTTGTAGAGATCATAGCGATTAAAGACCAATTGACATTTTTCACATTCAAATTTTTGAAGTGGTGAATTGCTGTCCACATGAGTTCCTCCGGCTGAAGTCGCTGCCTGTTGTTGCTTAAAAATGTGCTGAGGTGATGCAAGTAAATTAATTCCTGGACTGGAGGCAAGACCTGGCATTACTGGTGGAATGGCGCCACCACCGCCACCAACGGCTGCTGCTGCTACAGCCACTGCGGCCGCGGCTGCAGCAGCTTGGGGGCCTACCAAACTCGAGGACAATATATTGGCACTGTTTATATCTATGCTGGAATTAGAATCTTCGCTGCTTAGGCTTTGAGCTATTTGAGCGGCTGCTATTTGTGCTTTTGCAGATTTTTTGTTATTTTCCTCTTTGAAGCAGTGATTCTTTTGATGTCGGATCAGTTCGTAATACCGCTGGAACACCAGGTTACACTTCTTACAAGCGTAATTGATGTTGGGCTTTTTCTCTTCGGACTCGTAGAAAGTATTGTTTGGCTGATTTTCGTAGATTTTTCGCTGCTTTTGACGTGCGTTCTGCAAAGAAAAGAAAAAGATGCAGAAATGGCGGGAGTTAGTTAGATTAGAGAACTCAAATTTGATTGCCTCATTATAGAGAACCTACCTGAAACCAAACGACAATTACTCTAGGTGATAGCAGCAACAATTTGCTCAAATACTCCAAATCACTGTCTTTGGGATAAGAATTGTTTTCGAAGAACTCCTGTAAGACTTTGATTTGGTAGTCTGTGAAGCGCGTGCGGTTGGCACGCTTTCCACTCGATGTCGAACTGTTAGAAGAATTGGAATTGGTTTCGAAGTTTCCACTCTTTTCGAACATCTTGCTCATTTGGAACTTTTTTGGAGGTCCCATGTTGTTCAAGTTGCTTATATTGGCCATGTTGTTGAGTGGCAAACTGTCCATTTGCTGGCCTAGAATATCTGATATATTGCTGCTATAGGGTGTAGATGTGCTGTTTGGGGTTTGGGGACGTGAGAGGATTTCAGAGCTTCCACTTTCGGATTTGGTCTCGAAGTTGTTGTAAAACATTGACTGTTGATGATGCGTTTGCATCATCGATTGTTCATTATCGTTATCTTTGCTCATGGCCATTTGTTGATCACAGTCGGAACTACCAATATCGTCGGTTGGCTCGGGCTTAATATGGATATCGCCACGATCGCTGGTGACGCTTGACGGATGGGACAACGGACGATTGTCCTGTTGCTGGTGCGATTGTTGGCGGGGGAGATCGGGTTGTTGTTGGTGGAAGCTCAGTTGGGGAAAATTCAAATCACTGGATTGTGATGACGGCGGTCGATGTTGCTGCTGGAGATGTTGCGATTGAATTTGCTGTTGGAGTTGTTGCTGATGTTGTTGAATTTGCTGCTGCTGATGCTCACGTTGCTGCTGGTCACGTTGCTGTTGTTCCCTTTGCTGTTGTTGATGCTGGAGGTGAAAGCCACTTATATTGCCACCTCCACTTTCCGATAAAGGGGTTACCTTTGTTTGACCAGTTCGTTCATATTCTTCAAGATTAAGCGTTGTCGATGGAGGGTTATTGAAGTTGTACGGTGAATCTTTGTTGCGTTGTCTTTCTTTGAAAAGTGTGTTGCGGAACCAATGTTTGACGACCTTTGCAATTATCATATTGATTAGGATAAGGATGGGAATTTTTTGTCAAGGTTTTTGGAATTCACTTAAGAACTAAACGTATATTGTTTTACTAATTACATACCTTCATTGGGAGGTTGGCTTTTTTTGACATTTCCATGATGCTCTCTTCACTGGGTGAGTTATTGATGTCGAAATGTGCTCGAAGAATCTTCAGTTGATCATCCGTGATGCGCGTACGTGCACGTTTTTGATTGTTAGTATTCTGCGAAACAAAAAAATAGATTTTATTAATGAATACAATTTAAGAAATGAAAAACTCACCTGTGATGGAGTTGAAGTTTGCTGCTGAATAATTTGGGTAGGAGTTGTTGGTGGCAAATCGGATGTTGTTGCCGTCTTAGTGCCAGTTACTGAAGGGCTTGGCCCTGCTCCTCCTGCCCCAAATATCAGAGGTGGTGCCAAGTTCATAAAATTTAAAGACATCAAATGATGAAACTGCATTAGATTGAGCATATCCAGAGTATTCATTGGCATGTTACCCATGTTTGGTAGATTTTGTTGCATGTTTTGTAAATTTTGAAGACTTTGAAGGCTTTGCAAATTTTGCGGCAGTCCTGGGAAGTTCGGTGGAAAGTTGGAAAAGTTCTGTTCCATTATTTTTTGTGCCAATATTGTTGGATCTAAATTGAGTTTCTGTACAAGTTCTGGCGTTAGGGATTGTTGTTGCTGTTTCTGTTTTAGGAGTGCAGCTGCCACAGCCGTAACGGCTGATGGATTGGGGCTGGTGGGAGCGGCACGGGGCACTATCGACGAGGTCTCATTTGCGATGGCTGCTGACTCTCCTGTAACTGATGATAGAGAGTTGCTATCACTGCACGCTGTTGATGTTGTTGCACCTAAATTATTTTCGGATTCATTAAAAGAAAAACATTGGTTCGGGTTTTGGTTGTAATTGGTAATTGGTAACAACGATGTTGGTGATGTTAGTTCTTGATCGAAATAAATATTTTTAAACTTTTCAGCAAATTTTTCTAACAATTCAAGGGGAATTTGCTCACTATGTATTTCCTCACAGTGTGTTTTCAGTACAAAAATCGAAGAAAATTCTTTGCTGCAGTGACAGCAATAAAAATTTCCCGAGTTTGAAGCTGGGCAAAGTCTATTAATCTCATTGAATTGTTTGACAATGTCAAAGCCAAAAGTTTCTAGTAGAGACTTGTACATTTCATCGTTTAGGGTTGGCGTGGTTGCCGTCGTAGATGTTGGGCTTTCCGATGATGACGGCGGAGTCATTGGTTTTGACGACTGAATCTGCTGCTCTTGTAAGCGGCAGGAGCGTGTCTGGTGCAAAACACTTCTCATATGAATATCGAGTGTGCTGCCTTGGGCATAGGCCACTTTGCAGATTTCACATTTAAACCGTTTTTTCGGACTTTCGTAGTCAGATTCAAGGTTGAATTTTCTTTTAGAAAACGAGGAGCTGTTACCAGCTGTCATACCTCCATCGCCACCACAGAGATTACTCCCACTGCCACCAACAGCTTCCACATTTTGTTCCTTAATTTCGTTAGGGCGTTCGGTTGCATCAGAGTAAATCGGAATGGACTTAACTGGTGATAAACCTTCAGTTTTTTGCTTTTTTGCCTTGTGCAAATGTGACACGCTATTAAAATGAACCAAAAGAATGTTCTTTTGGGTGAAACTCTCGCGACAAACTTCACACTTAAAAGGACGATTAGGATCGAGGAACTTTTCCATTGGGTAAATGCTCAACTTTTCATTGCGTCGATGCTGATTGGACTTATAGTGCTTCGCAAGATAGGTCTGATTAGTGTATGCAACCTTACATTTGTGGCATTTGAATTTGCGTTCAATGTCTGTATAATACTCTTCGGACATTTGTTGGGAATTAAGGTTATCCTCTAGCTGGTTCTTGTCACTAGGCAATAAATTAGGGATTGTGGTTGGTGGTGGCAGTGGGTGCGGAAGTGGTGGTGGTGGTGGAGGTGCTGACTCTGATGTTGAAGAATGTGTGATAATTTGTGCAGTAATAGAGTCTTGATCATCACCAACACCATCATAATTACATTGAGTGTAGCTGAATTTTCTTGTCGTACCTGTTGTTGCTCCTGAAGTCATCGATGTAGTTACGGCAGCATTTGTAGAAGCATCTTCATCTCCTGCTTTCACCAAAGGCGTTACGGGCAAGGAACCAGATGCATTTGTAATTTCTCCGCTACTATTTGGCGATGAAACGGGGCTCCCTGAAGGCTGCGCTTGACTGTGTGCCTGTTCCATGTGTTTCTGCAAAGATTGCGTACTGCGAAAGTTCCGGTTGCATATCATGCACTTGGTTGCATCACGCATTGTGTGATACAAAGAGTGAGTATTGAGTTTTTCTTGGGTCTTGAACGCCAAAGAACATTGTTTGCAGCGATATTTGTAAACATGACGCTCAGAAATCACTATATTCATGTGACTATCTTTGTAGTGTGTCAGCATTTGGAGTGAATTACCAAAGAGTTGTTGGCAATGTTTTGATAAGCACTGATATTGCTCATTGACCATTTGATAATGTTGTGCGTCATTTGCATGCATTAGCAAATGCTGTTGTAACTTGAACGTGATGCCGCATTGTGAGCATGCGTATTCTTCGTTAGATGCATGCTGATTCACTGGCGAGGTCCCAAGATGGTGTTGTTGCTTTTGTTGCTGCTGTTGTGGATGTTGAAGGCCTAACTGTCCACCGGCTTCAGAAAGTGGTGTGCTTGAGTTTCTAGGTTCTGGCGTAATGCTAGCGCTGCTGCGTCTACTCGTATTTAACCAATGACTATTATCGACTAGCTGCAGCAGTCTTGCCAAACCATCATTATTTACACTATGCACCCCCATTAGATGCATTTCAAATGTCTTTTTTTCGTTAAAAGAGTCTTGGCATAGGGGACACATGACACTATTAACAACCGGCGAGCTTGTAACATTGGCAGAGTTTCTCGAGCTTAATAGTTCAGTTGGATCTTCCAATTGCTCACATTCATCATTTGACTGAGCGTCATCCATGATTTCCATTTGTTCGGTTTTCACCTGAGCCATCAATTCATTTCCGTGTTCAGATGAGCCAAACATTTGATCATGATGATGGTGCTGTTGTTGCTGCCCATCGTCTTGCATATGTAAATGCACAGGCGATGGTGATTTTCTGCAAGATTGTGAGGCTGCAGCATTTTCGGCTACAGCAACAGCAGCAGCTGCTACTGCTGCATGAAAAGCATGCAAAGCAGCTGGATTTGTGGGAATTGTTAAAAAGTCTTCATCTGACACATTTGGATGAATATTGGCTATGTGATTCTGCATTTCAGATTTGGCTTGAGCAAAATAATCACAATTGTTGCACTTATAGATTATTGATGGTAATGAAGAAAGATCGACATCAGCGAGTTCTTTGTTACAATTCGAGCTCTTGCTAACAGCAACAGTGTTGGAAGATGAAGAAACAGTCTGTTGTAGATCGGAAGCAGATTCCGTGTAAATATCATGTCTGCTTTTTGTTGGGCCTGTTGATGTTGTTGGTGTCGTGACTGCTGCTGCTGCAGGTGAATCTGCTGTTGTTGTTGTTGTCGTTGTTGATGTGATTGTTGTTGCTGTCATGGGGGAACTCTTTTCGATTTCCTGTTTGACGAACAACTGTTGCGATTCTAATGACTGGGCAGGGCTTGAACGTTCCGATTTGATATGATCTGTAAGAACAAAACAAACATAAGAAACTCCATTAGGTATGGATTATAATTAAAAAAAATGTATATATACATATTTTTTAATCATTCAACATTTATTTTAAAATGATTCCTAAAACTGTCTCAAATTTAAAAAATAACCAATACACAAAACTGCAATAAAGACTCAAACCTTGGGAAAAATTTTATGTTTTTTTTTATTTTCTGCAACATGTTTCATAAACTGCGCAATGTTTATATATTGATCAACCATTAGACTTCTTTTGTGGTGTTTGCTTAGCAGAATAAAGAACAACAATAACTCAAACTAAAATTAAAGGAGGGTAGGAGTAGAGATGATATAATCAAGCACAACAAAAAAAAAGGACGCGTTCTATACATGAAAATTGAATTACCCTCATTTTCGGATGATTGATGAATTTTCAATTTAATTTTTTTTTACTTCGTTGTTCCTAGTCTTGGCAGAAATTTACTATGTAAAAGCTATATTGATATGGCAAACAGGAGGAATCACTTAGGGAACGAAAAATCTAGGACAGATAACAAACAACATTTTTAAAAACAAAAACGTTACGGGGATTTTAATTCATAATACTAATCATCAGGACTTAATGCATATTGTTTAAAAAAAAATCTGCAATATTATATTAAAAATATATCTAGTGCATGAAAAAAAATGGAAGGGCATTGTTTTCTTATTAATGAAGAGGAAACAACCGCAGAGAGATACATACATGAGATTGTCCTAATGTTTAATGTTGCAAAGCCTCATAAAAAAAGATTTAAATTTCTTTTTAAATACTTATGCTGATATAAATAAAAAACAGAATATACCCATATACTATACTATACAGGTGTAAACTTAAAAAGGAGACTCCAATATCAACCCCTAACTCAAGCCAACAACCAACAAAAGCAATTATTGTTAGTTCTCACTCTTTTTGTACAAAGTTGCATGTGAAGTCGTGCATAAGGAATTAAAAATGCCTACCACCATACCCATAAAACAGCCTGCCTGAAACAAAAGTCGTCTTTTTTTACTGACGAAATTCGATCGAATAAATCATTTTTTGTTGTTGTTTTATTTGTACTGAAACCCGTGCCAACCTTTGGTGCGGAACTAATTTAGTGGGGGTTTTACAAAAAATACAAAAGTGTGCTCTATGCGCTATAACTGAACCTATTTTACATGTTTTGGTTGCAAAACAGGATGTCTAACTTAAATATATGTACATAGTTGGTATAGTTCTAAAGGCAATATTTTGTTTGGACAAATTTTTGATTTTCATTAAAAATAACCTCCATCAAACTTGGAACTTATATTGAAGGTAGTTACCATAGAAGCAGATGTAAATGTGGTTTTCTTTAATTGCATAAGAAAAGACATGACCACACATTGTACATGTTTATATATATATATATAATAATTGGTCGTGGTCAATAGGGCAAGGCTTGCAAAAGAGTTTAAAATTTCATGTCGGGCAAATTAAACCGACAACAAAGAACTAATTTATGAAGTTTTGGTGACGTTGACTACGGACCAGACCATCTCAACCACTAATAGCCATGCGTGAGATGTATTTTTGTTCAGTTAAAAAAGAATATAGAAATAATAAGCCCTTACGACAAACGTCCTTATCCTTCATTCATATACTATAACACAATATCCAATTAGCCTTTTACAGTAATATAATAGTAATACTATTACACTGCTGATGGGTGTATTACGTAACGTATTCATCTATGCGTATCTATGTAGAAAATATCCCTTTGATTGATTGAGTCGGATAAATGATATGCTGTAAATATTTGTAACTAGCTAGAACTTGCGATTTCATCTGCGCAGGATTAGTACTTCGAGTAGTTAAGTTTCTTCTCCGGAAGTTCCTGTTATAAATTCATAAAAATTGGTTCCGCGGTTTAGTCATTAAAGTGTAACAGACAGACACAGTTACTTTGAAAGACCCTTTAACTAAATGGTATATACATAGTGAAATATAATTATTATATGAATAACAAATCTTAATCTAACATTCGCAGTACAATTACTGCCGAAAAAAGGTGAATTGAAATCCTGGCGAGGATATAAATTTGACTTTTATTCGAGTTACGAGTTAAAAATTCTCAGACGTTCGTACATTAACGATAACATTGGTGGACAAGGTTTTCTTTATGACATTAAAATTGAACTTTTTCAATGGGTTTTGGTGGCCTTAATACAATTCGACTTCAAAATTAATGTATCACGTCAGGTTTTTGAGATATCACTTTTTAAAATTCCAAAAAAGACAAACTTTTTGGAGGTATTTAAATACGTGATGTTTTTCTAAATCTATAATCCTTTTCTTCAATATTCAGTTGAAATATTTATGTATATTATTCCTTATAATATTCGATAAAACTCCAACAATTGTTAGATTTCATCGGTCTTCAAAAATCTACAATAAACCCTACACCATTTTTGCTTAACCCATTTATTACCAAAGACATTTAAAATTAAAATTTCAAAATTTTGATATCATAACTTTATTAAATAGTGTCAAAGGAATACAAAAATATTTTTTTTATTTTTTTTTTTAAGTAGGAAGTGTGGTTTTTAAGGTGTACCCAAGCAGGTACAATGGGAACATATGGTAGCTAATTATGTCTATGAAATTTCTTAAAGCGTTCTTTTTCGACACACAAAACTATGTCGCAGAACTCGAAAACCCATCTGATTCGCACCTAAGAGACTTTTCAATTCTCTTTGGAAAATGGTGACCTTCAGATAAAGCAACACTTAGACATGGATGTCGTTTTGATGTCGAAGGTTGAAGAGTTTTGTACCTTCTAAGATAATATCGAGCAATATCTCGTTGAAACGATAGCAAGTCATTTTCGGAATCATCTGCGACTTTATATAGTTTCCAAACTTTTGCCAAAGAAGAGCTAAGCATTGACGTAAAAAGCGGCCACCACCACTTTTTGCCTCGAATTTTGATTTTATGCACATTGATACACTGATCGTGTAAGTCAACGCCACCCATATTTCGACTGGAGATTTGTTGGCCAAAGCACATTTCATATTTATCTTGTTTATCACAAAATTATTAGAACGGTTCATCGACATATCAGTACCTCTTTTAGACCAGCGTGGTTGGCTATGAGATTGCCCAGATATTGAGGCTCTTATTACTGATAAAGGAACTTCAAAATTCTCATTCCTAATAGAAGTTCAATGTTACTAGGAACATCATTATGTGTCTATTTCATCCTCGTCTGTATTGAAATCTGCATCTGGTGGTATAAATGCAATGTCAAACATAGCGTTTCGATCATTTTCTTCGATTGCATTTTGAAGATTATCGAATCTCCTTCCATAAAATGATGATATTGAGAATGCTTTGAATTCCATTCCATAAAAAAAAGTTGTCACTTTTTCCCATTGTACCCAAGCGGGTACACCTTACTTTACGCGTACTTAAGCATTATTCACATGAGCACGACCAACGAATAAACGAATATTCGTCGATTTTGACATTTCTTTCACATGAGAGTTTTTAATTCGTCGCGAATGAAATTTGACAGCCGAACACTATTCACCACCGAAACCAAAACAAGAATGATTTTTTTAGGTTAAGTACGCGCGATTATTTTATTCGTTGCGAGTGTGGATGATGTGGAACGCGAATAAAGTTTGACAGTTCGTATCAACTAAAATTTTGTTCGCGACGAATAAATTTGTTTTCTTAAATTTATTAATATATGATATTAAAAAGTAAAAGTATTCATCATAAATCAAATAGAAACTATTTTGCTATCGTTTTGTTAAGATTTTGTGTGGAAATATGTCTTTAAACGTATATAAACTCACATTTTGTAATTCATTCGTCGTTCGTTGGTCGCGCTCATGTGAATGCTGCTTTACCTAGCGTACAAATAAATGTACACTTGATTTTTCACTTTTATCTGATTTTATTATAAATGTTTGAACTATTTCCAACAAAATAATAAGAAAATTGATAAAATGAATATTTTTTCTATTGCAAAATACTGGCCAACCTCTGAAAAACCAAGAAGAAAAAAGACCACCGTTTTGGTTTGTTTACAATAAACTGCACTCCTACTTGTTGAAAACATGTCCATGAATAAAAAAAAAATTTAATTTCATCCAAACAAATTTGCAAAAGGACAACGGTAAATCAATAATGTTGTTCAATTTTCAGTACCCAAGCGGGTACAGTGGTAGTAAATGGGTTAAATGGTTTTCAACAGAAAAAAGGCAAAACGTTTTGCTCTTATAACGAATCTATTGTCTAAACAATTCTTTTATGTCAAGTTTTTGAAATATATTAAAAAATAAAAATAAAAAAAAATTAAAAAAAAAATATAAAATAATGTTGAAAACAGGCATTTTTAAAAACTTGAGCAAATAGTTGAAGTTAGAGTTTGGAGTCGAAATCAGCACTGAAAATTAAGTCCAAAACTTATTTTCAAAACTATGAAAATACCAAATTCCAGTTTTCGGGATTCGAATTTAGGACTAATAAACTTTAAAAAAGTATTCTTTTGTTTATAAAACAGTAATTTTGTCGACCAGTGTAATTGAAGGCTGTGAAAGTTGAGTAGTGTTAAACATTAAAAATACTATGACATCTAAAACATCTTATCGATTTCGATTCAAATAATGTTGCTAAATAGTGCCCGTGGCGTGATGGTTAGTGCGTAGGACTTTCATGTCAGGTTTAGAATTAAAGCTTCCTGCAGGGCTAATTCTTGCCATGATTTTCATGCTTTCTTAAAATAGTCGTTAGGATTCGCCATACAAACTGTAGGTCTTCTCCCAGGGATGGAGAATAACTGCACACAGGAATGGTTGTAAGTTGTAAGTCGATAAGCCCTCGTTCTTTACGAGCTGTTGCGCACCTTATAAGCTGTGATATTGTTTGTAATTTTTGCTATAGTTTATCACCGATAGTGCAATTTGTTTTACGTGGATAACGATGTTACTTAGACCACAATCTAGAAACGAACTCCTTCAGTTCTTAATTTATTCAATTTGCAAAAGTACTGGGATGTGCGGATTTTCTTCAAATTCAGACTGAATAAAGAAGTTTAAGCTAACGGGCCAATCATATGATTATAAATAAAGTTTTTGTTTGTAGAAAATTCCGCTTGTAGAAAATTATTTAAAAAAAAATTAGATTGAAAATCAATACACCCAAAAGCAGATTGACTTGTTTAAGAAACGCTAGTGGTAAGGAACATTATCTAGCGAAAGAAAGCAAATCATTAAGCCTAAAATTAAATAATGTCGAGATTCTATTACAATAAAAAAAAAAGTATCTAGGTATAAGTTTTCAAAACCGAATTTATTTTAATAAACACGTTAGAGCAATTCTATAAAAAGGAACGGTAATAGGGTCATTAAAAACTTTATTCAATTAGAAAAAAAAACTAAAATTCTGATGTACAAGACAATTATAAGACCTATTCTAACGTAGGGTTTTTGTACTTGGTTTACAATTACACCTAGTGTAGCAAAAGAATTGGAGATGTTTGAACTTAAAGTATTGAGATTTTGCTGTGGAATGTTTAGAAAGCCAGATAAGATAAGAAGTGGTTGTCAAACAAAACAATATACCAAACAACTGTTAATGAAGTACCAAATAGATCTTCTTTCTTAAAATAAAATGCACGACTGGGTCGAACGAACTTGCTCCTGTATTCAAAGAGTCTGTTTAAAAAAGTACCTATATATGTATATAAGATTTAAATATTTAAATGCCATTTGATTTGTCGAAAAAACCTTCATTTTTCTATTTTTCCAATTTAAGATTCAAAATTTTACCTGAAAAATAAGTTAGTCTTCAAAAATTTAAATGCCATTTTATAAATAAAAAAAACCTTGATTTTTCAAATTTTTTTTTCGAAAATCGTTAGAGCGGTTTTTTTTAAATTAATTTTTTATATACACAATTTTTCAATTTTCTTCTAAAATTATTTTTGGTATGCAGTTGTTTAGTGATTGTAAATATACGCTCTACATTTGAATTTCGTAAAAAAGTGTTGAACCGTTTTTGAGATATAGAATTTTGAAAAAAAAAAAATTCAATATTTTTTTAAAAATCCGATAAAAAAAATGCACTTTTGATAATCAAATATTGTTAAGGCAATATAAGAGCTCGTTCAAAAAAAATGATTGAATTCGGTTCAAAAGTTGCTTAGAAAATTAAAAAACAAAAAAACGGTTCTATGAGCGGTTCCTTTCCTGAGCAATACAAAAATATGTTTTTCTTACTAAGTTAAAAAATAAAATTTTAGAGAAAATTTTAAAAAAATTTATCGGTTTGTTTTTGAGAAAATTCGAATTTTCGTTTTTTGACCAAAAAAAATTTATTGGGGCCCTGTTAGTTTTGATCTTAAAAAAATGAAAAAAACGCCTAACACGAATCTGGTCAAAACCTTAACTTCCAAGTTTGAACTCAATCGACCCAATGGTTTAGGCTGTAGGAGCTTGGACAGACAGACAAAACAGACCGAGCGGAATCGCGGGACCCACTTTTTTCGACTTCTCTACCATCGTAATATCATGTTTGATTAAAATCTCGAATTCGAAATTTTGCACGAATGCAAAACTTGCCATATACATACATAGTTCCTATATGTCGCAAGTAAAAATGGAACGTATAAGTCTCCATGGAAGTCCACTACTCAAATCCTTAATAGACTTAAATGCCAACGACAGTTTAGTTGATAAATATTACTTATCAGTAGCACCATTTAATATTCTTAATGTCGGTCGGGGGTCATTTGCCCTATCAAGACCAGATACAAACTTTAAAGTACCGTTTTACGAAAGAGTTTCCACTTTTAATTATAGGGATAACCTTGATAATCTAAATATTATGTTCCACTCCAAAAAAAGACTTGCTAACATAGACTTTTGTAGAATACTTACCGTTAGGGTTATTCATAAACCTAAAATTTAATATTAGCTGGTTGTTTTTAGTTTTAATTTTAATTTTAGTCATTTAGTTTTATTCGCCATAAAAGAGCATTAAAGGTGTTCGCCCCGAGCAAGCGACCAAAAATAAATGATAATTATTAGATACATCTCTATGAACATTTAGAGTATTTTAAATATTCGAAGATCAATGTTATCTGAAATGGACGGTTTTGAAATCTTTTATTTTTTAAGCAGTTCAAGTCAACACGTTTAAGTGTTTTTTATTTCTTCAGTTAGTTGAAAATTGAAAAATGTAGACTTATGAAATTTAGTTGGTTTTTAATCAATGTTAGCTAAGAGAGCTTTAAATGTAGAAAAACATTAACATACCCTCTATGATTATTAAAATCACTCTATTACAATTTTATTTGATTCTCAAATATAATAATATAACTACAAAAAGATTTCGTACAATTATTTTGGACGAACAATCATCCGCTTTACGTTCACATAACCCTTTTCCGAACTCCATTTTTGTACCCCTACCTTGCTCCTATAATTACCAATGTATTTAATTCAATCTTCTAAATACAAAAAATACAAAATAATTTTCCATGACAATAATTGCTGTCACCTTTTCTATAGCTCTAAGTACGGATATATTGAATGTATTATTTATTTTTTGATTGGTTGACTGAGTGAATGTTGGTGTCGATTATGGCAACAGTGGCACCAACACGCATTCAACATTTCAATTTAGAAAATTGTTGTTTCTTATTTCTCATTTTTTAAAGGAATTGAAATTATGTACTTTAATAAGAGTAATTTACATTTTAAATTAAAAAAAAACTCACGTTAGAAAAGTATAATGCATCAAAATGTGATTAACTTTCTTATGTTTTTTTTTTTAAATTATATTGCTGTCTGAGTTTATCGATTAAATAAATGAAAATAAAATTTCCCTTCTAGGGCACTAAACTAATTAAAATTGTTTGAGTTTTCGAAATCGAAGTCCGAGGCTATAAATTGGTTAATTGTTTTTATTAATATTTCAATTAACTTTTTAACGGACAGTGAATCAAAGGTTTAAAAATTTTGGAGAGATTTTACAACTTGATCCTTGCTTAAAAAAGGTGACGTGAAATAACGCCAAATGAAATAAAGCCAAATTCAAAAAATTTGGCATTATTTCGTTTTTGAAAATGAAATAAGGCCAAATTTTCAATTTGGGTTTATTTCCCTTTAGAAAACGAAATAATAGCAATTTGGCATCGTTTCGATTTAAAATTTGTTTTGAATTAATAGCACGGCGGCGGCCGGCGAACTAACAGCTAGGTATGTAAGGGGGGCATGTTGCCCCCCTGCAACCCCCCTGCTTGGGATCACTATAGGATTTGGGGTGGGTGCGAGTTTGGGTATATGCAAAGAACACGAATGTGTTGTGATTCTTTCATAACTGTGAGCCATACTTGCTTTTTTGTTTGTTGGGAATTTCTTTGATTTTAGTGCTCAAATGCAAAAGTTCTTTGCATATACCCAAACTCGCACCCACCCCAAATCCTATAGTGATCCCAAGCAGGGGGGTTGCAGAGGTACAGCATGCCCCCCGTTACATACCTAGCTGTTAGTACGCGCGCCGCCGTGCTATCAGTTCAAAAAAACTTTTTAGCAAAAGTAGCTATTCTAGACAATAAATCAACCATTTTTGAATTTTAAAATATTCGGCGTTGTTTCCATTGTTTTGTTGGCCTTATATTTTTTTATAAATCGAAATTTGCTGTTATTTCATTTGGTACTATTTCACGTCACCCTTAAAGTTTTCAGTGACTGGAAAAATAATTAAAAAAATAAATAAATTAGGTGGCGCAACAGTCCGTTGAGAACTGGGGCCTAGTGACTTACAAATCTCAACCATTCCTGTGTGTCAGGGATGGAGGGGACCTACAGTTTTAAGCCGAATCCGAGCGGCTAATTTGAGAAACACTTTTCGTTACAAGAATTACTCTTGGAGGATTTGTCAATTGCTCGCAAAAGGCAGTACCCGCAAAAAAATTGAACCCAAGATTTCTGGCATGACAGTCCATTGAAACGAAGAAAAAACAAGCAAAAATTCTTAACTATCATCTCCGTGTATTTGGGATGCAATAAAGAGTTTCTTGATTGGCTGTTTAGAAAAAAGACATAGCTGTTCAGTTAAGATGGAAAATCCTGTCAGACGATCAAGGAACTTTAAGTTCTATCCCAAATACACAAATATGGTAGTTAAGGATTTTGGTGGAACCACTATGAGTTTTTGCTAGTTTTTTATTTACCATCTGAAGTTAGGTCAATTTTAGGAATTAAATGAATAACATGTGCAGTGGACTAAACTCGGTCGTTTAGCATCGAAATGATGCCTTTTGCCGAAAAGGACATGGTAATTAATGAGGATTTACGCAAGATAATAAACCAAAGCAATCATAAAAGTTGTAGAAAGAATATAATCTCCATAACACAATATACTTAATGGAATTTCCATCAAAATTATTTTATTTAAAAAAAGAGGCTGGGATGCGACCCACATTGATAACTTCTCATCCGGTCTTTCGATTTGTCTTGCATAAAACTTTAACAAAATACTCATAACAATATTTTGTGTGAGATAAATAATATCTTTCTTTGTTCTCGTAATACTTGAGTCGAAAACCATTTCTTATCATTTTTTTGTTGTTTTTGTAGGTTTTCGTTTTTTTTTTTTTAAGTTGTCAGTTGAGTTTTGTACACGATGAAATAAATTGATTTCGAACTCTATTTTTGTTATCGAGATTTTTAGTCGAACCAATTTTAGTAACCTTTCTTGAAAATTTTGATTTCTAATATAAACAAATACAGATTGGATTTTTCTAAGAACAATATTTGACGTTAACAACTAAATTTAGGGCAGGATGAAATCATTTTGAAGACAATACCTTCATTTATTCACGAGTAATCGAGAATCGAATATCAATTTTTACTATTTATGCGTACTATTTTTTTTGTAGATTTTAATTTGTATGAAAAAACTGACTGTTGTATTTTTATAAAAATTTGACTGAATTTCAAAAACTATATTTTTTGTATGATGAAATTAGTTTGAAGCCAATATTTTTAATTTTTGAAAGATATTTGAGTCGATAATCAATTTTTACCAAGTTTTAGTAATGTTTTTTTATACGTTTTTATTTAAAAAAACTATCAAACGAAAACGTTATTTTTCGTTGCATAATATGATTTTGAAGATAAAATAACTTTTTGTTCGTAAGATATTCGATTTAACAATTATTGTAATTTTTGTTCACAATTAAATCAGTTCGGTCATCACGATATATAATAAAAAATTGATTTCAAGCCGCTAGCGTCATTGGTTCGTGAGATATTTGTTTGTTTTTTTTTTAAATTGCTGTGGTAAAAAAACAACCCACTCAATTTTTTCAAGTCCTTTATGCATCTTTCTGCATTATTATCTGTATAACAAAATGTATTTTAAGTCGATATCGAAGAGCTGCCCGAACGTACGGACGTACGAACGTACAAACATACAAACGTATGTACGTTAACACGAACGCATTTAGATTCTAGGGACCTTGAAACGTCGAGAATGGTCAAAATTTTCAATTCAACTAATCAGGCCGATTACAATAACTTCCTATGGGAAGTTTATAATGGAATATGTCTGAGGTGAACTTAGAAGAAACTGCAGGGCCAAAGACAAGGACATCGCTAAATGCTAAAAATAAAACAAATTACTTTATTTTTTTCTTCCCAATAGAACTTGCCACCTAAAATCGTTTCTAATGGGTGATTTTTTTGAAGTTAGGATTTTCATGCATTAGTATTTCACAGATCACGCGGGATTTCAGACATGGTGTCAAAGAGAAAGATGCTCAGTATGCTTTGACATTTCATCATGAATAGACTTTCTAACGAGCAACGCTTGCAAATCATTGAATTTTATTACCAAAATCAGTGTTCGGTTCGAAATGTGTTTCGCGCGTGTGTTTTGCTCAGCGATGAGGCTCATTTCTGGTTGAATGGCTACGTAAATAAGCAAAATTGCCGCATTTGGAGTGAAGAGCAACCAGAAGCCGTTCAAGAACTGCCCATGCATACCGAAAAATGCACTGTGGTGTGGTTTGTACGCTGGTGGAATCATTGGACCGTATTTTTTCAAAGATGCTGTTGGACGCAACGTTACGGTGAATGGCGATCGCTATCGTTCAATGCTAACAAACTTTTTGTTGCCAAAAATGGAAAAACTGAACTTGGTTGACATGTGGTTTCAACAAGATGGCACTACATGCCACACAGCTCGCGATTCTATGGCCATTTTGAGGGAAAACTTCGGAGAACAATTCATCTCAAGGAATGGACCGGTAAGTTGGCCACCAAGATCATGCGATTTGACGCCTTTAGACTATTTTTTGTGGGGCTACGTCAAGTCTAAAGTCTACACAAATAAGCCAGCAACTATTCCAGCTTTGGAAGACAACATTTCCGAAGAAATTCGGGCTATTCCGGCCGAAATGCTCGAAAAAGTTACCCAAAATTGGACTTTCCGAATGGACCACCCAAGACGCAGCCGCGGTCAAGATTTAAATGAAATTATCTTCAAAAAGTAAATATCATGGACCAATCTAACGTTTCAAATAAAGAATCGATGAGATTTTGCAAATTTTATGCGTTTGTTTTTAAAAAAAAGTTCTCAAGCTCTTAAAAAATCACCCGATATTATAAAATAAGACTTGCATTGAATTTATGCTTAGAGTTTTAATTATACTGATCAAATAATATTCCATTATGTAACCTATTTCGAAGGTTAAATAAGGGTTAAAGTTACATACATATGTATATACAATATGAAATTTAATCGTTTGAATTCGAAAGTAATAAAACACAAAGGATTTAAAATTTTTATTAGATTAGGTTATAGAGATGTTAAATTTAAAAACTTCTCCACCCTTTCTATTCGATATTGCAAAGTTTAAATAAAATAAAAAGAGATTTAATACAAAAATTACCAAAACCAAGGGAATAAGAAAGAAGATCAGGCATATCCAGATTCAATAAGTAGTTATTTAGTTCCTCCATATGAAAATCTATAGACACTTTGTTTGTTAATTATGGTGCTATGGCCAAACAGGGGTTACGAAGGGTACTAGGCGTGTGCTGAACAGTGCGAATATTAGTACCATATTGAATTATGTATGCTCAATACTCGAATCGATCAAAATTGTGAACAGCTACATTGAATTGACCACATGATGAACCAAGCACGATCAGAAAGAAAAACGATCAAGAAGCAACATCAGAAACTAATACCGAACAGATACTCGCACTAACCGAGAAGCTGGAGTTTTGAGTCCAGAATACAGAATCCAGATAATGCGCTGATGCGGGGAATTTTGCTTCAGCAGCACACCGCACCGCAAACAAAAAAGGTATGCATGCTCGATCATACAAAAATATACTTCCTGCCCTTTGGTGTTTATTCCTCCGATATTAATCATAATTTGTGCGATTTTTTAATGTTCCTGCAGCTCTGCAATTTTTATTTTTATTTTTCCAAGTTGATTTATTTTCTTTTTTTTTTAACTTCTCGGTTTTGCAATAATTTAAAGTTCGTGCGTTTCAATATATAAAAAAACTGAATTAAAAAAATAAGAAGAAAAACAGTGTGATGTTGCAACAACGTACAACAATACTTCAACGTTGTACTTCGTTGTGGTTGAGACTTGAGTGTTGTGGAGGAAGGAGCAAAGGGATCTCCTTCTCCAATAATAACAAGAAAAGGTGATGTGATTAAAAAGAAACCTATGCATCTCTTTTAGTTTGCGGTTTGTGTTGCATATAGAGTGGGTGGTGATGAGATGGTGGCATCAGCGGTGCGACGACGCCAATAATGGGGGTATCGTATCGGTATAGTACGATGTCTGTGCATTATAGCAATAAAAAAAAGAGAGCATACGAGAAAGAATTACCCATTAAATCGCATTTAGATTATCCTCGACGATATGGCAATAATAATTCTTGGCTTGCTGTATGCGCAGGGCACAGTGCTGAGTGCGAGCATAAGCTTGCGCCAAAAGAACAGCATATACTTGGTTTGTTCGACCTTTAATAATTTGTTGCATAATCATTTTTGCATTCTTTGGTAATTTGTAATATTTCCCTCAAAGAGCGAGCATAAAATTAAACCGAACCTTCGAGCCTTAAATTCCGTTCAATAGTGCAACTCGAAGTGGTGGATTGAATTTTTAAGATCTACTTGCAAGAGAACAGGGGATATTTTATTGGTGTGGTGACTTATCCCTTTAGGTTATGACTCTCAAGGGCATACACAGGATTATGATCATTTGGGGGGGTTTAATTTTTGTATATATACAGATTTACAATTTATATCATTAGAATCATTATGATTATATGAAGGCTAAACGACGTGGGTCCTTAGCAAATCTTTCTGAATACATCTTCTATGACTTCCACCTCTCTTTCCGAAACCATTTTTCGGTGTACACTTAAGTAAGTTAAAACATTCAAACAGATATTTAAAAACCAATATTTGAGATTATGCAATTATACCATTCAAACGATCCAATGGCGGATCTAGGGGGAGAGGTCGTAAAACTTACTGTCCTATTGTGGTTATCAAATATCAACACGATATTTGATAATAGTTGATAATTATCAACAAAATTAATGAATCGGTATTATAGTGATCAATTATCAATATTTTTGATAAATATTGAATTAAAAGATCTATTGTGAATAGCTTTATTGATAAACTCGGTATTACGGCTATCAAACATATTGATACCCATCAAATATTCTATCAGCTACAAAATCTTCGTTGACAAATGTAAAATTAAACCGTAAATTAACATGTATCAAATATTCGAAATGGTAAAGAATTGTAGTTTAAATACGATTTATAAAAGTTTTTTTGTAATATTGAATATACAAATTGAAGAACGAAATGCAATTGTAATGAGGAACGAAGGTTTATCGTGCAATATAAAATAAACAGTATTACGAGATGCTTCAAACCCACTGGACAAATTATAAAAAGAGAAATTTATTTAATGAAAACAACTTACATTATTCCGCCGAAATTATTTATAGACCAAAACACAAGAACTCAGCACAAATGACAAACGTCAAACACCAAACAAAACCTATTCACAATCGTATATTGATTAGTATTCACAATGGGTGAAAAATTATCGTTTGATACTCATAATACCAAATTATCAATAAATTAATAGAAGTTATCAGTTATCAAATAATTGATAGTTGATAGCCATAATAGGGCTGTTATACAGTTAAGTTGCATAAGGAAATATTTCATCTTGTTAGTAAATTAACAATATTCCTAAAAAATAAAAACGGTTTGTCGGTCAAAAACAACTAAAATATTATAATAGTAATAGTAATAGTAATAGTAATAGTAATAGTAATAGTAATAGTAATAGTAATAGTAATAGTAATAGTAATAGTAATAGTAATAGTAATAGTAATAGTAATAGTAATAGTAATAGTAATAGTAATAGTAATAGTAATAGTAATAGTAATAGTAATAGTAATAGTAATAGTAATAGTAATAGTAATAGTAATAGTAATAGTAATAGTAATAGTAATAGTAATAGTAATAGTAATAGTAATAGTAATAGTAATAGTAATAGTAATAGTAATAGTAATAGTAATAGTAATAGTAATAGTAATAGTAATAGTAATAGTAATAGTAATAGTAATAGTAATAGTAATAGTAATAGTAATAGTAATAGTAATAGTAATAGTAATAGTAATAGTAATAGTAATAGTAATAGTAATAGTAATAGTAATAGTAATAGTAATAGTAATAGTAATAGTAATAGTAATAGTAATAGTAATAGTAATAGTAATAGTAATAGTAATAGTAATAGTAATAGTAATAGTAATAGTAATAGTAATAGTAATAGTAATAGTAATAGTAATAGTAATAGTAATAGTAATAGTAATAGTAATAGTAATAGTAATAGTAATAGTAATAGTAATAGTAATAGTAATAGTAATAGTAATAGTAATAGTAATAGTAATAGTAATAGTAATAGTAATAGTAATAGTAATAGTAATAGTAATAGTAATAGTAATAGTAATAGTAATAGTAATAGTAATAGTAATAGTAATAGTAATAGTAATAGTAATAGTAATAGTAATAGTAATAGTAATAGTAATAGTAATAGTAATAGTAATAGTAATAGTAATAGTAATAGTAATAGTAATAGTAATAGTAATAGTAATAGTAATAGTAATAGTAATAGTAATAGTAATAGTAATAGTAATAGTAATAGTAATAGTAATAGTAATAGTAATAGTAATAGTAATAGTAATAGTAATAGTAATAGTAATAGTAATAGTAATAGTAATAGTAATAGTAATAGTAATAGTAATAGTAATAGTAATAGTAATAGTAATAGTAATAGTAATAGTAATAGTAATAGTAATAGTAATAGTAATAGTAATAGTAATAGTAATAGTAATAGTAATAGTAATAGTAATAGTAATAGTAATAGTAATAGTAATAGTAATAGTAATAGTAATAGTAATAGTAATAGTAATAGTAATAGTAATAGTAATAGTAATAGTAATAGTAATAGTAATAGTAATAGTAATAGTAATAGTAATAGTAATAGTAATAGTAATAGTAATAGTAATAGTAATAGTAATAGTAATAGTAATAGTAATAGTAATAGTAATAGTAATAGTAATAGTAATAGTAATAGTAATAGTAATAGTAATAGTAATAGTAATAGTAATAGTAATAGTAATAGTAATAGTAATAGTAATAGTAATAGTAATAGTAATAGTAATAGTAATAGTAATAGTAATAGTAATAGTAATAGTAATAGTAATAGTAATAGTAATAGTAATAGTAATAGTAATAGTAATAGTAATAGTAATAGTAATAGTAATAGTAATAGTAATAGTAATAGTAATAGTAATAGTAATAGTAATAGTAATAGTAATAGTAATAGTAATAGTAATAGTAATAGTAATAGTAATAGTAATAGTAATAGTAATAGTAATAGTAATAGTAATAGTAATAGTAATAGTAATAGTAATAGTAATAGTAATAGTAATAGTAATAGTAATAGTAATAGTAATAGTAATAGTAATAGTAATAGTAATAGTAATAGTAATAGTAATAGTAATAGTAATAGTAATAGTAATAGTAATAGTAATAGTAATAGTAATAGTAATAGTAATAGTAATAGTAATAGTAATAGTAATAGTAATAGTAATAGTAATAGTAATAGTAATAGTAATAGTAATAGTAATAGTAATAGTAATAGTAATAGTAATAGTAATAGTAATAGTAATAGTAATAGTAATAGTAATAGTAATAGTAATAGTAATAGTAATAGTAATAGTAATAGTAATAGTAATAGTAATAGTAATAGTAATAGTAATAGTAATAGTAATAGTAATAGTAATAGTAATAGTAATAGTAATAGTAATAGTAATAGTAATAGTAATAGTAATAGTAATAGTAATAGTAATAGTAATAGTAATAGTAATAGTAATAGTAATAGTAATAGTAATAGTAATAGTAATAGTAATAGTAATAGTAATAGTAATAGTAATAGTAATAGTAATAGTAATAGTAATAGTAATAGTAATAGTAATAGTAATAGTAATAGTAATAGTAATAGTAATAGTAATAGTAATAGTAATAGTAATAGTAATAGTAATAGTAATAGTAATAGTAATAGTAATAGTAATAGTAATAGTAATAGTAATAGTAATAGTAATAGTAATAGTAATAGTAATAGTAATAGTAATAGTAATAGTAATAGTAATAGTAGAATTTCAGAGGTTAAAACAACCCTTTTTTGCTTTTGCATGTTATCACTTTTAAATAAAAAATCTTTTTAGTTTTCAAAGAAGTTCTCAAAATGTATGCATACCTTCAATGTTTGTAGATTTTCTTTCGTTCAAGCAACAAAGAACATAGTAATAACTAAAATAATCAAGTCCATCAAACCTCACCACCCAATACTTCAACCTTAACCAAAAAAAGGATGAACAGAGAAAAGAACACGATAAACATCGCAAGGATTATCACTGCAACAATTAAGTGACGATTTACTCGGAGCTATGTATATTGTATATCAATTTTCTGTAGCAGTTTATTTTTTATTCTATTTTTATTTTTGTATTTTTTCCTCTCAAATATTTTCATTGTTACTTATTCTCAGTAAGGACGTCATCATAACAACAGGGTTACCACTGCGCATAGAAAATATAAATTCTACTACGTCAGGGATATTTGAAGAAGTTGTTTTTTTGCAATTTTTGTACTACTGTTTTATGCAAAAGTAATCAATAATGCAGTGCCTAAGAAAGTGGTAACCGTGGTGGTTACCACAAACATCATTATATCTACACTGCAAAAGTGGCTGAAAAAAAATTATATCTTCACCTCAGTTTTGTTCAATGTTCATGTCTTTCTGCCTTTGGTTCTTTTCGTATCTTTATGGATTCCAAAGCAAAATGCTGCTAAAAATATTTCTGTTCATCCGCAAGAGATATGCGGTGCTGTGCTCTTCTACTACTATAGTGCGCAAGAGGCAGAGTGAAGGTGGCAGGATTGAAAATAATTTCGCGGAATTAGTTCTATCAGCCAGGTTAGTGTCTTCTTTTTTTCTTCTTACATATGTACGTCTTGGCTTTAATGCAGTCAGTCTCTTAGGCAATACTGCTTTCTTATCATTTTATTCTCAACTATCTGATGCGCTATAATAATGGGTAGGTTTTTTTTTCTCTAATCTGGACAAACAAATATTGGAACCGTAATTGCAACTTTTATCTGGCAGAGGTAGGTTTTAACTATTTTGAGTTTTGCCTGTGGTAATGTTACTATTTTTGCACTATGTCATATTTTTGGCGTACATACATACATACATACATTGAGAATTTGAGGCATTTACTCACACTTTCTTTTTTAACACACAAAATTTCGAAAAAATACAAAAATTGGATAGGATTCATAGTTAAAAAAACACCCCCGAAGTTTATGAAAATAAAATTTAAAAAATATTGGTTTTTGAAAAGTAATAAACTCACCAGTACTATCTCCAATTTTAAAGATATCATCCAGCCCAAGCGATTCGAGATTTTCACTGCGCCGCTGCAAGCATATAAATTGTTCCACTTGTATGTGACGCAAACTTTTGACATGTTGCACAACTTGTAAAATATTCACTGCACTAAAGTTACACAATTGGCACATTATTACTTTATTCTTGCTCATTAATTGATATTCACTGTTTTCACTACAAACCGCCAAAGCCTCACTACCCAAAGAAACATTAAAACTATTTACCAAAAACAAGAGATGATTGAAGATCATCTTCATAGTGTCGTGACGCATGTGTTGGGTGTGCAGATTTAGTTTTTGTATCGAGTTCGTATAGAAGTCGCAACAATTGCATTTCAATTGAACGGTATTGGTTTGGCTGTACTTGAGTTTATATTCATTTTTGGCACCTCCCTCGCGTATGTGATTGATGTAGTTAAGCTTCTGCAAATGTTTGTCAGTTTTGCTATGCAATTGAAAGTTAGCCTTGAGGTTAGTCTTGTAGTTGCAGAGTCGACAGATGTAATTGTTGTTGATAATCATCATGATGTCGCTACAATTGTTGTTGGTATTGCGTGATCTATCGATCAAGAGGTGATTGTTGAGTTCGTCGATGCTGTTGGTGTCATAGTTGGCGCATATGAGGCAGCTGAAGGCTGTGGTTGGTTTAGGGTCGGGATCGATTGGAGGATCGAGGGATGCATCTTGTTGTTGAAGTTGTTGCTGCTGTTGTTGTTGCTGCTGGAGGCATATGGATGCGGGGTCGGAGGAGGCGGCAGCTGCCGCAGCAGCTGCAGCGGCTGCTTCAGCAAGAAGAGCTGCTGCCGCCACCGCAGAATGCTGTTGCGATGAGGATGGATGTGACGATGTAGTGATTGAAGATGTTGAGATTGGCGGGGCCGCTGTTGTTACAACTGTGGGCATATTTTGTTGGGGTGAAGTTTGATGGTTGAGTTTCGATGACGTCAATGATGATTGATAAGATTGCTGAGGGGGTTGTTGCGACGTTGGAGTCGTTGTCGTTTGTTGTTGAGAAACTAGCACCCCAGTTGAAGCAGGTGAATGCTGCGGTGGCGGTAAAGTTAATGGACTGGCAGCCGCTGCTGCTGCGCTCAATGCCCCTGCTGCAGAATTCTGATGCAGTAACTGGATCATCAAAGCTTGGTTATAAGCGATGTCAGCTAGAGCTGCTTCAGGTAGGAAATTTTGCAAATTCGATATATTGGGCAAGTTGGAAGCAGCTACCGCTGCATTTTGGGCTGCACTCAATTGACCGAGATTTTGTGACTGGAGGAAATTAAAAGCTTGAATGTGTTTGATGTTGTTCTGGAGCACTGCCATATTATGCGTGTGCTTCTCACTTGTCATATGGATGCGCAAGTTACGTGCCACACTTGTTTCATAGGAACAAACGTCACAGCGAAAACTCGGCTTCTGCTTCGAAGCTTGCTGCTGAATATTTGGCATTATTATTTTTGGCGATTCGCGAATTTCTGCCGTGGTATTTGCCATATTTTGCGAGCTATTCAACTCTTGCATATTGTTCAAATGCTTATCGCTTTGCATGTGAATCGATAGGTTGCCCTTCGTGGTAGTCGAATAGTTGCATATCTCACAGCGGTATGGCTTGTAGCCGCAAGTGTAGGATTCGCCGCGCGCCAATCGCGGGTGCTGTTGACCTAAAATTAAAATTTAAAAAATATTGAGAGGGAGAAAAAATATACTAATGAGAAAGGTGGGGGGGGGACGTTAAACGCTCGGTAAACATTAAGTAAAACCCAACAATGTCATCTTCTTCCGGATATTAGGCCAATTAAAAGTAACTTGCATCACAAAGAAAAACATCTGAGATGACGACGCGACGCAAGGAAATTGCTTCGCGTAGCCAGGGCAAACCATTTTACTTGCGTGTTTGTGCCGAAATGGTTCCTCCCTCAATTTTAAATTCATGGCTGGTCTGGTACCACCTAATTATAATTTTGGTATTTTCCAGTCTCTTTCATTCCTACATTCACTCCCTCCACTCGGTTACCCACTCAATAAAGGCGATATTAATCATAAATAATTACGCACAATATTTTCCTGTAACAATTGAAGAAGGCGCAAGAAGTCCAGGGAGTGTGGCCAAGAATTATATTTTTTCATTAGGTATATTCATGATAATAAATTGTTGTGGAAGAGATTTCTTGCTGCATCGTCTTCTGTGATATTTAAGTCGCCTGTCTTCAATTAAATGGTCCTCAAATTAATTCAATAATCAACATTAATTAAAGATTTAAGCGAGAGAATCTTAATTTAATGGATGTAGGTTTTTATGTCCCTGCAGTCTAGAGATCCCCAAAAACATGTTCTTAAAACACAGTGCAAATAAAAACAAACGAGGGTTGGGCTATCGTTCGACCAATTAAACCTATTCTCAACAGTCAACAGGCAACTTAGTGTATTTTATTATACTTACCGGCCAGACAATAGCCACATGCACTCTCCCCATCCGGATGCTTTTCTCTCATGTGAATTTCTAATGTTTCCTGATACTTGTAGTGCCAATTACATTGGGGACATTTCAAAGTTTTACATGAGTTACGTGTTGACATCTGTACACCACTATTAAGCCGAGCTGAATTCAATATCATTTCGCATCTAAAAAAAGATATGAAAACAAAGCAAACCATAAGAAATTTGTTATAAAGGGTGCCCCTGCCGCTAGACTTTTTAAACGTTATGCCTTACGTGTGACTTTGACCAATTTGTATCAGTTCTGCTAGAGAATAATTTGTCATTATTGTTATTTATTGTACTATTCGTACTAGAATGTCAGCTTGTTAGACTTGACCATTCCTTATTCCTTCAATTTCATTGAATGTTTGAACAACAACAATAACTTAAAGGTGCTACCACTCATTGTTTTGGCTTTGCACTCATCAGTCTCCTTTTTTGTGGTGCTGAGCTTTAATCCAATTTTATTTGAAAAACTTTTTATGCACACCATAGGTTTCGAACCCACGCATATCAGATTTGCTCAGTCTTAGAAGTCGTGTGCACTACGCACTCCATTACTTTAGACCACTGACGTCACAGGTCGAGATGTGATAATTGTTTATCAAATGCATTTGAAGCATCAAAATTTTTATAAGCTCCTTTTTCATTGTCATTGTTTTATTAAGTTGTTAATTTTGCTTAAAAATTTCTGTTAGTATTTCAGAAAAGTAATTTGTTTAATGACGATAAAGATAGAAGATTGAGATATCGTTGAATAGGCCAATATTGTTTTATTAAGTTGTTAATTTTTGAATAATTTCTATTAGTATTTCAGTAAAGCAATGTTTTGAATGACGATAAAGATAGAAGATAGAGAAATCTTTAAATCTTCCAAAAAATATTGCTGAGGACAAAATTTGTATTTCTCCCATCAATACCTGAATTGCTATATCCGTTATCTTTCAAAAGTAAGGGCTTTTGCGGCACTTCCTCAAGGAATTTTTTTTGTTTTAAGTTTAGAAATTACTTACCTCGAACAGTCGACACCTAAGGGCCGCCCATTGATATGCTCTGGACATGCACCGATTGTGAAGCTGGGTGCTGCAGCTGCCGTCGGCGACAAAGTTACATTAGATGGAAACATATTAATATTATTAGGCGATCGGATCGGTGTCATTGGTGATTTAATATTGATTTCGATCATTTCACAAGTTTTGCAATCGATTCCTTTTACGTCAGGATGTTCAGGACATGTTGAAAATGATGAATGTTGCTGTTGTTGTTGTTGCTGTTGGAACTGATGCTGTAGGAAATCATTAATTAGCTTAACACCACTATTGCTGCTGCTGAGATCAGTTGTAGAACCGCTACCAACAGCCGCTGCCGCTGCTGCTAATGAAGCTGTCAACGAGCCTAACGACGGCGCACTCGTTGTTATTGACGATGACTGAGCATTTATTTCTGAATTGCACCCGCTAGCACTTACCCCTATCGACGAAGCTGGCGATGTTATTCGTATTTGATTTTGCATATGCTGAAACTGCTGATGAAGGAAATCCGCAACAGTTGTAGGTGTCGGAGGTAAGAGTGCTGATGAATTGTTCTTATTGCTTAATGTATTACTTACACTAACAGTACTATTAATGCTTGATAGTTTTGTTGCTGGGGAACTCGATGCAAATGTTGATGAGATGGTGTCCATCGCTATGGCTAGGGAATGCAAGGGTTTTGGTTCGTTGGTAATCGTGCTTGTTGGAGCTGGAAGTCCAGACGCACTGATTGTTGTAGACGGTTGCTGAGCAGATAAGGATATGGTTGATGCTGATGAAGATGATGATGATGGGGACGACGAGGTAGTCGATGTGGGTGATGACGGTGGTGGTGTGTGCCGGCTATTGACTATCGATGTTGCAGCAGCTGCTTGTGCTGCAGCTGTTACCGCACTTAAATCTAGAGTACTCAGATTGTCAAAATTATCCGATCTTTGTTGCTGATGATTTATCATTTGACTACAATTACTGCTATTATTACTTGGATTGTTGCTAAGAGCGCCGGTTGTGTTGCCATAGCTGGAATTGGTATTGGTATTGCTATTGCCACCAGTAGCGCCACCAAGACTAGCCATAATTGAATCGCTATCTATATGCGGTGCGTTCATTGACAACGATGTTGATGTATTCAAACTAGTGTTGCTGCAACTTGCTGCTATTGCAGCCACTAACGCCGCATTAGCTGCCGCTGCTGCTGCTGCCACTGTTACGGTAGAAACCGTCCCTATTGAGGTCGATGATGAAGACGATAATGTCGTTGGTAGGTTACTACTACTAATGCTGTTGCTGCAGGAATTCTTGCTATTCACCGTTGATGACGATATTGATGAAGTTGAACTGAGTAATTGTTGCTGCTGTTGTTGTTGTTGATGCAGCTGTGGGTGTTGTTGTGTTTGTGGTGATGCTAATTTATTTAATTGATTCTGCTTTTGTATATCCAATGGCTCCAAAAACGATATCTGAGGTTTTTCATCAACATTACGCTGTATAATGGCACTTGAATACTCTCGATTCAATAAAAGCTTTTCCGATTCTTGAAGATTCAATGTATGTTCACTGTGTGCATGCAAGCTAAAGGATTTCGTATTACCAAAACTAAGCTTACAAATGAAACACATTAATATAGGTTTTTGAATTTTATTCAGCTCGGAAATGTTAACACAAGCATCACGAGCTGTTACCACGCGAAATGAGTGAATTTTTGGGTTGTTTGTTGTTGTTGTTGACCCAGCTAGAAAAACATAATCGAATTTAAGGACCAAAGTACATCATTTTTACTTAATTTTAAAATTCTAAAATGAAAAGACAATTCTTACCACTCATGCAATTCTCCGGAATATTCGAAAGTGATTCATTTTCAGAATCGATTATATAAGCACTGCCATCTGGGTTATAAACAATCTTGCCTTGAAAACTTTCAACATCAGAACAGGACATTGGGGAGCAGTCATCCGATTCGTATTCCTGAAAATCAAATGAAAAACGAAAACGTTAATATTTATACCTTTCCATACTCTATTTATTTTATTTTTTAATTTTGGTATCCAAAAGCAATAATGGAAAGTACATGAAGAAGGTAAATATCAAACAATAAACAAGAAAATACAATAATTAAATAACGATTTCTTCAATGCCGCACAGCGCCACAATGTGAATTATGCCTGATTGATTCGGGTTGAATGTTTAATCGCAGAAAAGCACACCCATGAATGCATTTCTTCGTCGTTTTACACGTGCAGTCTTCAATACATAAACATATTGGATATACATTTAATAGTACATAAAATACATATCTGTTATTAATATTTATTTTAATCCAATTAAGTTGAAATAAGAAAAAGACCTTTTCAATGGGTTCCACCAAAACATTCTATGGCGATGAGGAAAGCAAATTTAATTAGATATATTCAATCTTCCGTTTATTTAAGTTAAATAAATAAATTGTTGTATATTAGATTGCCAGAAACTAGATTCTGTGACGAGGCCCGGACAGAGGGTACAAATATATAGAAGGAAACATAAGTTTTAAGGCAAGGCTCTGCAACATGTATCTTAAATGACAAAACATTTGATTGAATTAAACTAAACTCATAATTTCAAAAACAAAATACAATAACCAATAGTAAAAAAAAAATAATTAACTACACTTAAAAAGAATTCAGAAATGTCTCTCACCTCCGAATTGGTGATACACGATTGTGGATCATCGCGTTTACGTCGGCGTTTTCTTGGCGTTGGTTCAATGTGTTGCGATTCCAATTGTGTTGAGGGTGGTGGCATTTTATTTTGTTATTTATTGCTACTTTAGTTTTGTTTTTATTAGTAGATTAATTATTAATTCAAATCAATGTTGCATGTTTCTTCTGATGTATTTGTTTTCATTTTAAATAAAAATGTTGTTGCAACATTCTGCTTCTTTTTTCAGTGATGATCCATATTTTAATAAAGTGTTGAATTTTAAGTCATGTGGCTTGAAAAAAATTTCGCGAATCGAAAACGGTGCGCCACAAAACAGCTACCAGACATTCTGCAATATTTTAGGGTGCACGTTGGTGTTTTTGAATTTTGTCTTATTTTATTCTTATATTTCTAAACTAAATAACATAATGTAAAGCAACACGTAATACCAAAATATCTACACAATCTACATAACAAATCAAATCAAAACAATCAACAAAAAACAAATATTTAAACTAAAAATCAATAAACATATTACTTAAGCATGGTAACTTTTCTGAATTAAAACAAGTACTAGTACAGGCTTCTAGTAAGGCATTGATAAGCTCAATATGCTCTCGGTCTTTAAGGCTTTTCAAATTATTTCATAATATCATCGTAATAGAAGAGTTTTGGTATTTAATCTTCCGCGTTTTGCTCCCAGCCCTGCTCGGCTTATTTCGTTTGACATTGTACATATAATACGCGACTCTACAATAGGAAAAGGAGAGAGTGTCTGAGAGGAGAGAATTCGGTGCACATTGGCTTAACATTCCTGAACATTGCAATGACTGGGAAAGACAGAGTGTGGTTAGGCATTCCACATTCGGGTAGTACGGCTAAAAAACGAATCTCTGTGTTTGACAGTACGACCGAAGTTGGGCTCGAGAGTATACTGATGAGTATTCCTAGAAGCGCGAGTATTACGGTTGAACTGTGAGACAAGAAACTTTACGACAATGTTGAAGCGACGTAAATGATCCAATAATGGTGTTATCAACAATCAATGTAAATGCTCTACGTTTAATACTGTTTAAGAGGCTTAAGTAAGTTGCAAGCTTTGGAAGTATACAAGTCTTGTAGATAAGAGGGGTGGAAAAACTGCTTGCATGGCCTTAGAAAACGCAAAGATCTTGGGGCATTTTTGGCGACAACGCGTATGTGATCGTTCCACAAGAAGTGGTTGGTGATACATTTACCGAGAATATCGAGATGTTCAGTCTCCTTGATACAAGTGCCCTCTATGGATAATGGAAAGGGGTGTATATCTCGCTTTAACGATACAAAACAGCATTGGGTTTTCGAAGCATTAAACTCCAAGACCTGTTTAGGTCTTAATTTAATGAGCTTATAATATTTTGTCGTTGCAGTTCGACATCCGAAGAAGAGTGAGTGGGAGTGAGTCTGAAAACGAATATGAAAAGCTAAGAGTACCATCGTCAGCGAAACAATGAATTGGATTAGAAGTTGTACACAGTAATTCATTAATTAAAATGAGAAAAAGTGTTGGAGACAAAACTGAGCCCTGGGACACACTAGCATTTATTATGTGGTTTTAAACTTGAACCCATCCAATACTACTTGTATGTAGGATCTGAAAGGTAGTTACTAATCCAATGAAGGAGGGATTCATGAAAACCGAAAGCACGCATTTTCGATAAGAGAGCGTAATGCCAAACCCTATCAAATGAAGATGGCGACGATGTCATCACACTGCAGTTCACTAAATTGAAGAGCCATTAGGGAAAAATGCAAGCAATGACTTATTTTATATTTAACAGAAAAGAGTTTTATTGTTTGTATCTGAGATTTAAGTTTTGTTAACTTATGTACTTTTTGACTGATGGAATTTTCTGTTTTCTGTTTCTGTCTTTTCAAACTTATTCAAATCAAAATGTTAAAAAATGGGTTTGATTGGTTATGGCCAGATTAAAAAAAAAGACAGGAGCTTTGATCGGTATCAAAAAAAGTTGATATTAGATGTTTGTTTTTAAAACTAGACTAGCATTTATAAGGTCAAGGATTGGTACCTCAATTTCTAACTTCACTATCTTCAACTGGAAATCCAATTAGAACCTACAAATCTTATCCACCGACATCATATTTACTTGATATGTTGATTGTTGAATGTCAATGATAAAGTGACCAGATATATACCTCCACATTTAGAGAAAAGTCCATGAATCTGTGGAATTTGTTTCTCTTCTGTAGGATCAAAATGATCTAGATTTAGCTTTAAAGATGCTTTAGGCTGTAAGATGCCAGAAGTTACAGTACAACACGCTTTAATATTGTGTAGCCATCCCGGTGTGAATCACTATTGCCATTGCCAATCCACAAACAACACTACGTGTCTCTACGCCCGGCCACCGCGCCACCGAGCCTCGTCAACTACAACTCCCTTCCCTTGTTTCCTTTTTAAATTTATATTTTGTTGTATTGCAGCCGGCAATCACATTTTTTTTGCATTTTGAGCTTAAAGCAAAGCAGCAAACCAAACCAACAAAACTCATATACCAATGTCGCCCGTTCCGCCGTCGTTCATTATAGTCATTTTGTTAGTGCAAATAATAAAAGGATTGATTTATGTATTTTAGCGTTTTTGAGCGCGTAAATTCCAACATTTCAGTGATCTCGGATCTTGTTGTGCGAATTCACAAAAGTCGGTTCTGCACCATAATACCTTATACCACACTGCCTGTTCCTGACAGCCGCCCTCACCCTAACTGTATTTTAGTGATGTTGTATCGTAGTGGTGTAGAGTCGAGTTAGGCTGCTCAAAGCTGATACTCAGGATATCTATAGTTTATTATGCATTGGGATTTTTGTGATAGGTGGTGGTAATGCGGCTATGGCATCTTGCTCAGACACTTACATACATACAAGTCGCTTCGTCGATCGGTGAGACTGACGCAAATACACTCTCTCAAAATCGATCATAATTGATGTAATAAATTAATTTTCCATTTTTGACAGCTTAAATGGCGCCGATATTTTATCATGATTATTATTATTTCTCTAGCAAATGTGATAGCGATTTTTTTAAAAGAAAAACACTTAATTTTTTTTAATTATATTTCTACTTAAATAAGTATTTTTTTAAACCCAGTTCAGAAAAATTTAAAATTCTTAATTTAGTACTGGAATGCCTTAGATTAGTAATTGTCATACCTACATATGTAACTATTTTTAAACATACAAAACTATTTTGCTCTTAAGATTCAGTATTAGAAATTAAATTAAGAAAATAATGGGTACCTACCTAATACAACAACTATGGGTAGTACCTAGGTATAAGATAATCGCATCGCAGAGAAATACGTTAGTGTTTTTTTTTGGGTTGTGTGTTTCTATGACAATTATAGGTGTATTGTTTTTTTTTGCATCATAAGAGAATACAACTAACCACAAAATTAAGCAAAAAAAAACATAAGTCTTTATCTGTTAAGATTTCATGCCTTGAACAGAAAAAAAATTAAACCAAAAACTTGCACTTAACTTTAAAAATAATAAAGCACTATATACCTGCAGCAATTAAAGGTATTTTAAATGCAATTTAAATTGTCATAAACAAAAATAATTTCAATACATTTAAAAATGTTATATTATGTATTTGTTCTTTATTTTTGCATTTGTACGAATTAATAAATTGGTACTCTTTAAAAAAAAAAAAAAAAAAAACGCTATCGCAATAATAAATAACGTTATTGAGCTTATAATAAATATTTTACTCATTTAAACTTTGTTGCTAAGAATACTACTTTTAACTGAGGGCTGGACCAAAAACATATATTATGAATCGGAAATGCAGTCCCATTCCAATCGCTCAGCACAAATTCATCAACTTATGACCAATTAATGATCCAGGGGGCGGGAGTAATATATGACATAAAGCTTATACAGTTAAGTTGTTGTAATTTAACAATATTCACCAAAATGCGGTTTGCTGTCAAAAACAACTAAAATCTTTGTTTTCACACAATTTAGAGTTTGGAAAAACTTTACTAATGCTATAAATTAATGTTCATAAGATCTTTTCTGAGAGAAAGAGCAAACGTTCAGGTTCTTGAATAAAAGATCGCCAATTTGATTTTAAGTTGCCTTTAAATTCCTGAAACTCGTCTTCAATTCCATCTTAATTTTTCTGGCGCACACAAATAGCGTAAGGCTTTCTTTCAAAATATATTTTCTTTTAAAATAAAAACATTTTTAAGATCTTGAAAAATTAAAGAAATCTACTTTTTAAAGTGAATTTGCTTTGGATGCTCTAGAACTGAAATTTAAACACGAATTCCAAGAATATACAATTTTCAGTGTTCTAATATAATGTAATAACTAAAGTTGTCACTCTAGCCCTTAAAATATGTTTAAGTCAGCCTCCTTAAGGGAATATTAAAGAACATTTCTAAGCGGTGCTCAAAAACTTATCTTTATGTGAATTGTGTGACCTCCTCCTTATTAAGATTCTGGATCCGCCCTTGGTAATAGATCAACTTCACGAATAATAATCACGCAAATCAATACCAGTTCATACTTTACTGGGACTGGTATTGGCATTTTATAAGACTTTTTACATATTTGATCTAAGAATGTAGTAATAGTAATTACTTACTATTGGAAAGGAGACTATTAACTAATATTGATATGGCACAAATTATTCAGAGAATCTTCTTCATAATAACTTAATTTTTTGTAAGTAAAGTACTGTAAAGCCATTAAGCTTAATGCGGTACAAGTCGGAGAACGCCATGATATTTCATGAAATGGAACCTGCTGAACCTTCTACCTTAATTTATATTAAATAAGGAATATTATTTTTCACAAGTCTTGTCTGCTAGAAAACTTAAAAATCCATGACAATTTTACTCCAAATGAAACAATATTTTTAAAAAATCAATGTTCTAGTAGGACAAGCTTTTGGCAATAACTGTTCACGCCACCTGTAAAACTACGTCAAATATTTGTATACAAAGGCTCGAGTATTCAACTTTAAGTTTCTGCTATAAATTCTGCCATCATGTAATAAATTGTCAAAATTCTTTAAAGTTGTCGTTTTGTTTTTTTTTTGCTTTTTTGTAACAATTTCATTTCTAGTAGGAAGGCCTTTAAATATTTGTTGACATTTTTGGTTTTGGAATGAGTAAATTTGTTCAAAAAAATTTAGAAGGTTGAACAAATTAGCATCAGACGCGAGCATAGTTATATAGAATTATCTAGGACTTGACAACTTGACCAATCGGAGAACTTACGTCGCTTTAAATGATCCATCGGTGTCAATTTTTGAGTCAGTTTGATCTTGTATCAGTGTAAACCAAGATATTTACACAAAATATGCCATAATGTCGCCTGAGCGATGTCCAATTCTTGAGAACGCCAAGGAACAGACTGTTTTGGATCGTTTGTTATGCACGTCTGAACGGCAGCGATATTTTCGGCACATTAAGACCATCCCATTGTCTAGCTGACCCGGCAACATCAAGCAACGAACATGTAGACTTAATTTTTTGCAGTAAACTTGTTATTACGACAGAAATACGTTTTTTCGCTATAATTTTTTTATAATTTGCAGAAGTTGCTTGTTCTTGTACTTAACCATGATATATGAAAATAAACATGAAAATATTGAGATTAGTGACTAAATTGACGGACAGTTCGAGGATTAGTGAAAGGGTGTGTTCAAAAATTAAATTCAAGTCCTTACTAGAAAACTGGATACATAAAGTAAAATATTTCCTTATCTTTCTTGAGTCTTAATCATTGGAACGATAAATTGTTTGACTGCCTAAATATAATGCTGTCCTATTCTTAACTTAAACTCTTGAAAAAAATCTCTTATTAACAAATCGTTGTATACCTCAGTTGGTCGGCAAAGGAAAAGGTTGAATTCCCTTAATGGAGTTACACCGACAGACCACCGCGCCCGTCCCCCGCTGAGTTCCATGGATTGCTGAGTGTTAAAAAACCAAACCTCGAAAACGTTGATTTATCAAATTTAACGTCGAACGGTCAACCACACAAAGAAAAAAGTGCCCCCAACTTGAAATGAAACTGTAAACAACGATCAAAATGGAAACGTGTTCGCCGCTTATGGTGAAGGTCACTAATACCTATTCTGAAACAGAAACCGTGCCGCCAAAAAACTCAAATTTTTTTTCTTGCCGGTGCATCCACCATCCTTTATACGCTCTCACTCTTTGATTTATATAATTTTGCTCATTATTTTTTTTTCGATGCTTCCCGTTTCTAATCGCGTGCGCGTCATCCAAAATCCCAACAAAAAGTCATTGCATCAGTAACACATCAGAAAGAGAGATTCAAAATAAAACGCCGCGCCGCCTTTGGCAAAATAAAAAAAAAATTGAAAACTCAAAGAAAATGTCAACAGAATCAAAGCATACAAAAAAATAGCTAAGAAAGAATAGCCGACGACTATTTAAACCTAGCCGCAAGTCATTCGCCTTTATATCACATTTTGGGGGAAAAAGTTGCCTGTCGCGCTAACTGCTAATGTTTCAGTTTTTATCAGCTGCTGCTTGGTGGTTCGGCATCGTCTGCTTGGTCCATGCTCCGTGGTCCATGGTCCGCGTGGTTCATGGTTTTGATGATCCGAAGAAGCAACGGAGGAATTCGTTTTCATCACATCAGAATTGTGTGGAGCGACGCGCGCGGTTTTGTTTTTATTATATTTATATTTACACACAAACTTAATTCCGAAAACACCTGAGAAAAAAATAAACCTTACCTTCTATATGAAAGGTGTGCGTGATCCTTTTTACCTTTAGATATATCTTCAATATGTGCAGTTAAGTATATATATATATAAATGTATTTCCGTAACTTATGTGTGTGAATTTTGCGCCTCTGCGTACGTGTCATGACTTCGACAACATGTTACGATCGTGATTATGATAATTATGAGAATTATGATGGTTTTATTTGATTTTTGTTTTAAAGTTTAGGTACCTACTACATACCTCGCACACAAAAAAGACAACACCCATTGTAGAACATATGCATATCTCACGAATGTTGAATTAATTAATTTATTTTTTTCAAGAATCTTAAAACATTGAGACTTGTGAAAGTTGTACATTAAAAAAATAATCATTTGGTTGTTTATTGTAAAGTTAAAACACCGAATAGAAATGATTGTCGTCAATAAACTAAGCTATCATTCTTAAATCTGGTGATCTGCAAATAAGCCACATAAAACCTAAAAAAAGGCTGTAAGAGTAAGAGTGAGGCCATACCAGGCAGCAGACAAAAAGTCGATAACCCTCACAAGTCTCCAAGAGCATATATTATAGGAGTACATACATATATGTACATATGTATCTGATGATGTTGACAACATCCTACGCATTACTACGGCTGGCTACAAATATAAAATGTCCACCCAATGTCATCTAAATAAAGACAATGTCGACTTTTTTGTCGTCGTAGGTACATATGAGTGTGTGCGTTTGTACATATATACCTATACGCTTTTTATCTGAATTCACCAGCAGTCCTCATATCCATCCGCCATCCCTGCCTACAAAATACTATACTCGTATCTTAAAAGAAAAACAAACAGTCATATACTTGAATACTTGCTTCAGGAGATTTCAGACACTGGAGTTTCGACTTCCTGAGAAACAAAAAAGGATCAATCACCTTAACCACCTGGTCTGGGATACCTGGCAGCAAACAGTAAGTTTGCAATTACATACATTTATGCGTAAGGAAGGATACTATATTTATACTTAAGTCAATATCTTGTTTTTTTTTTTATTACGAATACGAATTTTGGTTTATTTAAAAAAAAAAAAGTAGGATCCATAAAAAGGCATAGGTACCTATTACTCTAGCAACCAACCTGCCCTGTTTCTATTTATTGATGATGTTAATGTCAAAATAACTGAGTTACACATTAAGTTATTAATTTTGAAAACCAATATTAAACTGTCAACAAAAAAGCTTTTTTTTCTTTCTCAAACAAATTTAAAAAAAGTAAAGCAACTCATATCCACTCTTTAAACAAGAAAAAAAAAAGACAAACAAAATATCTAGAAAAAGGCGTAGTGACACTCACCAGGCGCGTATTAGTTTCCAGATGATAGCCGTTTTTGCTCTTCAAAATGTGAGTTTAGTTTCTTGATTTCTGGAAAAATATAAAACAAAATATATAAGCAAGGGTTTTATTTGCAAGCTCGTAGTACGCCTACATTAGGAAGTCTATTAAAAATGTTATAGAAAAGATTTACGATAAGTTCCATTAACGGATTGCCCTCAACTGCAGCAAGTCTATGCAAAATAGCCCAGAAAAAAGATAACTGCTCTGGGCAGCTAAGGATAAGATATCCATACAATAATTTAAAGACTCTTTAGTGATCGCTTTGATACTGTTTACGTAAGGTAAGTTGGTTCCCTGAGTTCATGTAAGTTAAACGTTAAATTTGCACCTAACTATAGATAAATGTTTTATATTTTCTGACGAAGTTGTCCAAAAGGGAGCGGGTTGAAATGCTGTATTTTAAAATACTGTATGGTCAAAATTCTGTATAATTCTGTATTTCAAAATACTGTATGACAAAATGCTCAATTGTGAAAATACTGTAAAAACAAATAAATTAGTTTGGAGTAATTTCTTATGCAATCTTTCATTATGATAGGAACAATTCATGTAAAAATGTGAGAGAGATACAAGTACAAACAATTAAGACATGAAGATAAAATGTTTTTTATTAATTCAAAGACTGATGTATTAATTATCATAGGTACATTACATTATATAAGTTATTGTTTAAGGGAAATATATAAGGACATCATGCTTATGAAACATTATGATTTGTTTTCTTTAAAAAAGGTATTCTGTTTTCAATATTATGTAGTTTTTTAATTTTGAGATACAGTATTTGATCATACAGTATTTTGAAATAAAGTATTTTGAAATACAGTATTATGATCCATACAGTATTTTTACACCAACCCTGTTTAAAAACATATTGTTTTGATACTTCCTTTTGGTGTGATGAAATAACGATGGAAAGTTTAAGTTTGCCCTATTTATACTTCAGATAATTTCTTTCCATCAGCATCGAATTTATTTTTATATACATAAATACCTATTATATCTATAAAGTACATAAGTATCTTCATTATTATTATTATCAAATTATACCTAAGCCAAGAAGAACGAACAACAATCCAAACAAAAGCATATTTAATTCACATTGGAATAAACATACGTACATACATATGTACGTACCTACCTATACCTACACAATATTTCTTTTTTCCACTGAAATCTCTGGTAATTAAGTTCTAATTGTACGCACCCAAGATTCAACGATGTTCCCTGCTCTACCCCTATTCATCTTTCGACCATTGTTATGCCACATTGGCTTGCCATACCCTCCACTCCTCTTCTCACCACTCCTCTCATCGGGACCTGGATTATTTTTGATGTTGTTGTTGTTGACTGCTCTCATTTAACGTTCAATTTGAATTTGAGAATAAATTTATATAATAATACGACGTACGTTAAATATTCTACTCACTGAATATTGTATATCTGCTTGTCTGTTTGGCTATGTCGCTTTTCGAAAATCAAAAGCATGCAAAAAACACTTCTTTCAAACAATTGACCATATACACACAAGGGCTACATTTATCGCATACACAATTATTATTGAATTGAAGGGATTCGCGCAGTCCACATCACATACAGCAGAGCAGAGCAATGCCTCGACCATCTTCTGAGCAAGCTGAACTTGCGTCGCGTCGCCGCCGTTGTCGTCTTTGTCAATGGTAATCGTCATTGTTATCGTCGCATCTTATAAGTGCACATTCAGGGAGTAACGAAAGAGTTTGCGCACCACATCTCTTCGCAGACAAGGGATATACCTACAATCTTTAGGTATAATGTAAGGGACGTCCGAAGGTAAGTTGGGCCCAGGTTGATGATAAAAGTAAAAAAAAAGAGGCTGGGATGCGACCCACACTGATACACGTAACTTCCAGTCCCGTCTGTCGATTTGTCTTGCTCAAAACTTTAACAAAATATTCATAACAATATTTTGTGTGAGATAAATAATTTAAAGTCAATATCTTTCTTTTTTCGTAGTACCCGTGGTGTGATGGTTAGTGCGTTGGACTGTCATGCCAGAGGTCTTGGGTTCGATCCCTGCTTGTGCCATCTAAAGTTTTTTTCACGGGTACGAGGAATTGACAAATTCTCCAAGGAAATTCTTGTCATGAAAATTGCTTTCTCAAATTAGCCGTTCGGATTCGGCTTTAAACTGTAGGTCCCCTCCATTTCTGACAACATTACTTGCACACAGGAATGGTTGAGAGTTGTAAGTCACTAGGCCCTAGTTCTCAACGGACTGTTGCGCCACCTAATTTATTTATATATCTTTCTTTGTTCCCCTAACACTTGAGTCGAAAACCATTTCTTATCAGTTTTGTGTTGTTTTTGTAGGTTTCCGTGTTTTGCTAAAAAAGTTGTCAGTTGAATTTTTCTAAAAGATGTACTAAAAATTACCAACAAAATTTTGCATATGATGAAATAGTTTGATTTCAAAATTTATTTTTGTTAATATTTTAAGCCGAAAACCATAGCATAGCTTGAAAATTTTTATTTCTTGAATAAACAGATATAGTTAGGACTTTCCTAAGAAACTTTAGCACAGAATGAAATCATTTTGAAGTCAATGTTTTCATTTATTTTCGAGATATCGAGAATCGAATATAAATTTTTACCAATTTTGCGAGTTTAATTTTTTTATGAAAAAACTGGTTTTTGTATTTTTATAAAAATTTGACTGAATATCGAAAACTTTATTTTTTATAAGATGAAATTACGAACTCAATATTTTTAATTTTTGAAGAGATATTTGAGTCGAAAATCAATTTTTACCAAGTTTCAGTAATGCTTTTTTTTAGGTTTTTATTTTTTTGTAAAAAAAAACTGTCAATTATTGGTTCGTGAGTTATTTTGGGATAACCAATATATTTAAGAATCCTTTCTGCATTCACTATCTATATAACAAAATTTAATTAAAGTCGATATCTCTACTGCTTCTTGAGAAATGGACAACGAAAAAAACGTACGGACGTACGTACACGAACGCTTTTTGATTCTAGGGACTTGGAACGTTGATAAATGTCAACATTTTTAATTTGACAAATCGGACCGATTACAATAACTTCCCATAGGAAGTTGATTTCGAGCTACAAACAAAAATTACCATGTTAAAAGTTATAATTTTAAATAAGTGCATGATCAATACTTTAACCATGTAGTAGTACCCGGTAGTGTGTTTGACTGTCATGCCAGAGGTCTTGGGTTCAAACCCTGCTTGTGCCATCTAAAGTTTTTCTTACGGATACTTATCAAATCCTATAAGAATTATTCTTGTTATGAAAAGTGGTTTCTCAATTTAGCTGTTCAGATTCGGCTTAAAACTGTAGGACCCCTCCATTTTGACAACATTACTTGCATAAAGGAATGGTTGAGAGTTGTAAGTCACTAAATTAGGATTTTTGTTAAAGACTAATCACATATGTATAATAAAAAATATTTTCAAAACAATTTTGGCCACCTTTTTTCTCTCTGCTTAAACCTTACATGTCAAACTAAAAACGAGACTTTAGTTTTGACGGTAGAGTTTATGCGGGACTTAAGGTGACTTCTTTTTATATAAACCGGTCGTCCATATATGTAGGTAATTTTTCTCTTTTCATCATTCAAACTCTACTACGAGAGGAAGGGAGGGGCAAGAAGATTAAAGGTTTCAAACTAAAAAAAAAAAACAAGACAATGACGAACAATGACCAAACAAACAAATGCCAGATGATGAAGCTTACAAATTTTGCTGCTTCTGGTGAGGGTGCTGCTGTTTTTTGATTTTGTTTGCTTAAGTTGATCTCATGTTGATACATTTAACCAGTGAACAAACGTACTGGGAAAAGGGGGCAGTGCGGTCATGGTTATAAAAAGCAATGGTGAATTTTTGATGGTAATTGCGAAGGCAATGGTAATATTGGCTCATTTTTAAGAAATAGCTAACGAGCAAAATAAGTGCTACTAGTTATTTGTTGTCAGGGCCTTCAATGATTTGTTGCTGTTTTAATTGGGTGTCTTAATTAAGAGGGTGCTTTAACTTTTCCTCCTCATTCTACCACCTCATTCCCTTCATCAAAAGTTTAATGCATCAATGATACAAACACACAACGACCAATGAACATACGACGCATGATACCAGGAGGCCAAAGTCAGAGTTGGTTATCTAGATGGTATCTAGATACATACAAGTTGTCGTCGTCGTCCGAAAAAAAAAAAAATACTAATTAAAATCACGAGCGTTCACATAACAATTAATACCCAATCGATATTATGATCGTTATTGGCGAAGAGTTTACACTCAAACTCAATTCAACTTAGCGATTGACTGGTGACAGCGACTGTGTTGAGATACCTACACCCGACACCAATTTCGAACGTTCGTTGTTTCCCTTTTTTAATGTTTTGTTAATTTATTATATCAGCTAAAGCAAAACCGCTTTCCACCGTCTTCTCTGAAGCTATAAATTGAGTATTCTTTTGGAATTGTTTTTCATTGTATTTTAATTTTCGTTTCAATTAAATTTCATTTGATTTGGGTGCTTCTTTGATTGCATACTGTTTTTCAAATAAAATAGTTATTTTCCTTCCTTGCCATTGTAAATATTATTTTTTTCCAAATTTCAGCTAACTAATTTATTGATATTCACATAAGTTAATTTACGCAGTACCTTTGCTTTGTTGTATATTGTGCTATCTTACAATAATTCATCTATATTTTGACTTTGACTTTACTCAAGAGCATACAAAAGACAAGTGAATGAAATGTATTCTGCAATTCAAGTTTATTTTAGACCTTCTCCAAAAGACTTATCATTTTTCGCAAAGTAAATACTAGTTAGAACTACCCCAATTTATCCTAAGATGAGCATACAGTGAAGCTTTCTTGCTTTGTATTTCCTTAGTTCCACTTCATTTCACCATGCGACCTCTTTTTTTTTTAATTCCTTGACGTGATATTACCAACTCACGTAACTAGAAACCATTCCCCAAAGTGCACTAATAACCATGAAACTTGAAAGAAAAAAAAAACACGGTTACAGGCACAGAAATTCCATTCAAAACAAACTCAAAACTATGTCCCTCGCAATGTGTCATGTAATCAGGCATGACTGCATTCCCTTTTATGGTTTGATTCCCCTGTTTTAATTATTATTTGGTCCGTTAGGTTAGTTTCTGGTAAATTGTACTGTCCACAAAATTGTTTTTTTTTTGTTTTTTCTAACTTCAAATTTATAAAACTACCTGCACGAAACGAAACAGGGGATAGTATTTTCGTATCTATCCTTTACATCATTTTATCTATGGAACCAACACGTTAACCAAATTAATGTCAACCCGCTGCTGAACCTGGCACCATGTGTCAAATGTTATACCACAACATGATCACAAGTTGCCAAACACAGGTGATGATGACAGAAGGTATGCAGGAAGTTTTTGTGATAAATTTTATTTCGGGGACGGACATCGACTCGACACGGTTGTTTTTTTATTTTGTCATTGGTGGTAGGTATTTTGATAATAATGAGAGAAAAACTGATAGTAGGCGAGAAATAAGTTCCCTCGGGTATAAACGGTTACTAAAAACTTTGTTTTGCCTACAAATATATTTTTTAATTTGTTTGTATTTAAGTTGTTAGGATGAATGTTTAAATTAAAATAAAAGTTATCGGGGCGTTTTTAAACAACATTATTGTTAAGAGTTTTTTTTTGTAGTACCCGTAGCGTGATTTTTAGTGCGTTGGACTGTCATGTAAAGGGTCTTGGGTTCAATCCCTGCTTGTGCCATCTAACTTTTTTCACGGGTACTGCCTCTTGCGAGGAATTGACAAATCCTCCAAGAGTAATTCTTGTCATGAAAAGTGCTTTCTCAAATTAGCCGTTCGGATTCGGCATATAAACTGTAGGTCCCTTCCATCTCTGACAACATTACTCGCACACAGGAATGGTTGAGAGTTGTAAGTCACTAGGCCCTGGTTCTTCATGGACTGTTGCGCCACCTAATTTATTTATTTATGTATTGTTAAGAGTTTAACAATTTACTAGTTGGCTTTTTGCTTAATATTTAGCAATTTACTACGAGGGAGTCCAAAAATTTAAGCCTTTCTTTTCGTTTTGCTAACTTGTAAATTGATAATTGCTTTTTTTTAAAAACGATTATCCAAACATGTTTAAAAAGTGTCAGTTTGAGAAAATAAATAAAGCAAACGCACGCTTAAACTGACCTATTAATTTAAATACCTAATTGTTGACTGGACGACTCCATCCGCACCTCTTATAAGAACAATTGTACAGATGTGATATGGATTTAGAAAATTGCTAAAATTTTAAGTAGCCATTCCTTGATTTTAACTTTAACAAATTGTTAAGAGATAATAAGAAAATCATATAAAATTAGGTACTAGGTGCTAAAAATGGCTTTAACATTTTACTAAATCGTTTAAAATTGTGCGCCATTCGCAAAAAATTGTCCTCTTTTACCTTTATCGTAGTTTTTGTTAATATTTATTAAATCTAAATAAATAAATACACATTTTAATATGGGACCTTAAATATTAAAAATTGCTCATGAGATCTCTGAGATATTTAAACTTAAATTTTGCCGAAATAACTGCGAGATACAAAATGTAAGAGAATATTTTTTTTTATAAATATTTGATGAAAGGTATTTTTGTAAGGTTTAAAAGGTAAGTCAAATAAATTACTGTTGTTAAGTCAAAAAACATTGTTCAAGTGCCATTATTGGACCTGTTTGAAAGACTATTTTCAAAAATTATTGATCTCTCAAAATACCAATACCAAAATGAAAAAAATTGTTTTTTTTTATAAATTTAAATCAACAAAAAAAAAATTAAAACCACTTTTGACTTTCCACTATACCTACTCAAAAATAGAGAAAATATAAATAAATATAAATAATAATAAAAACCTCTGAAATATAAAAGTGTTGACAGGGCTGTCTCAAAATCGTTTACGGATGCAAGGAATGTAATTCTTCCGGTTTCAGGGGCAGTCATAATAGAGAAGGCTAAGACCTTTTCAAAAAAATGTAGGTAAGCTTAAGCTTTTGTAATAAAATCATTTGTACTTGTAACAGTGCAATGTTTTCAACTCATACCTAAGCTACTTTACGAATTGTTACAAATCGTTATTATTTGACTTCATCAAAGAGGTTAGGAACTATGCGATGATGTCATATTGTTAAACATCGTCACAATGTTGAAGTTTAGAAACGAGAATAATTTACGATTGTTAAAAATGGTTACAAAATTAACAGAAAAAAGCTACAGATGTTGAAATATTTGGATTTAAGTTCTTTAAAATCGTTTTTGTTTGTGATGCTTTCTTTTGTAGACAAATATGATTAGAAAATGAGTGATGGCATTTATCAATATTAATTTTATTTAATGCCATTTTTTCATTTAATTTTTAAAATGAATACCTTGTATTAAACATTATTTTTGTCAAAATCTACATAAATAAATTGGCTAAAATACATGTTTCTATAATATCTTAAGATTGATTAATTAATTAATTATGTGGCGCAACAGTCCATTGAGAACTAGGGCCTAGTGACTTACAACTCTCAACCATTCCTGTGTGCGAATACTGTTGTCAGGGTTGGAGGGGACCTAAAGCTTTAAGGCGAATCCGAACGGCTAATTTGAGAAAGCAATTTTCATGACAAGAATTACTCTTGGAGGATATGTCAATTCCTCGCAAGAGGCAGTACCCGTGAAGAAAACTTGGCACATCACTTGTCAGGGATGAGAACATGTCAATTAATGAGGATCCAGACATGAACCGAAGCACTCATAAGAGTTGTAGAAAGAATATTATCTCTATAACACAATATAAACTTTATGAAAGGCCTATCAAAATTTTGATTTTAAAAAAATGGAATATGTCTGGGGTGAACTTTAAAGCAGGGCCAACGACAAGGACATCACTTAGGGTTAAAAATAGAATAAATTGATGGTATTCCACACTTTTCAAGACATTTGTCAAGGTAGTTAATTTAATGAAAATGTGCAACGACCATGTATTTAAGGATTAGCAAAAGTTTTAACCATTAAATAATTCTATTACAAAAATACAGCACCATTCTTAATTCGTTTCTATTATTTTTTCCAGGGCAAATTAGTGGGAAATACTTCAGAGATTTTATATAACTATTTCCTTTTGTTTAATTTTAACAATGTTGTATGACATTTTTTTGCGGAGAGTTGTAAAATATTTTTTTAAAATTTGTTTTTACTCTTCCCTATACGCCTTTTAATGCAATAGAATTTTCAAGCTAAGATCGTTTCTATTATTTTTTCCATCACTGTATGTTGCTTTAATGTTTCATATATAATTTTTACTTTGATATGTTTATTAATATCCTTTGATATTAATAAATGTCCTTACTGAGCACTCGCACATGCAATCAAATAAACGAACATTTCCTGTACTACATCGTTGTTTTTATAACCAAAACTAAAGCAAATCTTTAGAAAAAAATAGTATTGTAATACTAATCGGTAAATAATTAATTCAAAATATTTTGTGATCAAATGAGCAACATTTTTTGTATGTCTTATTGCTTTGCAAATCCTAGGCATACGGACCAGAAGATTCAACACAATGGGATCTGAAACACTGTAGCAATTTTCATTGACTGCGGTCGAAAATCATATCTATTTCTGTAGTTTCTTGAGACCTTACGTGTGATTTAAAATCTTGAACAGATTCTGTACAGCTGGCCATTTTATAACATCAATATTATTCACCTGAAATTATATCTATAGTTCAGACTGTGGGGTACATCGAATGAATACGATCGTTTTTCACTTGAATTGAATATTAAATTAAGAAATAGTTAAATATAGTTGATTTTTCAGTTCAAAATGTCAATTTTATGTTGTTGACTGTCTACCAAGCACCTACCTCAAAAGATAAAAGATTTAAAAAAAAAATACGGAACTTTGTGTCAATTCCAAACAAGGATATGCCGGGAAATTGTGTACATTCTAAATTTAGGGATTGTCTTTTCTAAAAAGGATACTTCACCAAAGTTTTGGCTTTGGTATTGCTCACTTCAGCAATGGTTCGAATATGATTTCTTTTGAAAAAATATGGATGTTATAAACTAGGCCAGCATATTGTTTTGACTTGAACCACATGCAGAACCTTTTGCAGACTCTAGAATAAAACAAATTCTCAAGTAACTGAAGAAATAGACATGATTTGAGGTTCCAGTCATTGTGTTGGATCTTTTGGTCAGTATGACTTTAATCCCAAGATATTTGAAATTTAATACCGATAATTTGTTCTAAAAAGTTCTTTTAGTTATAGCCAGCAAAAAAAAAAACGATTTAGTGAAAGAAGTGTTAATTAATTTATCGTTAAAAATAAAAAAAGATTTTAAATAACGTTTCGAACCAACAAATTACTCACCAAAAATAGAAACATTAGATTAGAATTTTAAAATTCTAATTAGAAAGATAGTAATAAAATAAGATACAGTTGTTTTTGTATTCTGAATGTAGTTTGGATACAATTCTATGAAGACATTTCATTCATTTATGCTTTTGCTGTGTAACAGTCTATAAAATATGTGGGATAACAAAATATTTAATATAGAGCCTTGTGGTTCATTTTACAAAGTTCTAAAATCTTAGTTTGAAATAGAATTTTGATCAATTTCGACCAATATCAGGATTTAAGAAATATAAGAACTCGGTTTACGCAAAGTTTTTTAATTCATAGAATTACATTTCTTTAAATTAATCCTTAACAGATAAAATTTAATTGGAATAAATTTAGAAAGGCACAAACAAAATATGCATTCCAATTCCAAGAAGGGAAGAATGTAAAAAATGTGACTTACGTCAATTATGTTTTGCATGTTTAAGATAGGAATTGATATCGCACGGCTCAAAAATATATATTAAGCAGCTTAAATAATAGTGCCACAAGTCCGCTTGATCCTTCTTGGTTGCAGCTTTGGACATTTAATAACAATTAGGAAGTAAATGTATAAATATCAATAACAAAATGTATAAACGTGTACTTTCAGAACTTTTAAAATTTCATTGATAGATTGTCAGAAATATTTGTTAAAGAAATTAGATGCGATTGAAGAACTGAGTGAAGCAATGCTCTTGTTCTTAGTATTTTTAATACTATAGGCTCTAAAGATTAACCGAGAACTAATTAATCAAATCCTATATCCATTTTATAACTTTGTCAATCAAAATATATTGTACTGTTTCTCCTAGGGGTTGAAATTTGAATCACATAGATTCAAATCAGAAAACCCCTAGCCCGAAATATACTTATCATCTCACACCCGCATTCTTGTATACAAAGTGTTACATAGAGCGATGAAAGCAGTTGCAGAAGTACCTACTGGCAGACCTCCGAAAATACATAAACCTATAAAGTTAGATTTAAAATGGCGGATTACGATGCGGATGGTCGTTCATACGGTTATACTTACGAACAGCAATGGGTCCAATATTTTGCTGTATTATAATTTTTGTTTCCGATTTTGCTCCTCGACTCAGAAAGACACGCTTGGTAAAGGTTATAATAATGCTTTAAGCCGTTACTTCGTGGGAGTGTGTAACGTAGGGGATTTATGGCAATGGTGGATGGAATAGCTAGTTGAGTAATTGGGTTGGTGCGCGGTAATGTTTTTTCTCTCTTATACAAATGTCTAAAAAAAAGTTTCTTAAGGAAAAATCTTGAAAAGTAATACGAAAAATAAACCGCTTTTTAGGCGAATTTCCATTTTTGGGCATTCTTTTGTTTGGATGAGTTAGGTTTTTTTTTGGTAAATCGTGGTATCTTGGTGCAGTTGCGTTTTTGCGGTATGTTTCTATAGATTTATAAGAGCTCAAGCTAAAGTTGGTAAGCATAGGCAGGTATTGGTAATATACCTACATGAAAGTTAGTTGCATAGATATATTCATTTGTGGCATGCTGCAAATGGACATGCTTGTGTGTTAAAGATGTTTTGTTTAGACGTGGCTATGTGGGTCTTTGTTAAAGGTAGTTCAGTTGCCATTCGTTCTATTTTATACATTGAAGTAGTGCACAGCAGTTTCTAGTTCCTTTTTTTGTATCTACCTGTCCCCCTTTCCCAGATATGTTCATAATTCCAATTGGAGTCGATGAGCGACGAAGAGAACGATAACGACGACGGCAATCCTAGGATAAAGATGGAATTCCTCTATGTTCTCTGATTTTAACTGCATTTATATGAATGTGTTAGTAGGTAGAAAATATATAATATATATTGCGTTCTTGTGCTGATGTAGATAAAGGTTTGTTTCAAAATAATTATCGCATTATACATAAATGTTGGCAAGGTTAGTATATATCCTACCTACCTGCATGCATTTTTATATATTTCTTGAATGTGTCTTTGGGTACACGAATCTGTCTTTTATGAAATAACTTTGTATTTGTGCAAAAGTTCTATTATTTCTTAAGAGCCTTTTACTTCATTGGTTTCTTTATGCAATAGTTGAATTAAAATCGAGAACACAAACATATTGTATCAAGGTTTAAGTCTCTTAAACCCTCTGAGAAATTTTAATTCATATTTTAAAATGAGTACTTTTATTGAGGGATTAACTATCTAAATAATTTAAAGTATTCATTCATCGGGCAGTAGTACCCAAAGCTTATATTTTGATCGTCAAGAATTGCAATTACGAAAAAGTCAAACTTTAACCTCATTTCTGTGGTAGATAATGTATTGTTTTTCAGGAATGGCGCCCAACGCGACAAGTTTTCATTGAAATAAGTTATACATATATTTAAATTAAATATTTTTCAGACAATTCTAAATGTTATTCAAAATTACGTATCTTATTCCTCAATCTAAATCATGTAAAAAGGAACTCATGAAATAAGGAAGCTGATGTTCATCTGTGATTGGTGAGATTTCTAATTAACGCCTTTTCTTATTTTATATGTACATAGCTATACCCAACACATAGGTATAGTAAAATACAAAAATAGGAAGTGACAACCAACAGAACGAATGCCGATGCTCTATTCTTTGCTTAGTTCTACAACTCTTGGGGTTTGTTGGTTTTAATTAAAACAGACAAAACAGACTTTGTCTCTTTCCCTTCCAATCAAGACATTGCTAAAATACTGTGCTCCTCCCTTAATTAATTGCTTGCGCACTAATTATAGACAAAAAAGGAGAGAGCAGTCAAAACCTAAAATACGTAAAGGGTTGTGTGGGTGGTTGGATAGCAAAACTTACCTTCATACTTGTAGTCTGATGTACCTACGAATAGCAGGATGATGCTTTTAAATCGACCGACCAGATCTGCTGAGTCTCAGGGCAAAAGCACCATGAACTAAGTATACAATGATATACATATACCAATAAATATGTTCACATGTTAAAACGCACAAAGCAACTGAAATAGGATTCGTAGGTTGTAAGCGTGACAAACGACGACAATCGACAAAAGGGATAACGTTAAAGAAGAACCAAGGGTTGTGTTTAGTTACTCTGTGTAATAACGCATACACTATGCTGTGACACCTTACATAATTGGCGATGCGATGTTTTTGGTGTTGTCCTGGTACTGATATACATTTTTGTAATCAACCCTTAAAACACAACTTTTTGTTCGCATCAGAGATGCGGCAAAGGCAAGAGCGAGAGAGGATATTAATAATTCCGCCCTTTGATTCAAGATTTTCTTCTTCTCTGCTTTTTGTTGTCGTTTTTGCACAAAACACCCCACACAAGTTCGCGCACAAACAGTTAATGAGAACGAACGGCTACTGAAATGGGACATAAATACAATAAAAATCAGCAGCAACAGCAGCAGCCAACAACAACATTGATGACGAAAAAAAAGAAGAAAATAAAACGAAAAAAGGTAAATACAAAAGCGGAAATGAGGAACGCCTTCATTTCTGCTATTTGCTTCTTCTTTTTTGGTGCCTATGTCTGCATGTGCCCCAGAGTTGTGCTTTGCTATGAACCATCATCATCATCATTTTATCCCTCGATAGTCTACATACAAATGCAGATGGAACGATATGATGGTGTGATGTATAATATGCTTGTCGAGTATCAGTTCAGTCGATTTTGGTAGTGGTAAAAAGTTGCTAAGCGATCACACAAGAAATTTTAATTAGGGGATGTTTATATACAAGGGTTTAATATAGGTACCTAACCTACATGTGTTTTATTTATTGGAATGTTACTTATATGTACTAGGTAAGAACATTTAAACAATATTGGTTTTTAAATTCAACACACATTAATTATCATTGCATTAGCGATAAAACTAGATTTTATATTGGTCTGGAGCCTAAAACCGGTTGTAGTTTAAGAGTGGCGCCCAAGCAACGTAGGCATGATATGGTATGATTTATGCACATATGTATATTCGTAGAAAGCAATGAAAAATAATTATTTAATTGCAAATTGACAGCAAAATATAACTATTAACTTTTAAAGATGTATACAAATTGAACAATATTTGTATATTCAATATTCAAAAATTATTAACTTCAAAAAGCAATGCAATGAGATTCAAAAATTGAAGATTCTTTGTTAATGTATTGATTTATAAAATAAGTACAATTAGTTCAAAGGGAAGGAAGTTGTATGATAAACAGACACCTGAGATACCTGAGGATTTCATTAATTCCGTTCTTTAATTTTTGTACAAGGAATAACATTTTATAATACATTTGAAATAATTCAAAATACGAAAGGAATACAAAATAGAAGTAAGAGAAGGAAAACAAATTCACTTCTCGCTAACTTATTAACAAAATACTGATTGGTCGTTGATTTTGTATAGGTATGTAAAAATAAACCTTCTTGGTGTTAAGACATCTATCTAATAATAATTGCACATATACAATGTAGATACTTTAACACTTTGAAGGGCAAGTAGGTATAAAATGTATACAAAAAATTAGTAAATACATTTTTTCACACTAAAATACCTAATGTCTAAATAGCGTCCATAAACATGAAGCCCCACCCTCATAACTGCGTAAATATAGGTTTACGTGAATGGTGCCCCAACTGCATGAGCATGAGGCAATCTAAACGAGACGACGACGAATCATAGCATAGATTCATCTCATCTTCGCCTTCTTAATTAATTAAAATATAAGTAGGTACTCATATTATTCTTAAACATGCTTTCTTTTCGTGTTTATTTTTTTTTCTTTTTCATTTGTTTAAACGCGGGAAGTTTCCGTCCAATCAAGAAGCACTAAAACATTGAATACTACCAAAAACTCCACTACTGCATCCTCCCTCACATTTGATCAATTTATTCGTTGGTGGTAACTTTTGTCTCTCTGCAGATACATGTACTTATGTATATATAGATATCTATATATATACATATATGTATGTATACATATGTACAATATATAAGTATGTAAAACTATATGAAACGTTCTAAATATCTAGATACACATGAATTGAATATTTTTGCACTATTTCATTAGTAAGAATGTTGATGTTGATTTGACAAACAAGAAAGAAAAGCTTTTAACGTTTAGCAGAATAAAGCTAAAGAAAAAATCTCATCAAGGGGTGGCAAATAGTAATTGCGTAGAGAAGTATGTGTACTGTGTAGTAGATGTATAAATACCATACCTTACATAGATATAAGTTTTGTATATAGAATTTTTCATTTGTTTTTATTTTATTACAATTCGTTGATTTGCACATACATATAGTACTCGTATCTTTCTGTAAATCAAAATTCTTTACTTTAGCCAAGAACAGCCCTTATTTTGGTGCTCTTTCATTAATTAAAATCCAGCTACATAAAATTCGAGAGACAGAGCACACATAAAGATTTATCATGATGAACCCGCAACCGCCTACCTAATGTATTTTCTGTTTCTTGTTATAGTTTTGGTTTTGTGATGTTAAGATGTAAGATGTTTTCCGGCCGGCCGGCGGTATTTTCACTTGTTTTTTTTTTTTCACACGTAAAAAACAAATTTGTCTATATTACTTTTTGTATTTTATTCAAAAGGATTTTTGGTTTAGGACTAAATATTTCGCAACAAAAATCTCAAGCAATAATTTTTTTTCTATTGCACTAAAATCCAATGAATTAAGCAACAATTACCATCTGTCAAAAATTTGAACAATGGGTGCCAAATAGAATTTTTAAGTTTCCTCTAAATACACTATTATTAAACTTTTATATATATTCTTTATATAGACACCTACTTAAAGCAACTTCTTGAACACTAAACATCAAAACATAGATTCAATTATTTGTTTGACTGGAGCATAGATTCGCTGTTCAGATACTTCCACGCTTTTACCATGGTTTAATTTCCATACCACGTATAGTGACAATCTTCAATAGCATATATGTCTTGTTATAAAAACGTGACTTGAAACTACACAAAATTGTATTTTCCATTTTAACTCAAAAGAGCAGACAAAACTGCAACTTTTTATAAAATTTAGATGCAAGTCTGTTAGGTATTTTACCCAAGCCGAATGTTTTGGTGAGGCGGTTAGCGAGTAAAGCAAATGGTTCTATTTTCTTCAATCCCAATATCCTAGAGTAGGCAAAAAAGAAACGCATTTTTGTTTAAGATCATTAACGCTAGCCGTCAACTGTCAAATCTGAAATTTCCAAAATACAAAACTTTTGCAAAATAGATTCTAGTCCAAGTTGAAGTTGACAACTTTGAAAAGTTCACTATTGTTATTGTTCAACGTATACATTCATTAAAACTTCGACAAAAAGTTTGTAGTCTACCTTATGATTTTGATTTATTCTCGGTATTTTCCATTTCAGACAAGAAAGTTATTTTCACCGTAACGAGAGTATTGACAACTTCTCCTTTTGGATTTGTCAAAAATAAATTTAAGCAAGGGTCACTAGATTCTTGTACACTAGGATCCAATTGTCATAAACAAGAACAATGCTTTTCCATTTTCTTCTTTCGTTTTTTTCATATAAACTAAACATATTACCGTCGTTTAATTAAATCTCCCGAAGTATCTATAAGTACCTATATTTTTCGCGTTTAATTTAAAAATAAATTTTTAATTTTGTTTATGAGAACTTACTAATGTCTTGAAGAACATCATGACATCAATGTCAATCGTCATTTCTGTAAAACTGATTGGTATAAAGTCATGTTAATAAATAAGTAAATTAGGTGGCGCAATAGTCCGTTGAGAACAAGGGCCTAGTGACTTATGACTCTCAACCATTCCTGTGTGCGAGTAATGTTGTCAGGAATGAACCTACAGTTTAAAGCCGAATCCAAACGGCTAATTTGAGAAATCACTCTTCATGGCAAGAATTACTCTTGGAGAACTTGTCAATTCCGCGCAAGAGGCAGTACCCATGAAAAAAAGATGACACAGGCAGGGATCGAACGCAAGACCTCTAGCATGACAATCCAACGCACTTTTTTTTCCCAACGCACTAATCATCATGCCACGGGCACTACATAAAGCCATGTTAGAAATAGTAATAATAAAAAATTGATGTGATTGATGTCAACATTACCAAAATGCTGGTAACTATTATGACCCAATTGATTCAAGTTTCAACCACTTTACCACATATTTTATTCTTACTCTATTAGTGTTCCAAGGAACATTTATCAGAACCTTAAATTTTCTTTGAAAACGACTGATTGAAGTGAATAACATTCTTTGATTTTATCGCTTAGAAAATATCCTTAATCCTCAGAAAACGAATCTTTAAGGCTTAAACCTTACTAAAATTGTTAAAAACAATTAATTTAATTAATTAATTAAATCACTTTATAGGTATAAATTTCTCCGTGGTAATTATGTTTTTTATTTTTGTTCACAATCACTTAAAATCGTAGATTCCACAATACTAAATAAACTTAAACTAATTTAACCAAAAGCCCAATAAATAAGAAAATATAGGTAGGTATACAAAAATTATACAAATAGTCAAAGTTAAAAAATAAAAAGTATGTAAGTGTAATCATTTTTCGATCATTCTCAGCATTTGTAATTATACGATTTCGACTTTGAAAAATGACAGATAAAATTAAATAGGCATAAATTAAAAATTATGACTACCAAAATTAAGAAAATTTAAATGTTTTTAATAATAACTATTAGATATACATAAATTGTTAAATGACATTCTACTTACTTTTTAGCAATTTGTTTGTCTTCAGTTTCAAAAATTCCAGCAGATACCTAGTTTATTGAATTGGAATGTTGATGAATTTATGATGTATGTAGGTAGGTATAATCCTTGTAATTTTATTATTTGATTTACTTCGAAGATAGGTATATTTCAGATTTTCTATTATATACTTTTTTTCTTCTTCAGTGGGCACTTTTGTTGTTATTTTTATTTTTGATTACCATATATTAATTTTAGATAAATATATGTTTTATTTTTTAATACAATTAAGTTAGGAACTTTAGATACTTTTTTCTAATTTTTTGAAAAAAAAAAATAATATAACTACCTATGTATATTATTTTTTTTGTATTTAATTATATTTCACATAGTCACACGCACACACACTGGTAATATTGATTTGCTGACTTTTTTGCTGTTGTTGTTAGAGGTATTTTCTTTTTTTGCTTTTCATTTAAAACAAAAATAAACTTTGAAAAAGTAATTAAAATTAACTTTTCTTTCAACCTGAAATTAAAAAAAAAAAACCAACACTTGAATGTTTTTATTTTGCTTAGATTTGTCTTTTATTTAAAGGGTAGGTTTATTCAGTTTAAAATGTTGATACAATTTTAGTTAACAAAACAAATAAATAGGTATATTCTCGTCGGGGTTTTATTGATGCAGTTTTTGAATTAGAAAAGGGTTGTTTGCGCGCGATGGATGACGATGACATTAACGACGATATATCCAGGCCACAAGCCAAGGACAACACCAACGGAAAACAGTTAAAGACGATGGCGATGGCGACAACGTGATAAGCCTTTAATGGTTTTCTAAATTATGTAGGTATAGTTCTTCGTACATTATGTTAATAAGTAGTTTTGCTCGGAAAGGAGAATTAAGAAAAAAAACACATAATCGAGCACAATTTTAGGATATAAATTCAAAAAATAGGTGTGTGTTATGCACAAATGAGAGCAGATAATGTTGAAAAAAAATGGTAGGAACCACAGTGTCTTATGTTTCTTACACAGCGTGTGTTGGGACCCAAGGCAAGAAGGAGAACAACGACTACGACCGTTTTAAGGAGAATACCCAATATGACAAGAAAAAAAAATTCAAAAATAAAAACAAAAACATAAAGTACAAATAAATAAATAAGTTAATTTCTGCTACTTTGAGATGAGAGCCTACAACCTACAACACACGGGTGCTGGTGGTGGTCTATGATAAACATAATACCAATAATACAACAGAACAGACACAAAGATATCAGAGAGTTAGACAGAGAAAGAGAGAGAGATTCATTAACACAAAAGCAAGCAATGCAACGCATGCGAATTTGAAATGTTTTTATTCTCTTCATAAGTTCCTTTAAGAATGTGCATTCCAAATAAATACACACAAATTTAAATATGTACGCATATACATCTATATATACACACACACTCAAACACATACACACTTGAATATCAAACCAAAATCAAAACGAAAGAGAAATTGATATGATAATAACTCCTCTAAGAGAATATCAAATGGCCGCGGCGCGGCGTATGGGCAATGAGATATACACTCGGCTCGGGCTCCACTACTACCACCCAATACCTACATAGGTGTTTCTTTTGTCAATCGAAAAATGAAAATTGTATACAATCATCACAACGATCGATTAAATGACAGTTAGTTTACCTAGTTGATTTTTTTTTCAGTTACTGTTGAATTTCAATTATTATTTAAATGTCCTTTCAGCTGTCATAAAATTTGACAGATAAGATGCACAGGAATGATTGTTTGTTAAATCCACTTGTACCTATTGTTATTAAGTTTACCGGTATTTTAACCTAATTTTTCTGAAAAAGCTTATGTACATACAATTTAAATACAAGCGTTCAAAAGTACAAGTATAAGATTTATTGCTTTAGGGACTTGATGATATTTAAGTCTTTAGGCATACATCACCCATTCCCATTGCAGTGTTCTTGGTGCATTCATAAATATAAAAAATAATTAAAACGACTTTTGTCACGCTCTTCCTCAATTGGAATATTTTTAATGAAATGACGAAGGTTCTAGTTGTTCGAAATACCTAGTTTTTTCCAAAATTCGAATACCTATCTAATTTGAAAAGTCAATTAAGGGCCGATTTTATTTTTTGTATTACGGTCCTCAAAACACTTAAATTTACAAAGGTTATATATAAAATCTGGATAGGAAAGTATATTTTGGCGAACAAACTTAAATAGCATCCAAACTTATAAAAAGAATGTCTCAGGTCAAGTTTTCCGAAGTGAGATTTAGTTAACATTTTTAGTTAGTTAGTTAACATTTTTAGTCAAATAAGAAGTTTTGACATGAGTAAAACTCTTGAACTTGGACCATCTCGAACCAAAAAACTTCGAACATAGGTTTAGCGATCGGAAACTTTTCACTAACCAACGAACATTGTAAAGTAGATTCATAATTAGGAGTTATGTATGCCTTCTCTATAGGGCAATGTTATTAAATGTATTAAAAGACTATGCTCTCGATCTCGATATGCCAAAAAATTTCTTCTTCTGAGAAGTTAGTTAGATTTTTTTTTTTCAATTCAAATACTGTAAACTATGGATTTCAAGATACTCCCATTTTTGTTTTGTTTTGGGAGCGCTAATTTCATTCAAATGATTGGATTAACGTGCTAAAAAGTAATTAAATTTCTAAATTATCAGCAACGTTACTCAATCGAATCGAAGGATTGTGTTTTGAATCCGTTTTTTCAGTTTTTTTTTTAATTTTGAAGGTCATTAAATTTAAGGAAGTTGGGTAAATATTTGATATCTTAACATTTCTTTATATTTGCACACTTCAAATCGTTTGTGGAAAAATGAGTTGGCTTAAGAACCCAATCTATACGAACAAAAATTAACAATTCAAGATAGAAATATAGTTCCATCAACACTAAGTTTATAATATCCTTGTAACTATAGGTAACTTGGTTCTTTCAGGACCTCTAAAAAATCTTTCAGTATATTTCTAATTTGGAAATTTTGCGTGTTCTCAAAACTACTATCATAACATTTTTCTCCTTTGACTCTTGTTTTTGAAATCCAATTTTCTGTTTTAAGTAACAAGGAGTTAAAATTTGATAAAAACTTAAAAAAAAAAAAACAAATATGTTCACTCGAATTGTGTTTGATTTTCTTAAAACATTTTTCACTAGTTTTGTTTTTCTAATCCTTTTTCATTATTTTTTGAATGCGAGTATCCTTTCGCAATTGTTATTTAATGCAATTTTTGTTTCAGATTCACAAAGCATAGGTACTGAACACACTTTTTTTTTAACACACAATTATCCACAGTTCATTTTGTTTTCGATTTATTTTTTCGTATCTGTAACACTAATAAATAAATAAGATCTAGTAATTCAAAAGTTTTAAATTTTTACCGAAACATAAAAATAAATTGAAATAGATATGGGTATAACGGGTCAAAGCAGCGCCACGGTTAAAAGTGCTATAACTATAATAATAATAGGTAAACATCACGACGGAAAATTGACTACGATATAGAGGATGGTCGTTTTGTTTGGGATAACCGTAACAACGACACACGACGAAGACAAACGAACGACCAGAAAACGACGACGGCGTTAGCGTTATCGTTACGTTACCCGTCCAATTTGTAACTAGGGAATGAAGCGAATTTAAAAAAGGTTGGAAGAGGTGACGATTACCTTCTTCTTACTTTTTGTATTTCTGTGATTCTTTTTCGTTTTGTATCTTTTCTAACCTCTAACTTAGACACAACTTTTATCCACATCCAACATCGACTCGACAACGGCGGCGATTTGTGTGTGCCTGTGCGGGATTTCAGTTTTGTGTTTTTGAATTTTAGCCTCGGCTGCGTTCAACGTCCCGTTGTTCTGCTTATGCCACCACAATTCTATCACATCCTACTCTGCGCGTCGCGCGACACAATGAATGTGTGTATAGATACAGTTTATAGATACAAAATTGTGCACTCTCTCGATCGGACACTCTCTCTGTCTCTCGCTCTCTCTCTCTCGCCCTCTCTCTCTCTCGCTCTCTCTCTCTCTCTTAACAATCACAATCAGAGTGCTTCATTTCTTTCACTTTCGAAACAGAAAAAACGAAAAACAAAGCACACAGCGGAAAACTTTGATTTTATATCTCTTTTTGACAAAAGAAGTCTGAGCGAAACGATTTATGCAAAATAAGGCTGGGGTGTTACTGCCTGAGCGTGATGAGAGTGTATGTGGGCATTTATTCGCAAATTGAATGAATTTTTTGTCGGCGTTGTTGTTGTTGCATCTTAGCTGGCTGGCTCTGGCTCAGGCTTGTGTGTCTGATGAATCCTCCTTTGAATTCCAATTAAGTAGCATGAGGAATTATTGCTACTAGTTCTTTAGTTCTTGGTATTATACATCTCTTCAATTATAATTTTGTTTTTGTTTTGGTGGAATGGTGAAAGGGGAGAGAGGGTTGTGTTGTTTATTTTATAGAACGCATCTGTATGTGTGAAAATAAGAAGTATGAGTAGAGTATCGCTACATATTTTATAGTGTGGGACGGTTGGTGAAGGTTGAACGGCGCTCGCTGCATCCTTTCTTACTGATTTTTAGGCGTGTGAATTTTTGCATTGATAGGTACACATAATTATTTATTCATTGCAAAAATAAATACTAAATACCTACAAGATTTGGTGCTTGATCCTAGAGACAAGAAAACAGTTGTAACAAGAAAGATGGAGAAAAAGAGAATACCTACCCATGCAATTTCAATAGCAGTGATTTTCATTTTGAATAAAATGTTAATAAAATAGCACAATGCAGTGCACCTTTAGGAAGTGTCTCAGACTTTCAGTTGAGTATAAATGACAAGGAGTTGGAGAGAGAAAAATAGATATAAAAACAAAAATCATTAATTTAAACAAACCCATAGGTATCTGAAATTCTCAATTCATTATAAAGAGAAAAACAAAAAGAGTTTGATTACTATTGCACTCGTAAGTCGTAAGCGAACCCTACTGACTTCGTTCAACTTCAAAATGTTTTTTTTTTTAAAGAGAGCGCGTTTTTAAAGGCAAAACAAGTTATTTATTTCAGGCAGAGGGAGGGTATAGGTAAGTGAATTTTATTAATTACTTATTTTTTTTAAGAGATCAAATAGGGTTCCAAAAACTATTGTGAGTGGACTACACTTTAAATTCGAAATAATTTAAATAAATATAGGTAGATCCCTAAATTGTGGAGAAAAGATTTATATGCAGTGTTGCCAAGTCGAAATTCTAAATGAAGTCAATTCTGACTTGTTGTTGTTGTTTCTAGTTAAAAAAAGTCAAATATCAAAACACCAAATATTAATGATAACATAAATACATTTTATTAATTATAAACAAAACAAAAAAAAGTAGGTATTTCAACTTCAATTCAACGAGTTAATTTAAACAAATAATATTTCATAAATTATTATTATATAAAAATACATAGGTACATAGGTACTTAAGTTAAGGTACATAAAGTTAAAGATCTTCAAAATCTGAGCTATCACATTCAATTTCATTGGTTATATCTATATTTTTGTATATAGCATAAGTTCCAACTTTTTTTGTTACTTCTGCAGGAATTGCAAAGTTATTGCAACAGTTTTTATTGCGCAAATGATTTTTTATCGTCAAAAGAGAATTAGTTAACAACAGCTGCATTCTGTTTCTTTGTTTCGTTTTAATCAAATTTAATTGACTAAAAATTCTTTCTACTTCTGCATTCGAAATTGGTAAAACCAATATTGATAAAGAAAACTTTGCCAACTCCTTAAATGGATTTCCTCGACTGGCATCCTTATGCGAATGAACTTCCCACCAGAAAGCCACCGTCAAAAAACAAGTCAAAACACTTGACAAGATTTGTATTTCATTTCATGTCAACAGCGATGAAATCTTGTCAAATTTGACATGAAACAGGTCAACTTGGCAACACTGGTTATATGGGTAGGGTAGCCAATAAATTTCCCTACAGCTACTAGAAGCGCAGGTTTTTGGGAATATACCTATGTCCCTACCTACTTTAACTTACTTAAAGTAAAATTTCAAAATTTTTTATCATTGTCACCTTTTTCCTAAACTGTTGCTTTTCGTATCATCTCAAAATTGTCGCCCCTAAGGGTGGCAAGATCAACTTATTGAAAACCTTAACTTATTTCAATTTCTCTTAGTTTTAAATATTCTAAGAGAAGAAAAAAAGATCCAGTTCAAATTCGATTAACACACACTAGCCAAAGCCGAAAAAACTACTTCACTAACACCAAGTAAAACAAATCTTTTCATAAAATAAAATACTAGACAAAAAGAATAAGAGAGAGGGAGCATACCGAACAAAATTAATGCAAAATGGTAGTGATTGTTTTCCTAAGTAGTGGAGGATTGTGCGATAACGATTGAATTTAATACAGAACAAAAAAAATAATAAAATCCGCGAAAAAGAGCTCCGAGGAGAGAAAAAATATAGCTAAAGAGAGAGAGAGTGAGGGAGATGGAAGGATCGTGTTTCAGTGAGGGCGTACAAAGAGATAGGCAATGACGAGTGGAGTCCTATTTCGGACCTCCATGGTGCGCTATGGATTCCATAAAAGATAAGAACAAAATTAAAAACAAAAACAATATCCTTGGAATAGTAGGCACCTAGGAACAAACAGAAGAGGAATATTAAGCAGGAGCTGCAACAGCAAATCCAAACCCATGATGAAGTGGGAGAACCTCTCATCTCACTGTGGATGTGGTAGGTACGAGTTCACGACACGAAGAGGAACATATCGGGCTTAATGTGTTTTAATTGAAACAAAACATTTTTCTTTCTGCTGTCTCTTTTTAATGTGCCTCTGTTTTGTTCTTGTTTTTTTTTTGTTTTTCTTTCATGGAACAAAAGCCCAGCCCACATTAATTTTTTTATTCTTTATTCAAGCACTCTTCACTAAAGGGGTTTTTTTTAAAAAATGGAGATGAAGATTCTAGGAGACGAAATACCTATGTATTATACATTATAAATACCTATGCATATACGAACACAAAAATTAAACCGACCGGTGTTACATAGTATCCAACAAAATTATAACCAAAAAAGGACCAAGGAAAATCAAAAGTTTTGAAGTCGTAGGTACAGAATGCTGTGGGGTAGCGTAGAATATTTGTAGGTATATCTTTTATTTTTGAGGTTTGAGAAAAAAGGTTGCCGTAGGTATTAATCCTTTATTTTTGTGGGCTCATTATTACAACAACTGCCAAATAAGACGATATGCATCATTTGGAAGATGAATATACACTTGAATTGGTTACCCAATCAGAGATTATATGCCTTCACAATGTGTTTTGTTTTTGTTTCTCCCATACCTGCCTACCAAGCTATATATATATATTTTATTCCCTTCGTTGTTGTTTTTCCTAAGCTTAATTACACTTCTCTCTTCCTTATAGCTGTGCGAGTACTGCATTTGCCTATAAAATACATACATATATCCCAGGTTCGTTCAGAGGAATCACAAGAAACGGCACAGGATGAAGGAGAGAAAAAGTATAAGGGTCGAAAATTAAATACCCACACATGTAGAGCTATGGGGATGCTTCTGGATACCACTTGATTTTCTCTCACACAACACATTCGAGTTAATTTAGTTAATTTCCTGGAGTAAAAATGGTAAACACAAAAAATTGGCCAATCAGGAGATTTTGCAATTCGCAGACGGTGAAATGTTTTCTTTTTTTTTTACTATGAGTAGCTTGCGACTATGGGGATATATGTATGTACATACATATGTATAGCTGGTGTAAGTATGATGTGTGGGTGGGGTGGAGTAGATATTATAGATGTAGATGGGAAGTTTTGTAAAACAAAAATTCCGAGCAGATCAACAGTACCTGTGACTTGTTTAGTTATAACTCTACCAAGTTCCTGCCTACCTACATAGATATTAAGGATGGTTGATAGTGTATTTTAACATAGGTACTTTAAGAAATTAAATGGTTTAATGTAAAATCCAACTCCATTTGAAAGAAAAGTTATTTGGAAAGGTTTTCAAAAACACAAAAACGTTATGAAAGTAGTCAAGTATCATTAAACTTTTGAGGATTTACTCCTAACTAAACGCCAACTTCTGCTGAGTAGTTATGCGCAATGAAAATTCAGTGGAAACCACAAATCGCGGCACAAACCGTCTACTCTGGAGTGGACGCATATGGAAACATTGTTGCCTAGTTAAGATTACAAAATAAAGTCAAATTTCACTGTTCCCAATGCTACCTAGTTTTTGAAAACAAACATTTTTGTCTAATTTCATTAGTCAGCTTCCTATAATTATTATTGTGACGATTTTTGTTAGCCTATCTGTTTGCCAACCAAGATAACAATAATTTTAATGTAAAAAGAATTTATTGGCTTAAAAAATATAGAAAATATAGTTTTCGACATTCAGTAAATTTGTATAAACATACCACAGTTATAATTTTTTCATAAAAATTAAAATCTACAAGAAGTAGTAGGAAAAATTGGTAAAAATTATTGATATTCGTTTCTTCATATCTCGTGAATAAATGAAGGTACCTATTGACTTCAACATTTCTTTCTGTGTTGTTAATGTGAGATATTGTTTTTAAAAAAAATCCAATCCGTATTTTTGTATATAAGAAATAAAAACTTTCATGAAATGCTACTAAAATTGGTAAAAAGTGGTTTTCGACTAAAAATCTCGTTAACAGAAATAGATTTTGAAATCAAACTATGTATTCCATCATATACAAAATATGGTTTTCTACTCAAGTATTAAGAGAACAAAGAAAGATATGAGCCGTTTATTTTGAAAGTGGCATAAGTCACTTTTTTTTCAAGTCGAGATATTTAAGATATTTGTTATACCGGTAATTACCAATACTTCTCTCGAAGAAATCTCAATAGTTCTCAACTTATTGAGTGCAAATTTTTTAAAAATGAAAAGATACCGTTCAATTGTATTTAGTGTTGCCATTAACTCGATTTTTTTGAAAAAGTGACTTATGCCACTTTCAAAATAAACGGCTCATATATTGACTTTATAGTATTTATCTGACACAAAATATTGCTATGAATATTTTGTTAAAGTTTTAAACAAGACAAATCGACAGTTTTTGAATTAGGTTGATATGTTAGCTGAGTTTAAATTTGAACAGATTAATTATTACATCATGACACCTATAAATACATTTTTCAAACTATGAATCTCAAAATCGAATGTTTAGATTTACTTTTCGATGAAGTTTTGAGAGAATTGCAAGATCTAGATTCTGATTTCAAAGGTTTTCTGCATATATATTTATTTTGCCTACTTCTTATAATTCATTTTATATTTATTGAGAGTTTTTTTTACATTAAACACATTCAGGATCTAATGACTTAAAACAAGTAAGATTTAGCTGACTTAGACACAAGGGCGGATGCAGACGTTTAATCATGGGGGGTCACACGCTTAACATATAGACGAGTTTTTACTCACCGTTCTTTCATGATCTGTAAAGGAGGCTAACACAATTTAAATAACATAATTTGTACCTTAACCTTAAATGTACACATTTCAAAGGCTAAAGTGACAATTTAAATTGGTCGACTTTCTACATATGAAAGCATTCCAAGATTCCAACAGTTTTCTATAAATATGCCATATTTAAGAGCAAAACACAATAGTTTAGAGGGTTTTTATTGCTTTCACGCAGAAATTTAAGAAATTATTTTGAAACTTAGCTTTTTCCAAAAAGAATAGGTATATTCTGTTTTGTTGCCATTTCTATTAATGTGAGAAACGCTACAAAAATCCAGAAAATGAGAGAGGATATGATATGAAGAATTGTCGGGCTTTTTTTGACGTAGTTTTTTCGAACTCAATTTTCGGGAGTCTATTATTACTATCGCTATCAGTCTGCCTACTATAGTATTTTGATCTTAAAGGAATCAACAAAACTTAAAAATTGTAGAGAGAAAAATGTTTGGTTTTTGAATTTAAGGAAATAGGTGCATTTAAGTACATAATTTCTTTGAATCTACACTAATATAAAGAGGAAAGATTTGTATTTTTGTATGTAACGAATAAACTCAAAAAGTACTGGACCGATTTTAATAATTCTTTTTTCATTAAAAAACTACATTATCACTGAGTAACATAGGCTATATTTATTACTAGATTACTATAGAAATCTTTATAAATTCCTATTAAAACCAATCGAAGGTGGTTTGGAGAGAAAAATTAAGTTACGTTGCAGTCGGAGCATGCGTTGATTATGCACTTTTTATAAGAACAACGTGTGTTATTAATCGAGTTGTCAGCTGCATGCGTTATACCACAATGCATTTGACTGGTTCTATGGGTTGGCTACTTCAGGTGGTATGTTTGGTAGCAAATTCTATTAATTCTTTTTTTTTCTATTATATTATTGTGATATGTAGAATGATTCTAAGAATTCGCACAAATATGGATTACAGCAACGTGAATATGATTTTGTATTCAATCCTAAGAGACCCAGAACAATTTTACTGAAAAACAGTCAAACTATTATAAATTGATAGCGAGACTGAAAACAGAATTTCATTATAAATATATAGATACATTATCATGTTCATGACTTAATAATTATATGAAAATCATGAACAATGGACCATAGAAAACCATTTTAATTCTCAACAGTAAAAATAAGGTATTTTTTGTGTCATAAATCACAGGTAGGTTGCATAAATACCATCAGTTCTGACTGATGGTATCATCCTTGATGCTATATGAAAGGGGAACTGCTAAATGTTCCCCCCAGTAGGTTCAGAGAGAAAAAGACAGAGAAAGAGAGAGAGATAGAGACGAAGCGAGCCACTTAATAGTACTTCCCAATCTTATCATTCGCAAAATCCACCATAAAGGATAATGGGCGCCATCTTCATTATGAAATTTCCGTTGTGTATGCTCGTATTTCGGTTATTTCTCTATATTCCCTTACTGTCTGCTTATATTGCCATTATTATACTAAGTTATATCTTATATCCGCATTCTCTTCCACTTTATAAACTTGGGATTTTATATACAGGGTGTCCCATAAGTAATGGTCCAAACTTTATATGCTGAAAGGTCAAGTCATGACCTACCAGAATTTGGTAACTTGTCTATACCGCATCCTAATGGTTTTCGAGTAACGGTTGTTTTAATGAAATTTTCAAAAACACCTACTTTTAGTCGGTTTTTCAATCACCCTGTCCACAAATGATTTTTGTTTTTACTATATGTTAATATTTTATAATTTTGAATAAAAATTCAATATTGTTGCATTTCAAAAATTTGAATTTTCGGTACTATTTTGCAAAATATTAATAGTTAAAATCATATTCTTATCAAACTTAATTTTTTACTTTAAAACAGTTTTATTAAAAAAAGTCATATTACACAATACTGGTTATCGTTTTTAAAAACTTGCTTGATTTTTTAGATTTTCAAAAAAGTATAAAACATCACAAAGCTAGCTTCGGTTCAAAAGTTATAAGCATTTCAATTTAATAAGTTACGATTTAAAAAAAGATATAAAAAAAAAAATGTGTTTCTGTTAGAATTTTTTATTACATCACCAGAGACATCTTGTTTCCAATTCATTGAATTAGGCTCATCATGTGAGTACCCCCAAACTAATTTTTTGTTTCGTTTAGTACAAGCAGCAATGGCGATCTTTTTCCTTATCAAGCAGCGCTTCTTAACGACTACTACTACGTCTAGAACTTGTACTAACGCTTATATTATTTTAACCGGAAATAATATAGATGTTTGTATTATCGCCGTTTTTAAACCAATGAAGTTTTTAAGCTATAATAGGGCGGTACTTTATTTATTTCATACAGAAGAAATAATTTAAGAAAATAACTAAAAAATGTCTTACACGTCACGAAGGAGCGTATGTAAAAGTTTCGGATTTCTATTTGGTATTTACAAAAGTAATACTTACTAAGCGGAGATATTTAAACAAGTTCTTTCTTATAGGGCTCACCCAAAAATTTATCAATATCAGTTTTGCATTGAAAACTATTGTAGTCTGGGTTCAAACCCTTACCTAGGTCACCTATTTTTTTTTTTTCACGGGTACTACCTTTTGCGGGGAATTGACAAATCCTCAAAGAGTACCTAATTCTAGACATGAAAAGTGCTTTTTCAAACTAGCTGTTCGAATTCGGCTTAAAACTGAAGGTTGCCTCCATCCCTGACAACATTACTCGCACACAGAAATGGTTGAATGAAATTTATGAAACTATTTGTTTCATTTTGAAAACATGGATTTGAATTTTGTAAGAGGCCAGAATTTTGGAATAGCATGATCATAAAAGGTAGGAAGGTGTTTAATTTTGTTCGGAAGTTAAAAAAAAGGTATATCTCTACGCATATTTTTTTATAGCGATTGTTCGAAATGCCCTCCTCCTGGAATTAAACATGCTCGACAACGTTTTGAAAACTGTCTTTTCAAACGTCTGGCATGTCCTGAGCTTCTTATTTCCTCAGCCGCAGTTTCAATTTTCTGCCTAAGTTCAGTAACACTGCGTATGGGCTGGCCAAAAACTTTCTCTTTTAGGAAACCCCAATAAAAAAAATCTAGTGGATTCAAATCCGGTGACCTAGGAGGCCATGTTATTGTTCCACCACGACCGATCCATCGCTCGGAGAGAGTTCTGTCCAAAAAACTTCTGACATTTCTTCTATAATGGGCTGGACATCCATCTTGCTGAAACCACATGGTCTGGAGCAGGGCGAGAGGAATATCATCTAATAATACACAGATTCTGTTTTCCAAAAATTCTAACAAATTTTCACTATTTATTGTGTCGGGCAATTCAAACGGTCCTATGATTTGCCCATTTAAAATTCCACACTACAAATTAATTTTAAATTGGTATGAAGATCTTCCTTCTCGTATTTAATGTGGATTTTCTTCCTGCCAATTGTGAATATTGTGCATATTCAAATATCCATCTTGTTTAAAGGATGATGTTGTCAACGAAATCAGGATCTTCTCGGCTTTTATCGATCATAATTTGAGAGAATTCAACTCTTTTAGGGTAATCCCTTGGTAATAAGGCCTGGACAATGGCTCTAGTAGAAGTACTTGGATTATTTTCAATTTCCCTCAACACAACTTCGTCATTGAGATGGTGTTGGGGCCTTCCAATCCTTCCACTGCCAGGGATTATACCCGATGGTCATTACTTGAAGCATTTGGATATCTTTCTGCATACTTCCTTGCTGCTGCTCTTGCATTTCCGCCACATCCGCCATAAATAAAATGCATCATAGCATATTATTATTTCTTCTTTATGAAATAAATAAAGTACCGCCATATTATAGCTTAAAAACTTCATTGGTTTAAAAACGGCGATAATACAAACATCTATATTATTTCCGGTTAAAATAATATAAGCGTTAGTACAAGTTCTAGACGTATAGTAGTAGTCGTTAAGAAGCGCTGCTTGATAAGGAAAAAGATCGCCATTGCTGCTTGTACTAAACGAAACAAAAAATTAGTTTGGGGGTACTCACATGATGAGCCTAATTCAATGAATTGGAAACAAGATGTCTCTGGTGATGTAATAAAAAATTCTAACAGAAACACATTTTTTTTTTATATCTTTTTTTAAATCGTAACTTATTAAATTGAAATGCTTATAACTTTTGAACCGAAGCTAGCTTTGTGATGTTTTATACTTTTTTGAAAATCTAAAAAATCAAGCAAATTTTTAAAAACGATAACCAGTATTGTGTAATATGACTTTTTTTAATAAAACTGTTTTAAAGTTCGATGTAAAAAATTAAGTTTGATAAGAATATGATTTTAACTATTAATATTTTGCAAAATAGTACCGAAAATTCAAATTTATGAAATGCAACAATATTGAATGTTTATTCAAAATTGTAAAATATTAACATATAGTAAAAACAAAAATCATTTGTGGACAGGGTGATTGAAAAACCGACTAAAAGTAGGTATTTTTGAAAATTTCATTAAAACAACCGTTACTCAAAAACCGTTAGGATGCGGTATAGACAAGTTACCAAATTCTGGTAGGTCATGACTTGACCATTCAGCATATACAGTTTGGACCATTACTTATGGGACACCCTGTATATACAGTATAGACCATAGACACGTACATATGTGTTTTCCTCCATACTCTTAAAACGATAATTTTCGTTTCCTTTCTTATGTTTCCACTGAGATGCGTTGTCGTGTTGTACACTAAATTTTTTGACAAAAGTCGATGTTTCAAGGTCTCTAGAATTTAAGCCTATGGTTTTAAGTATATGTTGGTGCGTCTGTACGTTAAGGTTAACTTTTTTTCCTCTGCTATATCTAAAAAAGTAAAAAACTTGAACGGTTCTGAAATTGCGATTATAAAGGCTAGTTAAATTTAAAGGGCCGATGTTAAATGTGAACCACACCTAAACATAAAGTTTTTTTCTGCATTTCATTTGGCATTTATCAATTTCAGTCTAACTTTATTTGAACCATGGAAAGATACACAACCGAGCAACGCGTTAAAGTTATTCAGGCTTATTATGAAAATGGACGTTCAAATCAAAATGTATATCGGACAATTGAATGCAATTGACTCAAGAAATAAAGCCTCTTGACTATTTCAAGCTCTTTAATGGTCAGAATGGTGGCAAAAAACTAACAACAGTGGATGATCAATTTTCGAAGAAAATCATCTCCAGTGTTTCATCTCAGTGGATTCATCAATAAGCAGAATTGGCGCTTTTTAAGCGAATGATAATCTAAGAGTGATTGTCTAAAAAAATTGGACTGGCGGCATCATCAGGTCGTATTTTTTCTAAAATGAGGCAGGTCAGGCAGTTACTGTGAATAGTGTTCCCTATTGTGAGATGATAACCCGATATGTCGTTTTAACAGGACAGTGCCACTTTCCGCACAGCTAACCAAATTCAATGGCCGTCTTATCTCACCTGGTGAGAATTCTTTCTTTGGGCTTATTTGAAAGAAAAGGTATACGTTGATAAGCCATCAACAATTCAAGAGGTAAAGGATGAGATAATTCGGCAAATTAATGGCATAGAACTTCAATTATGCTTTAGCATCATCCAGAATTCGGACCATCGGATGGAGGTCCGCCGAGGTCGCCATTTGGCCGATATTTTGTTCCATACATAATTGAACCATACCAATATTATCACAATAAAAAGAAATGACCATAATTTCTTAAATAATTTGTGTCTTGTTCAAAATCAAACCTTAAAATTTATCCACACTTTACCTTTGCTTGAAAGACACTAAATACCTTGCAAGCTTAACTGATTCCTCCTGGATCAGATAATATATCAGACCCAATCGTAATCCAAGTTGGCTCGTCGAGACGTCAGAGTAAGGTTTTTTCACTCAGCAAAAATATTGTTCGGCTGTTGTTTGTGCATTAAAATAGCCCGTAACAATGATCTTTTTGTGTGAAAGATAGGATATAATATAATTCTCTGGATAGAGTCATCCTATTTATTGGAAGTCGAATAACAATCCAGATTTTGGCTCCTTATGCACTTATGCACTTTTTAAAAGTGAATTTAAAGCAAATATTATTATAGTTTGAATTTATACAAGGACCATACTTTGGTAGAAGCTGATTGTCCACATTCTGTCCTTAGTCCACATTCGAAGAACAAAGATGAAAATCTAAAGACGAATATGAAAAGCTGAGGGTACTGTCATCAGCGAAACAATTAAGTGGATAAGAACTTTGAGATAAAAGATCATTTATAAAAATAAGGAAGAGTGTCGGACACAATATGGAACCCTCAGGACACCAGCAATTGTTTTGTGGATATCAAGTTTTAACTCGTCCAATACTTCTTCGGTCCGAAAGGTAATTGCTAACCCATCATCAGTACCAAAAGCACGCATTCTCGATGAACCAATACAAATAAAATCGGAATTAATCTTATACACGGTGTTTTTAGATAGAACTTTGAAATGGATGATTTTTTTAAATTCACATGAAATTTACTTTATTCAAAAGATATTTTTTTGTTGGCATTTTATCTTGTTTAAATATAATTAAGAATACAAAATTAAGAGAAAGTTTTATAAAAAAAAACATATTTTAACAAAAAAATTGCTGTTATTTTTCGTTTTAAAAAAATGAAAAAAACGCCTTATGCTAATTGATTGAAAACCTTCATTTCAATCAACACAATTGTTTGACAGACGGACGGAATCCAGGTACCTACCCACTTTTTTCGACTTCTATACCATCATCATAATGTCATATTTCATTAAAAGTTCTAGTTTGAATTGTTTTAGTAATGCAAAACTTGCTTTATAGTTCCTATTAGTCGCAAGTAAAAATAACTTCAATGTTCACTATTTATGTGTGTCAAAAAAATGTAATAATAAAATTGAAGGCTAGTTTTAGGAATTTAAAGGCAAATTAATACAAAATTGAAGATATCTTATTCAAGGTTTCTTCTTAAGAACCTGAATATTTGCTTTTTTTCTTAGAAACAAATTTTATGAAAATAATTTAAAGCATGACTAAATTTTTTTTCAAATTCTAAATTGAATGAAAAGAAACATTTTAGTTGTTTTTGACAGCAAACCACTTTTTGGTGAATGTCGTTAAATTACTAACAAGTCTTTAGATAGAATCTTAATACTTATACAACTTAACTGTATAAGTCTTATGGCCCATATGATCCCCCCTGGATCGTTCATTGGTCAAAAGTTGATGAATTTGTGCTGTGTTGTTGGAATAGGGCTGAATATCCGATTCATATCATGTTCTTGGTCCTGTCTCCAGTTAAAAGTAGTACTTTTAGCAACAAAGTTTAAGGAAGTAAAATACAAATTTTGTTTTCAAATAAAAAAAAATAATTCAAAATACATATAATGGGAGTCATATCAATTAACGCAATACTATTAGTTTTGAATTGAAGGGAAGTATTACGAAAAAACAAACAAATTATCTCCCGGGGGGGGGGGGGGGTAGTTATGACGTGAACAAAATATACATATGATCCTTTTGTATCTACATTGTACAAAAATGTGCACTTATCTGTAATCGATTTTGGAAATTTTCTTTAATTTTTGAACACCAAATCATTCCTAAGATTTTGAATTTCTATTTCAAATACAGACACATATGCACAAGGATATGACACACACATATGCATTTACTCATTGATTGTTCATACACAACGCACGTATCTCACTAATATAACAAAAGTAAAGGGAAAAGAAAAGAACACAAAATTATAAAGAACACCAAACCATCTCATATATGTGTAGGTGCCTACTTCCTTAGCGTACTGAAATTACCCCTTTTTTCTAAAAGATAAAAAAATAGTAGGTATGGTATTAAGGTTGGTAGGTAGGTAGGTATACAATTATAACAGCACACACGAAAGAAAACTCAAGGAAAAGTTGTCCTTGCCACCCTCGAACTTACCCCGGAGCTAGCTCATACCAAACTAATCCAACTCCCATCTCACCCACCAAAACGTAACGCACACCACACCACATCTCAGATTTCACAGCGCACAGCGAAGTTCTCTAAGACTTAAGTTTCAAGAAATTTTCCAGGGGTTTTAGATGAATGGTGAAAGAAAATGAGAAAAACATAAACGAACCATTACCATTTGCTGCTCTTCCATCATTTTTCCAATGCTGAGCTAAAAATGTTGTCGTCATCCTCGTCTACGCTTAAAATCTTTTGTATATTTTCAAGTCAACTATAGCGTTGTGAGTGTTTTTCATAAGCAGATAAAAAAAAAGAAAGTGTTTGAAAAGTATCACTGAGGTGCCTGCATATAGACATGAGATGAAAAAAAAGTGTAGGTATACACATACATTTGTCCCGTCCTGCCCCTCGACTCACCTCCCCCAAATCTCACCCACCCTTTAAAACACCAAAATCACCCATGCATACGATTATTCCTAAAAAGGACCTCTTCGCTCGCCAAAAGAATTTTTTCTTTTCTTTTTTATTATTTTTTAGTCTTCTCTGTCGTTTTCTCCTGCATCACCATCTTGTTTTCTGCGCTCTTCATTTTATTAAAAGATACGAGGGTGAAAGAAAAAACGACAGCAAAAAATTACATATTTCTAAAGGGGGTAGAAGATGATTATATGTGTGCTCACCAGACTACCTCCCTTACGTAAACCGCCTTTGCATTTTAACCTCCTAGCTCCAGCTCCACAATATTACATCGCTCTCATAAAGCAATTTTTACAACATTTCTGATAAATCAGAGGAGGACAAGAAATAAAGAAGGAACAACGTAAATTCCGAGGGTGATGTATATTCCTGTTTTTCTTATTATAATGGCAGTGCCT